>JAMPIV010002861.1:165000-644493 GCA_024509875.1 Oreohelix idahoensis
TTTCGAATACTTTATGAGTTCTGATTATCTGCCCCCCCCCCCCCTAATGTGATTATTTTTCCGAACAAATGATATAATATCGAATGTAGGTTTACTGATGATGTTAGTACTTTTCAACATACTTTATTTCATGTTTATAATTAGATACTGTGAATGTGAGGATGCTATTATTTTACCTTTACAACGTTGAATTCATTTACATTAATGGGTAAAATGCATGTGAGAATAAATGAAATCAGTATAAAAGACGAGAGAAAGGAAGGGCAGAATGTCAGACGGGCCTGCGTGCCCAATTCTCAACCCTTTGAAAATAAAGTTCGTTCTATCTATCTATCTATCTATCTATCTATCTATCTATCTATCTATCTATCTATCTATCTATCTATCTATCTATCTATCTATCTATCTATCTATCTATCTATCTATCTATCTATCTATCTATCTATCTATCTATCTATCTATCTATCTATCTATCTATCTATCTATCTATCTATCTATCTATCCGCCCAACCGCCCTTCTGTCTGACGGTTTATCTGTTTGTCTGTCTGTCTGATCATCACATCCCGTGTTGCTCCACATAGAGCGTGGAGTCACTACTATATCTGACGACCATGCAGGGATCCTCTTCCAGATCATTTAATTGTTCTTGCACTTGTTGTTTCTATGGCTACATGTTTGACACAGTCATGTTGCCAGCCCTGTACACAGACTCGTATTAGTTGTCTCACATGCCTGTCTCATAGAGTTTAGTAGACCTATTCTTTCCTTGTCTCCCCATAGAGTTTAGTAGGCCTATTCTTTCCTTGTCTCCCCATAGACCTCCTGGGGCTGTCCTACTTATGAATTCTAAACTATGTTGCTTCATTCTATCTCCATACTCTTTATGCACCGTAATCTCCACACTCTTTAAGCACCGTAATCTCCATACTCTTTAAGCACCGTAATCTCCATACTCTTTAAGCACCGTAATCTCCATACTCGCCTGTCTCTCTCGCCGTTTTCTTAAGGTATTTCTCCTCCGCTCTCCTTCACTCCCACTCGTCCATGGACAAACATATTTGTCAATCATGTCATAACCGCACCATTGTCCTTGCTCAAGTTGTCGGGACTTCACGACACTCGTCATCGATCAAACCTCCCTTAATGTTGATCACCTGACGAAGCGTGGTGTAATCTTCCAACGCAGTTTTCATTAAGACGGAGTATTTCAGTTCGTAAGTCCGTCGGTCAACGGAAACCAGTTCGGTATTGTCCATTTCAACCCAGCCAGCTTTGTTAGCCGAGTTGTCGAATGTTGGTAGCTGCATAACAGATGCTTTCTGTTAGTGTTAGAGTTCTTTCTCTGTTAAACTGACAACAAGTGGATGTTAAATGTTCACATTCAAAGCCAGGACGATCAAACTGACAACTATGTAATGCTATTTGTAAGAACTCGATTGTTATAAATGTACCCAATATTAAGGAGGCACGTCCAGTTCAACCAGTCATAAAGTTCACTTATTGTGCTACTATTTTCTAAACTTAATTCGACATGTGACTTTGTTTCCTCTAATGCTAAAAAAAAAAACACCTGGTTAAAGCTTTTAAAAAAAACGACCAAAGCTGGGGAGGGAAACAAAAAAAACTTTGGATTTTTATTTTGAAATACGCCTAGCTGTTAGCCTCAACTTGGGGGCTATGTGGGTCACAGTTTGTGCTCAAGATGTGGCGGGGTTTGCCGTTCCAGCGCAACAACACAAGAGATAAAGTTGTGGATTCTCCAGTTGTAAACAGCGATTGGTCTCTTAAAGTTGTGTTTTCTGCAGTTGTAAGCAGCGATTTGCCTCTTAAGTTGTGTTTTCTGTAGCTCTAAACATAGATTTGTTTCTTAAGTTGTGTTTTCTGCAGCTATAAACACCGAATCGTCTGCTAAAGTTGTGCTGCCTACAGAGTTGTAAACGCTGTTTTGTCTGTTAGAACAAATCAATACGTGCAGCCAATGTAAGTGTGTTGAAAACATCAATATAATTATTCCCAGTAGCGACTAGCCCGTGTGACACGGATGCTTTGTGTTATAATAAACACGTGTAGCCATTTCGTTTATCAGGTACGGAGCAACAGACAAATGCTGTAGGCCTACATTGTTTAATTCGAGATACAATTCTGTAACCCGGATGAGATATTAATTCCTGGTGTGTATTAATTTATCACATATTCTGAGAATTACGCTGGTAAGTGTTGGAAGCTTAGGTTTGCGGGATCACGTCCTTTTGGTTCAAATGAAAAACAGTGGAACGTATGTTCGTTGTGGCCTGAAGACAGAATTCAAAGGCGCAGAAAACAGTTTGGGTTGGGGTTTAGGTATCCTAAGCTTACACCCTTAACCTTAATCCTAACCTTAATCTACAGTATATGGGTGACTAATTAGGATGGCATCGAACACGCTCCACTATTCTTGATTTCAACTTGTACTTTTTAATATATTCGTTATGATGTTTACTCTCTAAAGTTGATATGTCTTAAAACGAAATTATGTTTTGTAAATATTTCGTTGTTCGCTCTCACGTAACAAAGTCTGTCTCTCTCATAACATAGGTGGGCTGTCTCAGGTTCTCTCGTAGCTCTTATATAACAAGTGGCTGTCCCTCTTATATTGTTGGCAGTCTGTCTCAGGCTGTTGAATTTCTGAAATTGATATGTAACATGCACATGAGAATAAATGAATTCAGTATGAAAGGTGAGCGAAAGGAAGGGCAGAATGTTAGACGGGCCTGAGTGCCTAATTCTCAACCCTTTGAAAATAAAGTTCGTTCGTTCGTTCTCTCGTAGCTCTTATATAACACGATCCATCGCTCTAATAATGTTGACGGCCTGTCTCAGTCTTCTCTCATACAACAAGATCTGTCTCTCTTATAACGTTGGCGATCTGTTTCAAGATTCGTTTGTCGCTCTTATATAACAAAGTCTGTCTCCTCAGAGACCTCCTTGGAGGTCTGTCTCAGCCTTCTCTCATAAAGCTACATCTATTTCTCTCATAAAATTGATAGTCTGCCTCAAGCTTGTCTAATCGATTTCATAAACCCACTTTTATTTCTCTCATAACCTTGGCGGTCTGTCTCAGGCTTGTGCCGTCGCCAAACAGTTTCTTCGTCTGCAGTGTTGGTGGAGGCTAGCTGTCGATTTTGCCTGTCTTATGGAGTCGACATTCGTGGAGGACATGTTTTTACTGTTTTCTTGTCTTTACGGACTTCTATAATCACCATCATCATCTTCATCACTGAGTTATGATGACCCGTGTAGTCGAGTACGTCTTTAGACCAGATGTTCACAAACCTTTTGGCCACACGCCACTGTTGCTGAGTTATTTGCCGGTTGAAGATCATGCACTGAGTATGGTTACTTTAGTGATCTCTTGTTAATCGTGCTTTGTTTAGTATTACGCGAATTAGGGTGAAGGTGTTCATACAACTCAGTAGCATGGTATGAAGAAGTAGTTCATGTAACTTGAACTCAGCAACATTAATGAAGTAATTAATGCCTTCAGATTGAGTCCGTAATATTTAATCACATGTACACACAGGATGATCATTTCAAATAGGAACAGAACATAAGTCCTTATAAGTCATGCATAAATTAATCAATAACGTAGACTGCTGGTTTACGTGTCAATGTCCGTTTAAGGATACAATGCAGTATTGTCGTCAGAACATCACAGCTATATGCACGCGCAGCTAGACATGGCTACCTGCCGACAGTGAGACTGCGAGTCTGAATATTTCATACGAATTTGACGATTATTCTCCTCCTTCTGAGAATTCTAGTTAAATACTAACCTCCATAAATTTTCCTCTCATATAGAGTTCTAGGACTGACCCTGGTCCATCAAAAATGCACATATAAATGGCTATATCATGCCATTGAATTGGAAGGTTAGAAAAACGCAGCTATTCAGCTTGGCGGTCAAGTAACAAAGGGTAGCGTCTCCTAGTTACCGACTGTGTCCTAAACAACGCTAGACACGTCATAATCGATCGTGTATGGAGCGTTCAATAATTGAAACATCTATCGCAATATATTAAATGTCTTAACCTTTACGATTGCACGTCCGCTAACCTTTAGCAGACGGCGTTAATATCATATACCGTAACAATTCCCTGTACACCGGGGAAAAAAAATCGATAGATTTTTTTTCAAGATCTATCCGACTTAACAATTTTTCAAAAAAAAATTAACACAATTGTGACATATGGCCGACGATGTTCTGAGTAGAACCGTGTTGCGGTCATGTTAACTAACTATTTGTCATAGTCATCTAACATTAATCATATTTTATATCAATATTATACATATTATTATATCAACTAAATAAAATGTCCAATGTTAATAGTGAATGATAGAATTAAATTAAAGTAAGGTCTGTCGTATTAGTATGTCATATAGGAATTAATTTGACTAATTAAAATTAAATTAATTAATTAAACTAAGAGTTGAATTATTAAGGTTGTAATGTAACGCGATGTTATGAGAGAAGAAAAGACAAAATAAGTAAGAAGAAATAGAAAGAAATTCGAATATAAGTTTAACTTAATTGTGTGTGTTAAGTGTTAGTGAATAATAACTATCTAATTTAACTAACTAAATAATGTATAGGTACATTAAAAAAAAATATTAATCTAATACTTGTGTGAGATTTATTTTCTCTTTTCATAATTTCTTCTTTTTATATTTCGTTCTCTTTTTTTGTTCTTTCATTTCATTTTTTTCTCACATTTCATTTTATTGATAATAATTCAATTAAGAAGTTAAGTTAACTAATTAATTAGTATAGGATATGATGATCCATCCGTAGTCTTGATCCTAATGAATTCTTTTAGGCAAAAATGTTCAAACGTTTACGTTGGAAAGAAATGTCATTTATCCCAGCATCCAAGACTTAAGTGCACATAGGATAATAAGTTCGACTTGTCGTCAGATATTGTTCCATGATTGTTCAACGAATATTCATATATCGTGTATGGACGTTAGACGAAGTTTCAATGTCAATATGTATACCTTGATTGTCTTTAGTTCAATTCTGTGATGCATATAGTGTTTATAAAGTTTAAATTGAAGGCAAGGTTAGATCCCTTATAGTTGATATGTTTTAGGAATGTTAATGTTGATTATTCGTCGTCAATAGGATTACGTGACAACGCATCCGCCACAATGTTTTCAGTGCCAGGAATATGTTCAATGGAGAATTCAAATGGCTGTAGGATGATTGCATATCTGGCGAGTTTTTGGCTCTTATGGTTAGATCGACGCAAAGATGCTACAGCACGTTGGTCCGTCTGTATGGTGAAGGGAGCACCAAGCAAGAACTTTTCAAGTTTAGTTATTGCCCATATCACTGATAAAAGTTCCTTGTCCACTGTGGAATACTTTGTTTCTGCCGGCTTTAGCTTTCTTGAAATATATAAGGTAGGATGTAGAATGCCATCATGGTTCTGGAGCAGGCATGCACCAATGCCGTAGTTACTAGCATCTGTTCGTAAGAAAAATCTTTTGGAAGCATCGGGAAGTCTTAAAATTGGTTCATGCGAGAACAAATTTATAATTTTGTTGAAAGTTTCATTGCATGTACCAGTCCATGTCACCTTCACCGGCATGTCTTTTTTTAACAATGAAGACAATACAGCCGTGATGGATGACAAGTTTGGTATGAATCTACTGTAATATTGAACAAGTCCTAACAAACTCCTGACCTGTTTCTTCGTCTGAGGAACTGCTATGTTTAGAATTTTGGAGACTGTACTAGGTAACGTTCGGATATATCCCGATCCAATGATATGTCCCAAAAAGGTTATCTCATTACACGCGATTTGCACCTTTGTAGGTTTAGCAGTTAGATGATAATTCCTTAGAGTGTCGAAAACATATCTAAGTCCCGAAACATGTTCCTCAAACGACGAACTAAACAAGCATATGTCGTCAATATATGTAATAACGTCTGGTCTACCTGATAAAATTTGTCGCATCAGGCGAATGAAGGTAGCTGGCGCATTAACAAGCCCAAAAGGCATCACATTCCACTGGTATAGACCTTGTGGAGTGGAAAATGCGGTGTAGTACTTAGCCTTTTCGGTCAGTGGTATCTGCCAATAACCTTTAGTTAAGTCTATCTTACTAAATATAGTTGCGTTGGATAGACGTGGCAGTAAGTCGTCGATAAGTGGATGTGGTTCGCTGTCAACTATAGTCTTAGCATTTAATTTTCTATAATCAACACAGTCTGATGTTATTGTCCTTCTTCCGGACAATCACTAATGGAGAAGAGAATGGCGAATTACTAGTCTCAATGATTCCCAGAGACAACATCTGTTCAAGTTCCTTAGTAGTTTTAGCAAGGAAATGTAAAGGAACAGAATAGGGATGTACACGAATAGGTGTATCATCATTGAGAGTAATGTCATGACTGATAGCCGATGTGCGACCCGGGACGTCGGTCAACACATCTGGATAAGATTGTAATAGATTAGCAATCTGTAGACGCTGTTGCGGTGTAACCGTTGAAGAGATGGTTACATCCCGCCAAGATTCAGTAGGTTGAACTACTGGTACCGGTAACGGTAACTGTACCTCAGGAAAAGAAGATTCTTCTTCCTGGATGACAGATAAGTTAGAATAATAACAAGTAGATACTGTGTTGTCATCTAGTTCATGAAAAATTGACTGTAAGTGTTCAGGACGTGTATGAAATTGCTTGAGCATGTTAATATGAAATATCTTTTTGTGTCCCTTGATATCTAAGACGTAATCAACGTCGGAAATTTTATCAATGACTTTGTAAGGACCATTCCAAGATATCAATAATTTATTGTTATTGTGAGGAAGTAACACATAAGCCTCATCGCCTGGGAATAATTGGCGTAATCGTCGAGACCTATTTTGTAGAGATCGAGCCTTAGCTTTTGCAGCCTCAGAAGAAGCTGTTGCCAACTGGCAAGACTCAATAATGTTCTTCCGAAGATTAATCACGTACTCGTAAGATGACTGAGTGTCCTGAGTCATCTCCGCGTCAATTAATAAGTCTTTTATTAGTCCCATAGGACCTCTTGGGGAGCACCAAAAACTAATTCAAAGGGAGAGAAGCCAGTTTGTTCATGCGGTACCTCCCGATAAGCAAATAGAACAGCTGGGAGTGCTCTGTCCCAGTCATGAGGGTGCTTAACAGTAACCTTATGTAGTAGTTGTTTAAGTGTACGGTTAAGTCTTTCAACCGCACCATTACTCATAGGATGATAAATACTACTTAAATTCCTATCAATGTTCCAAATTTTCATGACTTCCTTCATGGTGTCAGATATAAACTGTGACCCATGGTCTGATAAAAGTTTTCTAGGAAACCCTATTCTAGAAAAGATGAGATGTAGTGCATCAGCTACATCTGTGGTAGTGGTGGTCTTTAATGGGATAGCTTCTGGCCATCGTGTGCACAAATCAATGCACGTAAGGACGAATCTATGTCCCCTGGCCGATGGTAGCAATGGACCAATAATATCTATTGCCATCTTGTCAAACGGTCTTACTGAGATATCGCAAGCCTGAATAGGCGCTGTGTGAAAAGCTCCACGTGCTTTCACTTCTTGGCATGTAGTACAGGAACGTACATACTGCGAAATATCTCTTGACACTCCTGGCCAAAAGAATGAAGACAGTACTCGAGATCGTGTTCGAGTATATCCCATATGTCCAGCACAATGTGAGTCATGTGCATGTTGAAGAATGTACCGTCTAAAAGTATACGGGACCATAACTTGTTGTTTCATTTGTGATTTGTCATTAAAACATCTAATCAATATGTCATTTTTAATAACAAAACAATGTTTGTTATTATTACCTGAGGATAGATTGTCAACTTTATCAACCAGCTTAAAAATTTTTTTTAAAGATTTATCCTCTTTTTGTT
The DNA here is from genome assembly GCA_024509875.1 of Oreohelix idahoensis. Lineage (NCBI taxonomy): Eukaryota > Metazoa > Mollusca > Gastropoda > Stylommatophora > Oreohelicidae > Oreohelix > Oreohelix idahoensis. Next base: position 172,929 of record JAMPIV010002861.1, read on the forward strand.
TGGTTGCAAATGTTTCCCTGTCAATAGGTGAATTGACTACAAATTCCTCTTGGTTGTCTGCATCCATTTTATTATCATCAACTTTCTCCATGAGTTGAGTCTGCGCTCTAGTCGTCACGGCGTTTCCAGTGCATAGGTTATGTTTCTCCCATTCTATGATCTCATCTGGAGTACAATCTTTACTGCCGTGTATACGACCAACCATCAGATCAGCTATAGGCTTTTTTAGCATACATACTTTTACATTCCCTGTGAAAAAGGGTGTTCTAATATGAACAATAGCTGTGGGGTAAAACTCAATAGTTCCACCAAATGTCATGCAGCGTACATATTCTCCTGTCGCACAGCTAGGATGTACCAGCGACTGACGTACACCAATCGTTGTGGATCCTGAATCCCTCAGCACTGAGACGACGGATCCATTAACTAATCCCCTGTTAAAAATTAGTAAGCCTGTTCCATCGTTGACTGCAAGACCTACCTGTGGTATAATATGTCCGCAGTTAAGCACTGTTTCTTTCGCCTTCTGAAAAATAAGATTGCATTGTTGGCAACTATTTGCCACATTATAATTAATAGCAAAACATGCAGCAGAAGACTGTGTTGTATTATTGTCAAGTGGGACCTGAGCTATAGGGGTAGTATTATTTGTAACTGCCGCCCCTGTATTATGGTTGTAATGAGATGATCCCCGAGAATGAGATTGATTCCGAGTATAATTGTTAGAATTATCTCTTCGTCCTCTATAGTAACTATTATCTCGATGTCTCGAGCCATGATTATTACCATTCCAGTTATTGTTATTATTGGGAGTATGTGATCGATTATAATTAGTGTTATGTTGACCATTGTGGTAGTTTGTTTGAGGTGAATAATTTCTATCTCGTGATCTACCTCTGTTGAACTCATTTTTATTGTTGAAATCATTATTATGTCCCTTCTGAAAGTTAACATTGTGATTTCTTTGGAACCTACTTCTGTCTACACTGTGATGTCTTTGTTTGTTATTATGATTGTAGGCCATATTAGACGCTACAGGTAGAGGTTCTCTTAATGAGGAGTTAGAAATGGTTGCATTCGGATGTGCCGAACAGTAGTTTAAAGAAATTTTTTCTAACTCGTCCATAGTACCTGGTTTACGCTCCTGCAAATATGCAAAAAATGGCTGGCTAACCGAAAATATTACCTTATCCCGTAGTAGTAAATCAACTAATTTGTCGTACGATTTGTTGACTTCTGCCAGTTCAACCCATCTATTAAATGTATTGCGTATGTTCGCAATGAATCCTGCAAAATCTTTTGGAGATTCAGGTAAAATTCCCTTAAATTTCAACCTACAGTGTTCCTCGTCCAGGTGAAACCTTCGTAAAAGCAAGGACTTAATAGCACCGTAGTTATTTGCTATTGATGGGTCAGCATTTTGAGAAGCCGTCAGTGGTTCTCCAACCAAGAATTCATTTAACTTGAGTACCCATGACTCTTCAGGCAAATGATTTGTTTTGCAAGTCTGTTCAAAACGTGACAGGAACGATGAAAGGTCGTCCACGTTTAAGTTGAGAGTGGGTAATTTAAAGTTGTAGAAATGTTTAGTTTGGCTGGATGACGATCCATTTTGTGCGTTATTATTCTGGTTTGCATCAGCACTTTGTGCTTGTAATCTTGCTGTCTCCAATTTAATACGCGCCAATTCCATTTCTTGTTGTAAAATAATTTCCTCTCGTTTCAATTTATTCTCTTCTTCCTGTTGAGCAATTTCTCTTAATCTATTTTCCTTGGCAATTTGCTTCATCTCACGTTCCTCCTCCTCTTTCTTTAATGCAACCTTTTGTTCCTCTATTTCTGCTTTATGTTTTTCCAGTTCTGCCTCAGCAAACTGACGAAGTTCTTGAGATTTATAACCATATTCCTTACCAATTTTAACGAAATGGTCTATAGTAAGCATTTTGACTTTTATATGGTAAGTAATTATTGATAATTACTGATTAAAATAGTCAATAGTAGCTTCAGAGTAATTATTATACTTACTCATATACCGTAACAGCCACCCCTCCCCCTTTGGGTGTGTTTTGTTGTTGATATATTAGAAATATACAGCTAACACCCCCACCCCCCCCCCCCCCCCCCCCAAGCGCAACCCTTTTCCATGAACAAAAAATCAACACTAAATTACAACTACCATTCAGACTTTAAAACAGGTTGATCTTAAAATGTTGATTTATAAAAATTGATAACGTTTATTGACATCGATACAAATTTAACTGACCTTAAACAAACGTGTTATATTTTAAGTATGTGAAGTAATAAACAACCGTTGGAAGAACCAGGCAACTTCCAGTCGAATAAAAGAGGAGAGAAGGGCTCTGGCGTTGGATAGGGAACTCTCTGAGGAAATCTATTGATAACATTACAAGGCAGTTCTTGGTCTGGAATTCCCATGGCAAGATAAATAGAGGGAGATCTAAAAATGCACGGAGCAGGCAGTGGGGTACTAAGGGGGAAGCGAGGGGCGGGGCGCCCCGGGTGACAGCCAGGAAAGGGATGCCGTCGGACACTATTATGATAGTTCTTACTGTTAAAAATGTACTTGCAAGTGAGTTTCTTTAAAGGGGGAGGGTGTCAAAGGTAAGATCCGCCTCGGGTGCTAAATACTTTTGGGATGCCTCTGGGAGCAGGTATTTTAAGACAGACACGAATAAGTAGACCTATGTGAACATTTCAATCTGTCAGGATAGTTTAAAACAGGCTTTCAGAATAACTTATTCTGGTTGTCGCATAGAGATTTATGATCAATAAATTTTCTATATTCTTTTCTTTTCTACCCGTGTCCTCTACTTTATTATCGCTCTTTTATCCTTTTCCTGGGGTTTTTTTCGCATTCGTTCGTTTGCGACAAAATATATTTTCCCATTCTGACTTTTCCGTTTCTTTTCTCATACTGGTAACGCATCGTATTGCTTAATCGTGTCAGTCCCTGGACGAGACGAAATACTGCGAAATCCGTCTCGATAGACATGGGATGGCAGACATATCGTCTAACATTTTCATCTGACAGGGCGCTCTACGGTTAAAGTTCTCGGCATGAGGTGTGGAAACTGCCATCTGCATCGCTCAGGACTGAGAATAGTTAGACGGAGGTGTCAAAGACGCGTTGTGGCAGTTATGGCCTGCGTCTTAGTTAAGTGTTAAGAGAGGAGAGGGGAGACGGGGGTTTGCGAAATAACGTGGGATCCTTTGTCTGTTTAAAATATATCTACCCGAGAGAGTTTTAGATGTCATTCAATCTCCAAGTTGCAGTAGACGTGGTCGCTTCGTTCTAGATACTTATATTTATAAGTGAAACTCTTAGTTTCGTTGTGATACTCGTAGTTCTGGTTGGAGGTAAATATTTAATATCTATTGTGTTGAGTGATCTAGTGATAAAACGCTTATTTTCATTTTACTAGTTAGATTTCTGTGCAGAAGAAATTAATATTAAGTCTGTTGTATTCGCTAGTCGACATGTTACAGTGGAAAGCAGTATATATTATAATTTCTAGCTTAAACTCATGCAGCTGTAAATGAATTAAATTAAACTGCGAATACTCAGTCGAGAATATTTTAAAACTAACTTATAACTGCACTGATTCATCATTGAGCATTGACGAAATACGTAGGCCCTATGTATTTCTAATTCATGATGACTGATTTTGTGAATATAACTTATTTCACGGGAGATTTAAATGATAAGACAAGCTCTACGCTTGCAGTTTATAATGTAAGTTATAACCGAAGGAATCAGGATCAGCGAACCAGAGCTGATCAAGACCGTACTCCACCTCCACGTGGTGGTCCTGGAAACAGTCTGCAGCAGTGCAGTCTGGCTGAGCGAGTACGGATCGAAATGGGAAGGCAAACCCGGTCCCTAAAAAATGCCGTGCAGAAGTCGGATGTGTCGACCGAAAGGTGAAGATATCACAGCTTAGGCGCAAACAGACACAACGCAACCACTGTCCTTTTCAGGGCGAACGAGGAAGAAGAAGAAGTATGTATAAGTATTTTATATGTTGTTTTCTCTTTATTCAGTGAAACTGGGGTGACCCAACTTTGCCAGCGTTGAGTACTGAGTAGTATCTGCGAAGAACATAAACATTTTATTCTTAGAGACTTGGGTGTATAAAGTAAAACCTGTCTGGCATTGCATTGGCATCCAGAACGACAGAGTACCCATTCCATAAACTTTAAGATTTAAATAAAGTAACGGGCCTATCGTGCCAGATTTAATTCTTCCTGAGAGAAACCTCAAGTACATTTCAGCCCTTGTGGCAAGTAAAATATTACAATCAATAAACACTCCGACGGAGTTGTGACTAGTATGTGGTGTGACCAAATAAAATCCTATACTGAGAGAAGGCAGTTACCTGACATTCCTAGTACTAGAAATCTAAGCTATTGACACTTTGCTCGCTGTTAACGTTCGTGCCTGGACAATTTTAATGTGCCAGAACCAGATATCCCTAAATAAAAAATACGTTCCCTGAAGAAGCAAACTCAACCTATCTTTTTGGAGCTGGGGTTCCCTTGGCCAATGTCTAACCCTGGAGATTCTGTATGTGCATGTCCTAAAAATTTTTTGTCCAGAAGTTGCTACCAAAGCTGTAAGTACGAACGAAAGCTAGTGATCACGGCTGACTGAATAGAGTGAATGCAGGACTGAGCGATTCTTTTAGTGTTGTATTTTGGCACCCAATTTTTGCTGTCTTAAATTTCTTTATGCAAGTGTTGTTGCTAACAATATTTTTCCTTAGGATAGATCAGAGTATCCAAGTTTGTTCATACCTGTAAAGGGAAATCGTAGACTAAATCATATGTATCCGTGACTCTTTGGGGCTATCACTTTTCTTCTAACAGGACTGTGGGCTATACATCGAGGGAAAGGATCATACCAATGGGTCTATCATTCTTGTAGCAATTCATTGACTTTATGACTATTTGTATATGTTCGATGTAATTTTATATGTTGTGATGGAAGTTTATTTTGATAATTAAACTTCACATTTAAACTTAATCAGTGTGGCGGTCAGTTCGTTCCCAATTATCTATATTTTCATTGTCATAGGTTCACGTCTGTGTGTCTATTGTAGTCACTTATGTGTGTGTGTATGGGAGATATATATATATATATATATATACTACTATATATTATATTAGATTTGTCTGACTAATCTAACTCTGTTGTAGATGATAGGCTGACTGAGAGAAGCTTCTCGAGGGTCAGAGACAGAATCTAATATAGTTCCTCCATCTCACCAGTGAAATCTATTTCTATTTTATCACCTCCCACTGAGCTCTCACTTATGTCTATGTCTATTCAGAAGGGACCAAACTAAGTCTTAATCACCTATCACAAATCTACGACACTGGTCCATCATGTCTGTTCATATATGTGGACTGATCTAAATGTTCATAAAGTATAACAAAACAGCTTTATAATAGTTTATGAACATTTAGATAAGTCAAAATACATGAACAAAGAAAGGTGGACCAGAGTAAGTGAACAATTAGATCTCTAAAAATATGCGAACAAGGACACCTGCTTTGTTGTAGCGTGAGAGCGGGAGTGATGTATATCAGTCTTGTTAATTTTTAATGTTGTTTGTTTTGTTTTTGTTGTTTTCAAAGTCACCAGATCATTTAGTAGAGATCACGCAAACGTCCCGTGACTGTGGTCTGTTCTCTCTTCCCCCCCCTCCCCCTTTAATGTTGCTTTGTCTCTCTTTTAAAATGTACGCAAGAATCTCAGTGTGATGTGTGGGCATATATGTGGTTGCTTGTATGTGTGTTTGTGTGTGTGTGCTTATCTTTGCGTCCGTATGTGTGTATATATTTGCGTGTTTGTTTATTTTGTTTATACATGGTGTTTGTGTGTATCTGCGTTTTTGCATGAGTGTTTGTGTGTATTTGCGTTCTTGCATGAGTGTTTGTGTGTATTTGCGTTTTTGCATGAGTGTTTGAGTGTATTTGCGTTCTTGCATGAGTGTTTGTGTGTATTTGCGTTCTTGCATGAGTGTTTGTGTAGTTAGGTCTTTGCGTATATTGTGTTCCCCACGTAGTTCCATGAGGGGAGGGGGTCTTTGAGACGACGAAGAAGGTATAGACATACTGTTCTCTCTGGCATGTCGTAAGATGCGACGATCATGCGGTTGTGCGTGAAGCTAGCAGCCTCATCGTGTAAATCTAATTGCTAGAGAAACGAACACTGCAGGAGCAGGTGAATGTTTTGGTGCTGGCTTCCTACAAGGACACCACCAACATTGGTGGTTCTATACTCATAAGGAGCGGAAAGATGACACTTCAACCTAGATACTGGCTCCCACGGTTATATTAGGGCGCGTGTTCAAATATTAAAGACCTTGCTGTTACGAATAAGTATATGAGATAAATGATGTTTATGTGTGTGAATATATCGTATACAATGTAGTATTTATGAATTATTTTCTTTTCATGGTGGGTTATTTGGGTGGATTATATATTTGGTCTGTTCGGGGCCTCAATATTTGAAGCCACCTCTACAACTCCCCCAAAGATAAACCATTCTGTTATAAAAAGTTTCTAAATTACACTGAACATATTGTATAAAATGTAAATATCTAAAGTTAGTATGCGCAACACAAAAATAGATTTATGAGTCACCCATCATATATTATAGGGTAAAAATTAAGGAGGGGGAGGGGAGAGATTAAAGCCTGGAATCCCCCTTCACTCTAAATACGCCACTGATTGTATGTGTAATGTGCGTGAGTGGTCTGTTTGGATAGTCGAATTAGTAGGACCATAGTAACTGTGTATTGTTAAGAGCATACTAACGTTTAAAATGGATGTTATGCGTGAAACTAAAGTACAGGTGTGCGTATATTTTTAAAAAAATCCTAAAATTAGTCACAAAACAGTGACGCCCCTCATAGCTCAATAGATTGGCAATAAAGAGATATAGTTCGTGAACCATGTTTATCTTCTTGCTGCAAAGAATCTCCTTGTCCGGGGAAGATCTATTTACAAAATGTAGACCAAAGCACAGCGCTGAAGAAATGAACATCAGACAGCGGTGTAGAAAAACCTGGTAAATTAAACAGAAGGGGCTAATCATCTTTAACACTGAGCTAATGGATCGTCAGCAGGAACTAATTTAGATGGCTTAAAAGATTTACGAGACACCCACAGACTCGTATGTCAAATGGCTACAGTGCCAATTTCTTCAAAGCGATAATGAAACTATTTTAGTTTATTTAAGTTATAGTTAGTTTATTCCACATACAAATATTCTTAAAATTATCGTTAAATATGCTTTCCTTCATTATTTGTCAAATTTAGCGGTTTTGATTAGCGAGTTTGTTGCAACTTAGAAATACCAGGTATGGTATGATCATACAAGGTCAAGGTATTCCCATTGCAAATACTGCCGTAAGGGAATGAAGTGTTAGAGACTTCGCCATACTAGATCCAGCATCGAGAGGTGGGGTGACCAGTTCCCTTCTTCGCTGCCTTTTCCATCCTAACTCAAAATCAGGTACCCATTTACAGCTGAATAAATTGGAGCGTGTCGGTACCGTGATTCAAACCTGGCACCTTTGCCGCGAGAGACCAGCGCTCTAATCACTCTGACATGATTGAAATGTTCTTTATTTAACGTAATCAATCCATCCATCAATCAATCAATCAATCATTCAATCAATTAGTACCTTGCAGATACCCATGGAGATCTCAATAAAAAAACTAACCAATCTTTCCTGTCTTATGCCACCCGTTGGAATACTCTCCAAACTGTCTTTATCCTTGTTTATGTTTGTCCCCGGTTCTGTTGCACAGTGTGTTTCTTTTGTTTTTAATGTGTTAGTCTTCCTTTATTTCTCATACCTTGGGGATTTCAGAACTGGGACTGCCTCGTAATGTTATCAACTGGCTTTCTTAAGGTGTATCCTATGTCTTATCCACTTGTATTACATTGATGTAGGCCTGTTTCTTTTCATCAGTTCCACATTGGTGATCTTTTCATAACTTATCAATCAGATTCCAGGCAAGCAATCATTTATGAAAGTCTGTAACTTTCTGGTTCTCATTTTTTTTGTGTCTCCATGATTCAGAGCCATACAATAGGACTAACTTGACATTTGAATTGAAGCTTCTTATTGTTATGTTGTCACCATCATTCAGAGCCATACAATAGGACTAACTTGACATTAGAATTGAAGCTTATTAACTTTGAGTGTACTTGATTTCTCTTGATCTCCATATATTTCTCAACACAGTAGAAGCTTCTCATACATTTTGTCTTCTTATTTTGATATCCTTTTACGCTCCTTCAACGTTGTCTATATTACTGCTGTGTGCTACTGGGCTCGGAAGGGTTAACATCTGTTTCTTGACATTTTCTCAATTAATATAAAAAAGAATTTGGAAAATTTTCTCAATAACACCAAAAGCAAATTTGCCACGCCACAAAAAGAAGATTATGTCAGGGAGTAAGACACTCGGAAACCAAAAAAAAACAAACAAAGAAATTAACAATAAATAACATCGAAATCAACTCTTTAATGAAAAGAAGAGGTACAATAATATACTACTGGACAAAGGTTAAGGGCCACCATTCAGTTTAGACAAGGTTTATATAATTGATTAGCAAACTGTAAAGACAAGTGACAATGTCATTAAAACTGAGCTCAGAGAAATGTGTATACATTTCTGTGTGCACTAGGTTAATTTTTTTTAAATGTCCAAAAACTGGGTCACTTTAACCCGCACGTGAAAATTGCCATTGTTGCTACAAAAACTCGTAGTTTTTGCAACACGCCCCACTAGTTCAAAAGGTGGAAAAGTGAGTTGAATTTGAATGCACGTGGAAAATGATCATCGGTAAAGAATGTTCACCGTTGGTATGCAATAAATCAGTATGACAAGTGGTCGAAATGATCACTGCATTAGCCATGCCACCAAGGAAAAGTCTCAGCACTGTAGACAGTGGTCGAGCCATGGCATGGATTCAGGATGGTCAATCTGTTCGTCATGTTGCAAGACGTTTAGCAGTGTCCCACTCCACCATTCAGAGACTTCTTGAGAGATTTCAAGCCACCGGACATTTGGAAAATCGACCCTGCTCACGAAGAATTATATAAACCTTGTCTAAACTGAATGGCGGCCCTTAACTTTTGTCCAGTAGTATACATTAATACAGAGCTTAACAGGAAATGGCTAGAATAAACGTTCAGTATTACATATCGAGGCTTTCATTTCTATAAGCTTGTGGAGTTTTTGAGGAATTGCTTGAAATGTAATTGTCAACGAAGTTTGAGAGAATTTGCTTGCTGTACAATTCAGTAAATTGTCATGTGTTGTCGATCTATGTTTTATGCAGCAAAGCTTTATGTTTATTCATGTTTAAAAAAAAATCTATATTCATATACAAGTCAGCTGATAGCTAGAAGATAGTTATAGTCGGATTATTGTCTGCCACTCTACTTTCCTCTAGGCGTCCTACGCTCTGAATTTATTGATTTTTTCAACCATTTTTTTTAATCCGCGAGACTAAGAAATTAGGGCAGGCGTAGTTTCCTGCTGTTGCCCTGACTAATGACGGATAGTTGAAAACCCGCAGTGAAAGACTCAATTTTCCCATATTTCATTCGGGTTTTACAGAGCTTCCTTCACAGCGAAAGCGTGCTATTTTCGTGTCGTTCAAGTATTATTAATGTGGAATGGGTTATTCCTACCATCCGCATGTCTCTAACACATGGTATGTTAAACTATCATCATCATCATCATCATCACGATTACCGCCCTTAATAAACGCAAGCCAAGTCTTCCTTCCTGTGCCGTCCATCAAAGTCTTCTGTTCCTCCCTTTCATGTGTGTCTCTATTTCCATTAACCGTTTGTTTGTCGATTTCTCTACATCTCTTACCATGCACATTCCAGAATAATGACTGTCTGGTAATGCTATCCAGGTGTTCTCAGCGTATTTTATCCAACGTGAGCGACCTGTTCTCACCCCGTGTGTTGAACTATAGTACCGTAGAAGCACCCTTCATCTTAAACCAGTAAAAGCAATATCATCATTACTATTTCATCTTCATCGTTTTGTCTCTGTCATCGCCATCTTTATTACTTTATTATCATTATAATTAACATTTTCGTCTTTTATTTTTTCTCCTTCTTCTGTTTCTTCATCTGCTGCAAAGTTCTGATACGCCGAAAGCTCGTCACCACGAACATAATCCTCCATTCAAACTTGAATGTGAAACAAATAAAAATGGAACAAGAGGTAAGCAAGAGACACTGGCGTGGGATAGCATTACAGGACAGTTCTTCTTCTTGAGTCCCCACGTAAAGAGAAGTAGAGGAATGTGTAAAAGACATTGAGAAAGAAATTAGACGTGAAGGTGGGAAAAAAAAGACACGAAAATATTTTGAACGGATGGCACAGGACAAGATGGTCTGGGATGCATTTGTTCATTTCTTAAGCTGTTATGATGTTACCTGTCTCGGATAATCGCTCGCTTTTGTTTCTGCTTTAATCTCAGGTAGATTCATTTCTTCAGTCTGTCCATTGCCAGGTTAGCGTATACTTGCTTAGATACACTTTGTTGGTTCTATATACACGCCAGAGTGGCAGAGAGGTAGAGAACTTGTTCCTCGAGACGAAGGAATCTAATCCGAAACAGATGGCATCACGCTCCATTTTAGACAGCCGTAATAGGTACCAGACTCCGTTCTAAGTAGGTAAAAAATATACTAAAGTATTTGGCCGGTGCCCTGGCAAAATTTAGAAATTAGAAACCAACCCACCACAAAAATACTTATAGAATGTGTGATCCCTATATACACCCATTGGGATTCTCACCGGTGCTACGGAGTTCGTTGTCTGTGCTGAGACCCTCCTTGTGTGATCTAAGGGAGGAGATCTGAACACTGATGGGGTTGTCCGTGTGCAATGAAGATAGTCCTTACAAACAAAATCAAACCATACTACAGTATTTATCAATTGTCATTTAATTTCCATAATGATATTAGTAAGTTTGAGTCCTGGTACCAGTTGTTCTGTCTAGAGCTACTTTAGAAACAGGGAGCTCTCTAAAGATGGTAGTCGTTCTTCATCAACCCTGGGGTGTAAAGGTTTGCCAGAGATAGCGCTATACTATCCTATCAGCTGTCTTCCTCCTGGCCTGGCTCCAATCTAGTCCTCAGTCCTTCAGAGATTGTCTAATGTTGTCCTCCCAGCGAACTCTGGGTCGTCCTGGATGTCTGGATCCCTGGCTCATGGTGTCCCATATTTGTCGTGGTAGCCGATCTTCTCCCATTCTGCAGACATGGCCTAACCATTGTAATTGGGACTGTTCTACTTGGGTCTGCATGGGCTGGATTTTTGAGGCCATGACATATGGTCTGGTTGCGGACCATGTCTCTTCTTGTTTTTTTTTTCCTTTCAACCACTTTCCTCCGATACCTCATTTCTGTGGTTTACCCTAAAGATGTATCTTGCAAAAATAATGCATGTTTTCATGTGTTAGAGTATTTCGACTTTGGATTAAGTGTCGCCTGCAAGTAATTTTAAGCTGTGCAACATTCCAACTAAATTATATTTCTCCTTCTTCTTCCTCGTTCGTCCTGAAAAGGACGGTGGTTGCGTTGTGTCTGTTTGCGCCTAAGCTGTGATATCTGCACCTTTCGGTCGACACATCCGACTTCTGCACGGCAATTTTTAAGGACCGGGTTTGCCTTCCCATTTCGATCCGTGCTCGCTCAGCCAGCCTGCACTGCTGCAGACTGTTTCCAGGACCACCTCGTGGAGGTGGAGCGCGGTCTTGACCAGCTCTGGTTCGCTGGTCCTGACGCAGGCAGTCAAGCTATGAGTCGCTGACTGCATTCACTATTGCTGCATCTTATATTTGATCTAGTGTTAACTTCACTTCAAAGATAGTATTCCTATCCCATGTGGCTCATTATTAAAATGAGTTGTTGTAAGCAAGCTCGTGACTTTCACTGGGAACGTGGGAAAAAGTACTTTTACTCGGGGGGTGGGGGGGGGGGGGAAAACTGCCTTTTTCCATGCGGCGGTGGAGGGTTAGTCCTAATTTTCTGTAGCTGTTTAAGTCTTTCGTTTTCCCCGATCTGCCAACTAGAAATCTATCAAAATCATCTGTGATTTAACGGCAGACGCGATCGACGGGTTGCTGACCTGGGTTTATTCATTTATTTTGGATAAAATCATTGAACTATAATAATATAGCAGATAAGAAAGCGTGTATGTTGCTGACTAAGGTGTAAGCACGACAAATAAAGTACTTGCTGAGGTTTATCTGTTTATGAGTGCAACTTCACAACTTAGATGTGTCCATCTGCTGCGATAACATTCCAGTCAACGTCGCAAGGACATATCCTTCTCGTTAACTTAGAAAACTATGGAGAAGTTAGGCCGAATATCTTTTGCATTACTAATGTGTTGTGAAATTATGTGAGTCATACTGCCTGCCTAACATAAAATTGATTCATCTTACTATGGGCCTCACAACACTCGGAATATTGATTATTTGGTTTCCATTTATAACTTTCACGTCAGTTGTACGCTGTAAGTTTGGAGAGAGGCTCAACAGATCGATAACGCTGTCATCCAGAAGGTGGCGGGTAACTGGGATCATTCTTCGGTGACCTTACCTGTTATGCTTATCCAAATCGGCAAAAATAGCTCACCTAGGCTGTCGCTCGTTTTCTTTTTTTTCCTTCATCTTCTTCTTTCTTCTTCTCTTCTTTGTTTACATCTTCTTTTTATCTTTCTCGTTATCACTATTCTGTTTCACCTTCTTTCGCTTCTCCTCACATCCCTCTTCTCTTTCTTCGTTCCTTCTCCCTCTTCTCCAACTCCTTCTTCCGTTTTTTCTTCTTCTTCTCCCCTTCTCACTTTTATTGTTTCCTTATTCCTCTTCTCACACTTATTCTTCTTCCTCTTTTTCTTCTTCTCACTTCCCTCTTTTTTTCTCTTCTTTTCCCTCCTCCTCTTTTCCTACTAATTTCCCCCCTCGTTTTATTATTCTTCTCAGTGTTCTCTTCTCTTTTTTTCTTCGTTTTCTCTTTCTTGTTTGCTGGCTTGCTCCTTTTCTGGGTTTTTTTAAAATCTCCTATTTCTACTCCTTTCTCTTATTTGTCCTTCTGCTCCTCTTATTTCTTCTCATCTTCTTCCATCTTCTCTTTTGTCTTCTTCCTTTCTCCATTTCCTTTTCCTTCATCTCCTTCTTGCCATTCCTCGCCTCCTCCTCCTTTGTTTTCTAATTTTTCTAATCCTGCCTTTTCTCTTTTTTATTTTCTTCTCTTACTCCTTCTGCTTCCTCTTCTTTTTGTTATTACCTCGTTCTTTCTCTTTATCTTTCACGTTTTGCTTTCTTTTTCTCGTCTTCTTCTTCGTCTGCTTCTTCTTTTTCTTCTTCTCCTTCTTCTACTTCTTTTTGTTCTTCTTCTACTTCGTCTTCTACTTCTTCCTCTTCTTTTTCATCTACTTCTTCATCTTCTTCTTCGTCGTCTTCGTCATCTTCTTCTTCTTCGTCGTGTTCTTCTTTTTCTTCTTCTTCGTCTACTTCATCTTCGTTTTCTTTTTCTTCGTCATCTTCGTTTTCTTTTTCTTTTCTTCTTCGTCTTCTTCTTTGCTTTTTTCGTCTTCCTCTTCTTCATCTTCTTCATTGTCTTCTTTATCTTCATCTTTGCCTTCTTCTTCGCCTTTCACTACTGCTACTTATCCTACCCCCACCACAATCATTACTCTCGCTACTAGTACTACTACTACAACTACTACGAATGTTGCATCTACTACTACCAGGACCACTACAATTACATATACATCTACTACCACCACGACCACTACAATTACAACTACATCTACTACTACCACCATGACCACTACAATTACAATTACATCTACTACTACCACCACGACCACTACAATTACAACTACATCTACTACCACCACTACTACTACAACGATTATAACTACATCTACTACTACCATCACTACCAATAAAATCACAACTACATCTACTACTACCACCACGGCAACTACAATTACTTCTACATTTACTTCTACCACCACGACTACTGCAGTTACTACTACATTTACAACTACAGCAACTTCTACTTCTACTACTACCACAACCACTAGAGTTACTTCTGCATCTACTTCTACCACGACCACTACAGTTACTTCTTCATCTACTACTACCGCGACCACTACAGTTACTTCTATATCTACTACTACCTCGACCACTACAGTTACTTCTATATCTACTACTACCGCGACCACTACAGTTACTTCTATATCTACTACTACCGCGACAACTACAGTTACTTCTATATCTACTACTACCGCGACCACTACAGTTACTTCTATATCTACTACTACCGCGACCACTACAGTTACTTCTACATCTACTACTACCGCGACCACTACAGTTACTTCTACATCTAAATCTCGCGTCGGCTGAGACATTGTTTTGGGGGCGCGTTGCCATAGTCAGTAATGACAGAAAGGGATACTATTACTACTTCTACCAACACGACCACTACAATCACTTCTACATCTACTACTACCACGATCACTGCTATTACTACTACTAATACCATTACTACTGTTACTTATGCAAGCACTACCACTGCCACTACTACCACTGTCCGCTACTACCACTGTCCACTACTACCACTGTTCACTACTACCACTGTCCACTACTGTTCTGGCCTCCTCTTCTTCTTCTGTCCTAACATCTTCTGAAGCAGAAAACACCAACAAATTATCTCCACTTAAATCTAACATGTGACAGTCAACCCAGATTTTTTCGCAGGTTTTCCGGTTTTCCCGGCTTTATTTGCTCCGTCTCATGGTCTCCTTCCTGTTTACCTCGCCTTTGCTTTTTGCTCTTTGCTCTTCTCTTTATCGCGCAAATTTCCACATAAGCTCCAGATAAAGGTGTATGTTTTTATCTTCTGTTTTTTTTTTTTTAAATTAAATACGGCAACAATTACACAGATTATGTGATGAGAGAACGAGCCGAGATGTTTTATAACGAAGCTCAATCTTGCTGCAGTATTTCATCCACATTTTAATTATGACTTACTTTTAATAAACACTGTGATAAATCCTGATCATAAACATCGCAGAGGAAATGAGCGGATGAATTTATCAGCAGAATGATACGCGGGAAAGGAAGCTGTTAGAACAGGGTTTCTAAAGCTGTGGTCCACGGACTACTTGAGGTCCATGAATAGATTCTAGGTGGCCCGTGTACATACCAGAAAAATTTGAATTTTATTTTCTCCAACACATTTACTCGGAAAATTATCACAGATTTTTACATTTAATGAAATTTATTCTTTTTACAGATTGTTCTTTGTATTTTAATATGACTATATATGTAGGCTTAACGATTTTTCTTTGTAGTAAAATGTATTAATTTGTGTGCAAAAATATAATTATACGTCTGTGTAGATTTTTTCTACAAAGGGGTCCGTGGCCTTCACTGGACAATGAAAGGGGTCAGTGGCCTTCACCAGACATTCAAAGGGATAATTAGCCTTTATCGGACAATCAGAGGGGTCTATGGCGAAAGACAGGCTAAGAACGCCTGCCTTAGAAGGACATACCCCTGCATAGACCTGATCTTCGTTTGGGCCAGAAATTTACTTATCAATATAGGCCAGGGAGGATGTATCTTACAAGGCTTCGATGCTGAGCTGACTTATCGTACACCTCAAATCTTATGTTTGATAGTAGGTTCTGACAGTTTCATGACGAGGGGTATACATTAGGAATACCCGAGAATAAAACGGCGTGGGATGAACGCGCGAGAGACGAGATGATAAAAGTGAGTGTAGGGGGGGTGAGAGGAGAATATGTAAGTGTGGGAGGTGAGTGTGGCTGGCCGTTTAAAGGAATAGCCATGACAGTTAAAATAGAATGTATTAAAGAACGTATCACATCTTTCCCTGAATGACTCTCTGACTATGGCTCGTATTATTGGGCGAAGGTTTACCTAATAGTGAGTTTCAAAAGAAAGATAGTGACGAAAATACAGCAAGTGGTGGTCCTGGAAACAGGCTGCATCACTGCAGTCTGGCTCGAACGGGTGCGGGGGTGGATGGAAACTTAAATTCCTCCTCAGATACAAACATCAACCAATAACAACAATCAATGTACTATACACTGAACACGGAACAACAATAGAGAATGCAGTCAGCGACCCATAGCTAGACTGCTTGCGTCAGGGTCAGCGAACCAGAGCTGACCAAGACCCTACTCCACCTCCAAGTGGTGGTCCTGGAAACAGGCTGCATCACTGCAGTCTGGCTGAGAGAGTAAGGATCGAACTGGGAAGGTAAACCCGGTCCCAAAAATGCCGTGCTGAAGTCGGATGTGTCGGCCGAAAGGTGCAGATATCGCAGCTTCGCTGTAAACGGACCCAACGCAACCAACGTCCTTTTCAGGACGAACGAGAAAGAAGAAGAAGAAGAATCAAAAGACATTGGAAAATAGATCGCTTACTTACTTACTTAGTCATTCCTCTTCTACCGTAAGGTATAGAGGTTTGGAAGAGAGAGCGCCAGACTATCCTTTCGGCTGTCTTCCTCCTGGCCTGGTTCCATTCTAGTCCTCGGTCCTTCAAAGATTGTCTAATGTTGTCCTCCCAGCGGACTCTGGGTCGTCCTGGGGGTCTGGATCCCTGGCTCTTTGTTTCCCATGCTTGTCGTGGTAGCCGATCTTCTCCCATTCTGCAGACATGGCCAAACCATCTTAGTTGGGACTGTTCTACTAGGGTCTGCAGGGGGTGGGATTTTAGGCATTGACGTATCGTTTGGTTGCGGACCATGTCTCTTCTTTTTACTTCCACCACCTTCCTCAGACACCTCATATCTGGGGTTTGGATCTGGCTTTTGTGGGTTGTAGTCATTGCCCATGACTCGCATCCATATGTCAAGACTGGGACATAGGTGGAGCGGTATACAGCCATCTTCGTTTTCTTACCAACTTCTCTTTTGCTGAGGAATCCTCGGTTTATGGCCTGAAAAAGTCTCCCAGCTGCTGAGTGGTATTTAAAGTGGTCGACCTGCTCCAGGACCTGTTCTCACAGCTTAATCTGATGTCTTCTTTCTTCTCGGATTTTGTTTTAGAGCTGCTTATGACCATCCCTCTCTTCTCCAGCTCTTCCTTCCAAACTTGCAGGTTGGATTGGAGAAGTGCCTCTGATTTAGCAATCAGGGCAATATCATCAGCAAATACCAGCTCTGAAATACAGACCTGTCTCATCTTCCAGTACCCCACTGAATACTTTCTTGTTCTCTCCTTACATGCCTTGATGACATCGTCCATGAGAAGTATGAAAAGATAAGGTGACAGAATGTCACCTTGTCTTACACCAGTGGTGGTCCTGAACTCTTCTGACTTATGGTTTGCGGTCCTCACATAATTTCTGCAAGACTTGTAGAAGCTCTGTATAGCATGAATCAGTGGTGCTGGAATGTTCTTCCTTGCCAAACAGTCCCAAAGTTTGCTCCAGGGGACCGTGTCAAACGCCTTTTCCAGATCTTTGAAACAAAGATGGATCTCACTCTTATACTCAAGGGCCTTTTCACTCACCTGTCTGAGTGTGAAGATTAGGTCTTGAGTACTTCGGTTTGCTCGAAAAACCGCACTGGACCTCATCCAATTGTGGCTCAGCTAGGCGTCGGAGTCTCTGCTCTAGGATTCTAGAGTAGATTTTACCAGGGACACTGAGAAGGGATATGCCTCTATGGTTTCCACATTGTCGGTTGTCACCCTTTTTGAAAATTGGTGTTATGATGGCAATCTCCCAATCTTTTGGTATGGTCTTGTTGCACCACGCTGCCTGTAGGACCCTTAAGAGTAATAGGTCGCCTGATGCTCCCATGTACTTAACCATTTCTGGTGTTATACCATCATGCCCTGCTGCTTTGCCCATCTTGATTTTCTCCAGTGCTGCTTTTAGTTCTTTTATCTTTATGTCATCTTCACCATCATTGGTTTTCTCTTCTGTGCTAGTGGTTATCATTTCTGATGTTTGACCTTGCTCACCATCCAGGAGTTCTGAGAAATATTCTTTCCATCTTTCCATTACTTCCTTCGGGGCAGTAAGCAATTTGCCTTGCTTGTCCTTTATAAATTTGAGAGGGCATTGTTTTTCCTTCCTCATGTTCTTTAGGGTCTTATAGAACATTTTCTGGTTTTCTTGCGCATCTTTTTCTAGTTTTTCTCCAAATTCTTCCCAGGACTTCTGTTTTGCTGCTAGCACTTTGTTCTTTGCTTCTGTTCTGAGTGTCACATATTCTCTATATTTCTCCATTTGTGCTGTTGTGTTATTAGCTCCTAAGTATTGTTTCCATGCCATTAGAAAGATCGCTACCAATATGAAAAGAGTTTTAGTCACATTTGTGTAGCCGTAGCAAAGATACGTGAGAGAGGAGACTACGAGCTAACTAATTTAAGACTGACAATGCTGGAGTCTGATGATTACCACTTGTTCTCTTCTGCTGAGCTGGTAATAATTTAAGACTGACAATGCTGGAGTCTGGAATTTTTTTCGTGGACACTAGGAAAAGAAAGAAGGGAGGAGACAAAAATCAAAGATAAGAAAGAGTGGTCCTAACGGTGAGAAAAATAGACAGGAATTCTGAGATAGCTCATCATATCTACAACATCACATATATAATACGAGCTATTGAGTTATATTGTATATCATTCTCACATGTTAAATTTTAATGAATTGTTTCATGCAGCTGAAAAAGGAATGATAAAGTATATAACAAATTATTCCATGCACCCTTTGAACCTTCGAGAGTAAGTTTATCACACTTTAGGAAACATGCGATAGAAGTATCCAACGCAGACAGACTGTTGCTAAACATAGGTGTTTCCTATTATCATATCATATGGTGTGCTCACTTTATCAATATGTCAGCACATTCATTTCTTTCTCCAATGCCGTAACCTTCTTCTTCTTCTTCTTTCGTTCGCTTGAAATATATTGTCTACATCTGCAATGTTGTTTCTTGTATAAACTTCACAGTCTTTTGTAGTTCATACAGAGGTCCGTATAGTTTTGCTTCCAGTGTTGTTTCTCTGGGCCAGTGGGTTTCCCTCAATATATCATATTCGGGGCAATCTTGAAGTACGTGCTCCGCAGTCTGGGGTGCCTGTCCACATGTACACATGGCTGAATTGCCAATCTTGAATTTTGTATACATGTGGCTGCGGAGGCGGTTGTGTCCTGTTCTGAGGCGCAGAATGACAATTTGTTCTGATCTGTTCATAGCTTGGTAGTCATCCTGTGTTGGTGTTGGTGGCTTTCTGTGCCGTAACCTGATTTTTATCATTAGCTTTTGCAAGAAAGTCTCCAAGTAATATCGTTGTCACATACGATTTAAACTGGATGTAACCTTGTCACATTCAATGTAGATTGTGTCAATTTCTTCTTACGTACTATCTGTAGCTGGGGTGCATATTTGTATATAATTAATATATAGTTATCTGCCATTTAATTTAACTAATAAGAATTGGTTTAAAATTTACTCAAATTCCTTTATTCTTCTTGCTTTTTCCGCATATAAAGTTATCCCGAGTTCATTTTTATATCTTTTCTTTTAGGAATAAATTATTTTGTAGTTCTCATAATACATTTCACCTTCTCGATTATATATACGAGGGGCGTTCAGAAAGTAATGCACCACATCGTTTTTCTCAGCTGATAATGAAGATAGAAGCATGAAATTGTGCACACATCAAATATGGCATGTGCCAATTGTGTGCACCAAATTGCACCGCAACCACTCAAATAATACGGCTGCCCTAAACCGTTGAAATGGAGCGTGTTAGCAACTTGCGTTATAAGCAGCGAATTGTGATAGAATTTCTCGTTGCAGAGAAGGAAACTATTGTGAACATTCACAAGCGTCTATGCGATGTGAATGGAAGTTTTGCAGTCGACGGGAGTACAGTCAGTCGCTGGGTTCAGAGAATCAAAGAATCAGGAAGTGGAGATACGGAGCTGCTTGATCGGCCGCGCTGTGGACGTCCTGCCACAGCCACCATCGCAGAAATGTTGAAATGCGCTAAGGGCATTATTCTTACTGATAGGCGAATCACTACTCAACAATTGGCCTTACAGCTGTCAGTCAGCATTGGTAGTGCAAATGCAGTCATAATAGCTCTCGGATTTTCTAAGGTTATCGCAAGATGGGTTCCTCGAAGTCTCACAAATGACCACCGATTGCAAAGGAAAGCAATTTCTTCTAAATTGTTGGAGCGTTTCAATGCTGATGGAGAGAACTTTTTGGCTAAGATTGTTACAGGTGACGAAACCTGGGCACATCATTTTGAACCTGAGACAAAAAGACAGGCAATGGAGTGGCATCATCCGCAATCACCATGAAGAAAGAAATTCAAGACAATTCCTTCAGCTGGAAAGGTCATGATCACTGTCTTTTGGGACATTGAAAGTGTGATTCTTGTGGACGTTATGCCAAGAGGGGAGACAATCAATTCGCAAGCTTACATTAAGACATTGAAAAAAACTCAATCAACGTTTTCGCAGAGTTCGGCTGCACAAGAATCCAGCAGACTTGCTTCTCCTTCACGACAATGCGCGACCTCACACAAGTCTGGCAACCACGGAAGCAATCACCAAATTGGGTTGGACTGTACTACCCCATCCACCCTATAGTCCCGATTTGGCAACCTCTGATTTTCATTTATTTGGTCCACTTAAAGATGCACTCCGTGGGACAAGGTTTGAAGATGATGAAGGAGTGATTCATGCAGCGAAGAAATGGCTACATGATCAAGACAAAATCTGGTACTGGCTAGGAATACATGCACTTGTTTCGCGCTGGCATAAAGCCGTACAAGTTGATGGGGATTATGTTGAATAATACCGATGTTTACATGACATATCCATGTATATTGTGTATAAATTTCATGCTTTTTGAATAAACTGCTCCTGAGAAAAACGATGTGGTGCATTACTTTCTGAACGCCCCTCGTATATATATATATATATATATATATATATATATATATATATATATATATATATATATATATATATATATATATATATATATATATATATATATATATATATATATATATATATATATATATATATATATATATATATATATATATATATATCATAATGAACTTACATAGATTCTTGTCAATTCCCTTTTTATATTCTCTGATGTCCCATTCTGCTTAAGTGTCCTGACATTTCAAGTTCTTATTGTCACAGTATCTTAAATTTTATTTTTTGCATACAGGAGCTTGATGTTAGATCACCTGTAGAACGTGGGGCTCCCTACCGGACGAGCTGGTTCCTCTAGACTTCCCATCAACGTCATTTTCTTTTCTGGAAATTGTTTCGAGTGGTGACTGCACAAGGGACAATACGACGGTGGTTTTCCCTTGCCTTCTTGGTATGTGTACGGAAATCTCAGCTAGCCTTTGACAAATATGTCTAACCTTCAAAGCAGTGGACAGGGCAGAGGTTAACTCGTCTCTATCTCATCGGCTGTCATGTCATACTGCTTTAGAGCTATTTTATTCAGGTAGTTGCTCCAACAACTACTTCATCTCGCAGTCAGCAACAACCAACTGTTTTTTATCCACGGCTGCTCATTCAGTATTCCGAGCTAACCTTTAAATCTATAAGCCGTTCCATTAA
This sequence comes from Oreohelix idahoensis, assembly GCA_024509875.1. Taxonomy (NCBI): domain Eukaryota; kingdom Metazoa; phylum Mollusca; class Gastropoda; order Stylommatophora; family Oreohelicidae; genus Oreohelix; species Oreohelix idahoensis. Next base: position 194,668 of record JAMPIV010002861.1, read on the forward strand.
ACTATTCCAGCTTGACGCACCAAGTTGGAGAACGGGATCCTCTCCAATTCTGTATTTACCGCATGATTATTATCGATTTAGTTTTATTATCTCCGGATGACAAGAAGACAGGCATATTTCTATTTGTCTACTGTCTTCATTATCCGGATGAGCTCTCCATTATCCTGCCAGTCACGACAGTTTGACTCGTGGGATACTATTCCTTACGGCGGCCGATATTGTTTATTCTTTAAACATCGAGCAGCCAGGACAGAACAAATAATCTTTGTTCAGCTTGCTGCGCATCAACGTGTTCTGTAGCAGATACATTCTGTTTTAGAATTTTACACTTGGTTTGTGGTAGATATATTCGGTTTTATAATTTTACACGTGGTCTATGACAGATATATTCTGTTTTAGAATTGTACACGTGGTCTGTGGCAGATACATTCTATTTTAGAATTGTATACGTGGTCTGTGGCAGATGCATTGTATTCTAGAATTGTACACGTGGTCTGTGGCAGATACATTCTATTTTAGAATTGTATACGTGGTCTGTGGCAGATACATTCTATTTTAGAATTGTATACGTGGTCTGTGGCAGATACATTCTATTTTAGAATTGTATACGTGGTCTGTGGCAGATGCATTGTATTCTAGAATTGTACACGTGGTCTGTGGCTGATACATTCTATTTTAGAATTGTATACGTGGTCTGTGGCAGATACATTCTATTTTAGAATTGTACACGTGGTCTGTGGCAGATACATTCTATTTTAGAATTGTATACGTGGTCTGTGGCAGATGCATTGTGTTCTAGAATTGTACACGTGGTCTGTGGCAGATACATTCTATTTTAGAATTGTACACGTGACTCCATGTAGATCCTGGTGCTCTCTGAAGAGACAAAGAAAAAATACGACTACTGAACTCTCAAGCATGTCGTAAAAGGCGACAAATATGAATGTGGTGGTATATGGGGCTGGCAACCTCATCATATATCACAAACTGACACAGAAACCATCACCAATACAGCACGTGAAGCTTGCTGCAAGTGGACCAGCTGCCAAGACAAATGTGTGAGTCCACGTTTTGTTGTCATGTTTTTCCAAGTGCAGACATTTGCTGCATTTATCCATGCTCCATAAAGATTGCAAATACAAATGATGATAATGATGATGGTTATTTAAGACATTCTCTTTCTAAGTTATTCGTTTCATGCATGTGAGCCCAAAAAAGGGAAGACGGGCGTGATTAACGGTTCTCAGACTTGATACTTTCTTTGGTCAAGCGTCGAAATAAAATTGAAGCTTGCTACTAACAGAAAGTTGGTACCTATACAACATGTATCTATAATAAGAAACTATAACAGCGGCCGGAATAAAGTTGTTCCCGAGTTTTAAGTAAAGGATGTAGTAGATTCTAGGTAGATTAGGGAGAAAATGGAAAGAATTGTACAGCTAGAAAGATTTCGGGCTTGCCTCCTCAAGACGGAATTTAAAAAGCACGGTATCATTAGAATTACAGGCACTTCTTCCTCATTCCAAGTGAAAACTCACGATCTAGTATACAAAATTCACATTAATCTTTGAACTACATGAGAATAGAACTCGATCTCTTCTTTGAAGTGACGTTAACATTAAATAACATGTCATTTAATTTGAAATTGTACACCTCTCAGTTGATGGCGTCACAGGAAGTAGATTATCCGGCAAAGATAAACGTTACATGTAGGTCCCGCTTGTTTCAAAGTCCAAATACTTTGAAACATAAAACTAGTCATGTTTTTAGTAAGGCAGATCTTTGGAGACCTCGGTTTTTTTATTGTTTTTTTTTTTTTTTAATTAAGTAGATTCCCGCAGCTACTGAGTTTCCTGCTGCTGCTCTATACCGATATTCACAACTAGAGGTAATCTGATCATGAGAAGTGGCCCAAATCGCCTGTCAGCCCCTAATCTTATTTATTCTTTGACGGGGCGAGCCTACCTCAGTCATGACTCCCTAGTGTAACACTCCCGTTGTTTTATATCCTGCTGTAGGAATTAACGCCACTCCACCTTGTTCACAATTACCAAACTGATATTTCAGTTCTCGTTTTATCCGTTCTGCCACCACAGGCGGTTATGAATATTCGTTGTGCGTTAAGTTATTGTCCTGAATTCCAATTCCAGCTGCGATTGTCTAGATCTAGCACGACTGATACCTTAACGGCAGTTTCGCCAAGTCGTAAATAACAAGGTAATATCAGCGACGATTTTTAAAAGTTAAAAATGCATGTGTGTATATATATATATATATATATATATATACCAGGGGCCTTACCCGTTCTTTGCACGGGGAATCTGTAAATAACTTCTTCTTGTTTTCAAACATAAATGTAAATGATAAACATAACTAAATCTGAAATTCTGTATTAAATATTAATCCGGTGTTTGTTTAAACGGTATGACATACCTTTATTTTACAGGATTTGCTATCTACATTACTGTTGGTCAAATCTGTTGTTGACTTCTTTCCATGCCGTGATTTCAAACTGACCAGAATCTTCTCTCTTTATTGTCCATTATCTCTTTTTCCTTCTTTCTTTCCTTTTGTCCCGATATAGTCCAGCTTCCATCTTCTCATAAGATGATCAAAAGGAAGTGGATTGCTTCTTTCTAGCCTGAGGAATAAATTCTTTGCACTTTGACATCTTTCAAGACATCCTCGTTTTAGCTGCCCATGTTAACATTCTTCCATAAAACCACATCTCTGTGGTACATAGCGCCTTTCCTACTTGTTTACCAATTATCCATAACTCACTTCCGTATATCAGGATTGTTCCTATATAACTCTGAAGAGCTCTCTTTCTTACTTCCACCGAACAAAAAGTTGTTGCATAACATGCTTTTCATTTTAAATATACTACTGGACAAAAGTTAAGGGCCGCCATTCAGTTTAGACAAGGTTTATATAATTCTTCGTGAGCAGGGTCGATTTTCCAAATGTCCGGTAGCTTGAAATCTCTCAAGAAGTCTCTGAATGGTAGAGTGGGACACTGCTAAACGTCTTGCAACATGACGAACAGATTGACCATCCTGAATCCACGGTCTACAGTGCTGAGACTTCTCCTTGGTGGCATGGCTAATGCAGTGATCATTTCGACAACTTGTCATACTGATTTATTGCATACCAACGGTGAACACTCTTTACCGATGATCATTTTCCAGATGCATTCAAATTCAACTCACTTTTTCACCTTTTGAACTAGTGGGGTGTGATAAATTTAACCGTGATACAACGTTAAAATATCTCCAAAGATAAAATGTAGGGATAAAAATAATGCGTAAGCTACTAGAAGACATGATCGCCCATGCCGCGGTTCAATACCCGCCATGGAAACTAACTTGTTAGACGTGAAGACAAAACGTTTACCCTTGGAGACGGGAGGGAACGGAGATCAAAAAGAAAAAATATGACTGAACACGTGCTTGAAACTAGCAAGGCTAAAAAGACGCAATTGGTGGGGAAAGGAAAAATATTCACGTCCCCAAGTTGACACAATGTAAAGAAATGGACAAAAGGGACCTTAGCTATTATACGCGACAGTCATTTCTTGGACGCTTTTACGATACTGAGTCCTTTTATTTGAATTCAGCGGCAAACGCATTACAGAAGATGCTCGAACATATTTTAAAAAAAAAACAACTAACCTTGAAAAAGTAACTTTTTCTTAATAATAATGTTAGGAATATAAAACCTAGCTAGTCTGATAGCCCATCTTGAGCAGAGAAATAATATGCTTTCATTTATACAGACGGATAGATAATAATGAAGATATTGACAAAAGACTGTGTTGTTCATAACAGACGAGCGACTGCACTGTAAAAAAAAATGTCACTAATTTTCAAAAATTGCGGCCTTGGGACTCAAGTGCTAAAATCTAGTTGGAATGAAAGAGAGGGGGAAATAGTGGAAAATTGTGGCTAAAAATAACTCTAGAGACCGATTCGTGTAGAAAGGCATGTAGAACCAAGCGTGTTTTTTTTTTATGGAAAAGCAAGTAGAGACAGACGGACCAACAGACAATAATACATACTTGACTGAGGTATGACTGAATTGACTTTTGGTAGGAGGTTTGAAATTTGAAAGGGGGAAAGTCGGTGATTGGCCACAGATAATCATATTATCGGCGCACAGACGCGCATTTTTGCCATTCAACATAAATTGTCCAGTAGTAGACACAGTAATTCTTCAGTGGTGTAGTTCCCAGAAGCTAATTGCAATATTTAGAGGGACGCCATACTAGAGCCAGCAGCTCAGCTGAGTTTTGCTAGAATATAACTGTGTTCTCTATTCCTAATTCTGGTAAGAATGAAAGTATGTGTATATTTTAATATTGTTTAATGTTTCGAGTGATTTGATACTGCCATGTCAAAATCTATCCCTTACAACAAGTAAGGATTCGCTCTAGATCCCCAGCCCAAGTTCAGGGTCTAGAGACAAACAAAATACATAAACGCCAGCAAGGATTATGAAGGGCGGATCAAGTGTTGAGATCAGTGGAACATATCACCTATCTTATTCAATGGCAGGAAGCTAATGAACATATTTCAGAATATGTAGTCTTGGGGAACTAGTACTATGTGAAACCAACTTGGTAAGATGTGCTGTATGGTCAGAGAGATCTGACCCCGTCTATGTGGTGTTGTTGTGTAGCGTTGTGTGCAGAAGTGGCTCAGGAGGTAGAGTTCTGACACATGACCCAATACTTTTGTTGCAGAAGTGTGAGTTTCTGTTTGGCACCAAAGTGGTGTCAAATGCTGTGTTGATATATACAAGTGTGGACCAGTGCAGTCTAGTATTTTGTCAGAGCAGCCTTATATTGCCCCCAAGCATGGAGAGGTGGGGCCACCAGATTCCAGCACCAGAACTACTCAGTCAAGATACGTGAGCGTCTGGCCTGCTGGACCTTCACCAACTTATTTACTAACTAACACACCAACTATATTACCATCACTAGAACCCACCAATTTTTTGGGAAATAAAACTTGTATTACTCCCATCAGTGAATGGACAATGTTTGGTAGTCATAGACAGGGAGTGATGATACCACTCCAACAGCATATCTAGAAATAAGTTCTCCTGGGACTATCTTAATATAATTACTATTAACCAGTCATTTGAAATACATATGTACACATTTTCTATTTTATTATGACATATATTCATGCATTTCATTCATAATTTCAAAACCTTTCATATGTTCTGACCAAAATAAAACCTTGGTTCAGAACAAATAAACTTAAAGAAAATTTAATATAAAAAATTTAAACAGCTTGAGTTAGTTCAGTGTGTTATAAATTTTATTAATATTATTAGACTTATTAAACATCTGTGTGTGTGTGTATGTAATCTACCACAACACATTACATATCAGTACCCTAGATTTTAACGTAGCCACATTCATTAGTAAAAAAAGATATGTGTGAGGTCGTAAGTGGTAGCAAGAAGGGCCTTCTGTAAATTCACAGCTACGTTTATCTCAGGAGCCTTCACAGCTGACCTCATGCATCACACTAGGTAATATCACAACCATACAGTACCATCAAATCCACTACATGGGGCGTGTTGCAAAAACCACGCGTTTTTGCAGCAACAATGGCAATTTTCACGTGTGGGTTAAAGTGACCCAGTTTTAGGACATTTTAAAAAAATTAACCTAGTGCACACAGAAATGTATACACATTTCTCTGAGCTCAGTTTTAATGACATTTTCACTTGTCTTTACAGTTTGCCAATCAATTATATAAACCTTGTCTAAACTGAATGGTGGCCCTTAACTTTTGTCCAGTAGTATATAAAACTGCTTTTACTTGGTCTATTCTACACATCTTTTCTGACATACAGCTTCCATCAGATTTTATTAGTGTGCCCATGTATTTCAATCTATTGACCATTTTAAAACTGTTCAATTTACTTTGAAAAAGCATCCCGGAGAAGTCGTTTTCTTCGAGATGACTATAGCTTCTGTCTTTTTTGCTATTAAGGCTAAGGACTTTATTTTAACTTTCTGTCACTTCTGTATCAATCATTTCCTACAACTCATTTTCACTATTTGCCATTAAGACTGTCTCATTAGCGTAAATCAAGTTATTTATATTCTGTACATCCACTGATATTTCTGGCATGTCCTCTGTGGATTTCATGTTTTTTCTCCATTGTACAAATTGAATAGATCTGGTGAAAGCACACATCCCTGTCTAAAACTTTATTTTATCTGTTGAAATGTTCCTATTTGACTGCTGATTCTTACAGCTGCTGTTTGTTGCCAACGCATGTACTTTATTATTCTCAGGTCCTTACTACACATGTTTGTGTTTTATAACATTTTGATAATTTACTCGTGATTCACTTTGTCAAAAGCATTAGTGTAGTCTATAAAACTCAAAATGTAGATCAGTTTTCACTTCTGTGGTCCTCTCTATTCATTTTATTATAGTATATTTGCCGTTGTTTGTACTGTGACCGGGCTTGGTCACGGCATCAATATGAAGTTAGTGTAACCGGGTCTGTTGGCTAGTCAATGGTGTTGTGTTCAGGTAAATATTTTGACGTGAGCTAACTCTTTGTACGTTTTGGTTCAAGTGGTTACAGGCCTTTCGCCTGAGATGGAAATTCTTGACCTTAGTTTATTCTTCTTCCCAAAGTTCGTTCTTACCCTTTTAGGTTTAGTGAAAAGCAATACCTCGTGTAATGGTTTGTCGAATAATCCAACTGTAATATTCCAAAGAAAACTCAGCAATGTAGAAAAATAAAATATAGTTTATTAACGTCATTAGAACAGCAATTTTATTGACACAATGGTGAAGTTCTTGTTTCTTACGCTTACACAAAATAGTGAGTATCCAAAATGAAAGTATATATCCACAGAAATAATATATCCAATAGAATAAAATACAAACTTGTCTATTTAAAAACTAACATGTCTACTTAAAAATACTTGTATAACTTGAAAACTTGTCAAGTTAAAAACTTGTCTTGATAATCTCAAAGACGAAGTTCACCTAACACTATCTGTAAAATCCTCTCGGCTAATGAATCCTAAAAATCTGTAAAAGCCTGTCTATCGCCCACGTCTCTCCTTTTTATACTATTTCTTCTTTTTTTCCCGCCAATTTTCACACGATGCTTTCTTTTTCACACGGTACAATTATCTACATTTGCACACGTTTTCTCAGCTTTTCGACTTTTTCCACACGTCTCTCTCTCTCTAACAACGAAAAAAACCCAGATTAGCAACTCTCACTTTCACAAAATGTTCCATTCAAAAACATGCATTTACTATTGTTTTGCTCTGGGACAGCTTAACAATGCTTCTCTCAAAGCCGTGAACTTTTCATGATACTGTGTTTTGTGCACAAATGTCTTAACTGCTTTTAACGTTGTTATTCTCATTGTATGTGGTTTTTAACACGTATTAATGGTAGTGTATGTCAAGCGGTCACAGTACCTTTACGTTCTACAAAATCACTTTGTTCATCACTAATTGATGTTGTGTCTTTTCTGTGCTGCAGTTCCAGTATATGTACTTCTGGTTTAGCCATGCTTCTTTTGCCGTTCTACATTTGCCTATTATTTTTTTTTTAATCCTGTCGTATTATGTCTTTCTTAGTTATCGTCCCTGCATCCATCAGTTGTAAAATTTAAGTAGCATCAATTTCTTCTTTGCAATCCCCTTTTCACTGCTATGCTTGTAAATTAATATGAGACAAACATAAAGGTATGTTATCAGGCACTCGTAGGAAATAAGAAGTAGGACACTAGACAACAGAAAAACAACAGACATGAGTGGCTTACTGTAACCGCCCTGTTTCTGCATGTGTTAACCACTGACTAGAGGACACCAAAGGCGTGGTGTAATGTTGACGGTCCACAATAAGGCGGTTATCTTTATACTTGAAAATATACGCGAATATCGTTATACTGGAATGTGAATCCGGGAACTTCAACAATTGGGCACATCAACTAGTGCCAATACGGACATGGACGAACTCATCATGTCAACTTGCAACATCATTTTATTTGGACGAAATACGTGGACGAGAAAACAGGAAACAGTACCCACACAATGGTTTCACAGTTCAAAATTACATGGGGCATATATGGATACAGTACTTGTAGGATCATAGTTCCTTCATATAATATAACGGTTTGACTTTGCGTCGGTGATGAAACTTATAAGGTACAACAAATCTAGGGATGCATATTTCGACACTGTCCTATAACATTGTTCTGATACATATTTAGCCTGGTACCTTTAAACATTTAGGATTCCTGCAGACGTTATGTATGAAATGACAATAAAAGGTTAAGTACGATAATTGTTTAACCTCTCTTATAATCCAAATCAATAAGACGAAATGACGGAGCAATAAAAATCCTTTAAAATATCAGGATACTTTCAGTGCAGTACCGAGTTGATCCATTATAACCCCTTAGCGAGAAGGGACTAGCTAGATGCCAACGAAGGATACAGTCACTAAAGTCCAATAACATATACAATGATTACAATAACTGGATATGACTTACGTATCGTGTAAGCCGACAATGGCTTCTATTAAGAAGTCATGTCCCAGAATACTTTTACCCCAAACACGATGGGTACACAATAGAATATTCACAGACTCCATGTCTGGCATGAGATGCGGCTTGCATCCTGAACGCTCCTACGTCATCTCGCTTGTTTGGTAACAAGCGCGCCCGCAGATTCGCATACACAAAATTGTGCATATACGTGCGCGATAAATGAACTATACATAAAAATAACACCCACCTAAGTTGGTGCTTACTCACTTAACAAAAGTAGGACCTGATGACTACTTGAGAATGTTAAGGACTCATAAAGGAGGAAAAAGGAGGCAACACTTACCAAGGATTCGAACCCTGGACCTTCCGTGCGACAGCCCCGCCTAGCTATGCAAGCGAATCACACTATCCTCCCTGCCATCTACGCATCACCATAATGACCTGTCATCGAAACATCATTTTTTAAAAGGTGATGCGTAGATGTTAGGGAGGATAGTGTAATTCGCTTGCATAGCTAGGCGGTGTTGTCGCACGGAAGGTCCAGGGTTCAAATCCTGGGTAAGCCATTCATGTCTGTTGTTTTTCTGTTGTCTAGTGTCCTACTTCTTTATTTGCTACGAGTGCCTGATAACATACCTTTATGTTTGTCTCATATTAATTTACTGTTTACAGGCCTCAGGTTTCCCTTCCTTATGTGTAATAACTGCTATGCTTGACATTATCTGCAATTTCGGAAAATGTCTTATTTACTGAGCTGCAAACACTTATGTTTAGAGCGACCTCATCGCAATTCGGAGCATTTTAAATGTGTGCATGCCTTGCATACATTTATTAAATCAATACCTTTTCTTTGAGGTACAGATATACACTACAAAAGCATACTTGTAATTTTTATGCATAATGACAATCTGCTTTCTAAATGAACTGTTTTATAACTATACAACAATATTATTATTATTTGCAATAAAAACATCTTAAATATTGTGGTTTAAAATTTTATATCGCAAAATTATATGCTTAATTTTTAAAAGGTGTGTTGTAAAAATACGAAAATCTTAGCTGATAAATCACATACAATCTTTAATATTATAATAAGCAGCTAATTTCCCTTTAAAATAAAACATATATTATACAATTATATCCCTTTGTGCACTACATTTCTGGCTTAATTACGGCGTCTGGTATTTAAATTATGGTTTTTCGGATTTTCTAGGGCATAGTATCTCAAGACCTATCAGCATGCCAAAATAGGTAGCTTAGAAGTGGTCAAACCATTTTATGCGGACAGGTGGACGGAAAACACGACTTTAATACATAGAATGATATATATATGTGTGTGTGTGTTTGTGTGTCTCTGTGTGTGTGTGTGTGTGTGAGAGTGACCATTATTTAGCTGCCCAATGAATACAGGACTTCAAAGAAACTCACGCCAGGTCTCGTACTGTCCCGTGCCATCTGCTCAAGGTCTTTCCATGGCTTGTCATGGCCTTCATTATCTGTCTCCAGATCTGTTCTACACGTGTTCCTTGGCCCTCCCCCCTACCTCTCTTACCATGGTGATTTCCGAAGAAGGGCTGCCTGGTAATGCCTTCAACAGGTTTCATCAATGTATGTCCTATCCTTGGCCATCGCATTCTCTCATGTCTTGTTCCACTGGTACTTGCCTAATTGTTGTCATCAGTTCCACATTAGTGATCCTAGTCATACCACTTCTATAGTACAAGCGCCCATTTGTATAATTATGTAGCAGTTTTGTTGTTGCGTTTGTTGTTCTCCATGTTTCAGAGCCATGCAAAGGACCGACTTGACATTTAAAGATTGAAATTCTTGTGTTGGACTTAATTTCTGTTGATTTCTTTATATTTTCCCAACCAGTGAAAGCTACTCGTATCGTTGTGTTCTTATTTAGATATCACTGTCTATTCGCTCAATTTATTTTACTCTTTATCCTTTCCTTGTGTATTTTTAGACGCTGTATGAAGAATTCTTCTGTCTTGCATCTAGTTACGGTTACGGGAGAGAAGAGCAAGTCATTAGTCAAATCTAGATCATCAAGCTATTGGTCAGAATCCGTTGAATTCCATTTCTGTTGTTTGCTGACGTTTGGACTCGTAACTGCATAGTCCAGAATTTAATTTTTAAAATTCTTTAAGCCCTTCACATAATTTCAAGAAATGCGTTGTGTGTGTGTATTAAAATATTATTTAAAAAAAAAAAGAAAACATTCAACAACAACCAAACAAAAAGCAGAACCACTCTAGCCATTTTAGTAACGTTCGTAAGCGGTCTGCATAGAAGTCTGATCGAACCACGTGACTTTACGAAATTATGCGGATATGAAAACAGTAAGACATATTAACTTTCGGTCACTGGCTTATGGGATCTGAAAGAGCGTTAGGGCAAACATGTTTGATTGATTGATTGATTGATTGATTGATTGATTGTGATAAGCCGCGTAGCCTATTTCCTTGCATATTTCAAATTTCAAACAGAAAAATAAAAGATCTATTTAATTCAAGTGTATTTTCTCGCAAGTAAATCCCTCTCAATGCCTGTATGTGTGTTTGTTTGTGTATCTGGGTATATATATATATATATATATATATATATATATATATATATATATATATATATATATATATATTGCAGAACTTATATATCTGGGGATGACACTGTTGAATTCGCCGCGATAGATACCGGTACAAAAGCGGTCTACTTTTTGAATTGTTAATGCTTACACATTCGCCGCTAGGAAACAAAAGCGGCGACTTTGTGGAGTATCTAACAATCATTTATTATCCCTACCTTACCTAAGTAACTATGACGTCATTCACAAGCGAGTACGCTTTTTTGGCATACCTCGCACATTTTTCAGTGCTCCTTAACCCCATTACTTCTATCTTTCTGACACTGTTTTGGCACCTTTTCTTTGCCTCGAGCTTTGATGTTTTTACACATTTCTCTTTAGCTTTTGTTGTACTATTTTTGCGATAATTCGGAATTTGTTTTTCTGTGTTGTTCAATTGTTATCTAATAATTTTCCCCGTCCGTCAAAGAAAGGTGACCTAACTGACAGCAAAACTGGAGAGGCATTGCTCTCCTATGAGGTTTCAGCAAAACATTGGGTAGGGTAGTTAGTCAAAGAATTTCAAGAGCACAAGAACACAGACTGAGGAAATAACAAGAACACAGACTGAGGAAAGAACAAGAAACAACAGACTGAGGAAAGAACAAGAACACAGACTGAGGAAATAACAAGAACACAGACTGAGGAAAGAACAAGAACACAGACTGAGGAAAGAACAAGAACACAGACTGAGGAAAGAACAAGAACACAGACTGAGGAAAGAAAAAGAACACAGACTGAGGAAAGAAAAAGAAGGATTCAGAAGAAACAGACAATGTGCCGAACATATCTTCACCCTCAGGAACATAATAGGAGAGCATTGTTCAGAATGGCACAGACAGCTAGATGTAACTTTGGAGATTTAAAAAAAAAAGCATTTGACATCGTACACGGGACAGCTTATGGAAAATACTGAGAGCTAATGGAATCCTTAAAAGCATGGTTTCCATCATCAATAATATTGATGCTAATTTCACATGCAGTGCTGAGCAGAGCAACCTAGCTTTTGGGATGAAAGCAGGTGTGCGGCAGGGAAGCCCCTTATCAACCACTCTGTTCTTAACTGTTATAAACTGGGTGATGCTCCAGACAACAGAGAATGCCCTAGAGGAATACGATGGACATCATCGTTTATACTGGAGGATCTAGAATGTGCAGATGACACTGTACTTTTCGAACACTCACATCAACACATCCAAAACAAACAGACAAAGAAAAAAAAACAGAGAGAATGAATAAACATAACCAACGGGTGCGACTGAATATTAATCTCAAGAAAACAGAAATCGTGACAACCAGTGTAAGACATCTTGCGCCCTTAACAATATGAGACCAAGATCTAGAAAATACAATCACATTTACATACTTATGAAGCATAGTAACACAAGATGGCGGAACAAGCAAAGATATCAGTAACCGAATGAATAAAGTCAGAATAGCCTTCGCCAACCTAAACAACATCTGGAAATCCTCGCTGTACAGTGCAAACACTAAGTTAAAAATATATGAGAGCTGCGTAATTTCTGTACTTCTGTGCGGTGCTGAAGGCTGGAGAGTAACAGCAAACTAAATGCCCAAACTGTCCTCTGTCCACACAACCTGCCGACGGCAAAAACCAAGAACTTCTAACTCGGAGCTATCAAGAACACATGCGCACCATCATGGCGGGAGACACCATCATAGAGGGTGACACCATCATAGTGGGTGACACCATCATAGTGGGTGACATCATCATGGCGGGAGACGCTGGCATTGGGTTGGCCACAACATCAGAAGAGACTCTGACACCATCATGGCGGGAGACACTGGCATTTGGTTGGCCACAACCTCAGAAGAGACTCTGACACCATCATGGCGGGAGACACTGGCATTTGGTTGGCCACAACCTCAGAAGAGACTCTGACACCATCATGGCGGGAGACGCTGGCACTGGGTTGGCCACAACCTCAGAAGAGACTCTGACACCATCTCGGGAACTACCATGCTATGGACTTCAGAAGGAAAGCGAAAGCGAGGCCAGTCAAAAGCTACCTGGCGAAGCACTGCGAAATCAGAGATGCAAAGAATGAACCAGAGCTGGAGCACCACACGAGGGCTGATTATCGACCCAGCAACGTGGAGACTGTGTTTATGCCCTTCAAGACGCCACCAGGCGTGATGGTCACTGATTGCTGTGTCAGTCAGCGACCAAGGACCAAAGAAGAAAGACAGAAGTTCCTAGTGCACAGTTTCTCAAACTTGTTCGGACTGTGGCACACTTACCAATGCAAATTTCCGTCGCGGCACACCTGTGTTCTTAATGCTGGACTCTCGTGTAATAAACCGTAAATTTATAGTATTTTACAGTTTAAACCACATTGATTAATTTCAAATTCCATTACAATAAATATTTTAACAGTAACACATGACAAAAGTAAAAAATTTGAGAGAGATTTTAAATTGTATTATGCAAGTGCCTTGTTTTCAAAATAAAATGTGAGCCTGATTGGAGGCACAGATCTTCTTTATTCGTGGGGGAATATTGGACAAACACGCTCTTAATTCATATTCCACTGACAGAAGTTGGTCTTAATTCGACTGAAGCTAGAAAAGCCTGACTTGCATAAGGAAGTAGTAGCAAATGGCAACAGATTGGAAACAGCATGTTGTCGTAGATTTTTGATAGGAGAATTAAGACTTGGGTTGGTCCCTTCTGATTAGATTTGAATAAGTGATAGTCACAGTGAGAGATAGTAATAGCAATAGATTTCCACGAGTGAGATGGTAGACTGTGATAGAGGCTGTCTCTGAAATCGAGAAATCTTCTGTCTTTTACCTATCTTCTACGACAGATTTAGAGGAGTCAGACAGTCTAAACATATATATATATATATATATATATATATATACATCTATATATATATATATATATATATATATATATATTACATATATATATATATGTAATATATATATATATATAGTTCTATCCACTCACGTGCACGCACATACAAGACGACAGTTAGACGTACAGACGTGGGAAACTATAACCATGATTATACAGATAATTTGGAACGAGCTGACCAACGCGCTGATTAAGTTCTCGAGAAATTTTAATTATCGTAATAAACTTCTATCACAACATAAAATATTACATCAAGCATATACAAATAGTCATAAAAATCAAGGAATTGCTTACAAGAAATGATAGACCCACAGTTATGATCTTCCCTCGATGTTGAGCCCACAGTCCCGTTAGGAGAAAGATGATAGCCCAAAGAGTCACAGATACATATGATTTGGGTCTAATATTTTCCCTTTTTGAAGGTATGAACTGACTTTGATAGCAGTATCTATTCTAAGGGGAAAATGTTGTTAGCAACAAACTTGCATAAAGATAGTTAAGACAGCAAAATGGGTGCCAAAATACAACCATAAGAACCACTCAGACCTGCGTTCACTCTATTCATTCAGCCGTGGCCACGTGCTCTCATGCATACTTACAGCTTTGTTCGTAGCATCTGGAAACATAATTCTTAGGACATTAACATACAGACTCGTCAACTGCAGTCTTGACCAAGAAATCCCCAGTTCCAAACAGACGGGTTGAATTCTCTGCTTCAGGGAACGATTCCTTGGGTGTTCTTATTTTTCGGATGTCTGTTTAGGTCACATTAAAATTGTCCAGGCACGAACATTAACAACGAGCACAGTGTCAATACAATAGCTTAGGTTTCTAGAAATGAGGAATGTCAGATCGGTGTCTTTTTTTTCCAGGTTAGGACTTTATTTGGTCACCACACCACTAGTCAAAACTCCGTCGGAATGTTACTGACGTTAATATGTTACTTGCCACACAGGCTAAAAAATGTACTTGAGTTGTTTCTCAGGAAGAATTAAATATGGCGCAATAGGCCTGTTACTTCATTTAACCTTTAGAGTACTTGTAAAGATTATGCACCAAGGCTTTTTAAGGAAAATGTTTTAGTTCTTCACAGATATCACTCATCAGTACTTAACGCTGGCAAAGTTTGGGTTAACCCCAGTATTCACTGAATAAAGGAAAAAACACATATAAAATAATTATACATACTAGGTACTCGTTATAACTTACATTTTTAAACTGCAAGCGTACAGCTTGACTTATCATTTAAAACTTCCCGTAAAATAAGTTATATACATAAAATCAATCATCATGAATTAGGAATACATACGTATCCCGTCAATACTCACTGATGTAGAATTTCAGTTATAAGTTAATTTTAAAATATATTCTCGTCTGATTATTTAGCAGTTAAATTTAATTCCTTATAGCTACCTGGTTTTAAGCTAGAAATTATACTTTATTCTGCTTGCCACTGAAACACGTCACTAGAAAATAATACAGACTATATTTTTTAAGCCCTCTGCACAAAATCTAACTAGTGAAATAAGCGATTAACACTTTAAACACTTCACAAAATTACTAGATATCTAATATATAATATTTACCTCCGCACAGAACTACAGATTAATACCACGAACTAGAATCATTCAATATAATAGTAGTCTAGAACTCGGCAAAATGTTGCCCAGAAAGTAAAGACTTTTCAATACACAAGATATTTCTTCTAGCCTGGCGATCTGTCTACTGCAGATTTAAGAGTAAGAATGAAAATCTAGTTTCAAACTCTGGTTAATATCTATGAAACGGACAAAGATGAGCGCTATTTCCAAAACCACGCAATAGCCTCCCCTTTCCTTAACACCTTCGTACCTCAGACGCTAGATCATAACTGCCAAAACGTGCGTCTACGCCAAAAACTGGCCGTGGAGCGTGAGTGTCATGGAAAAACCCAGACTATATGTCTCATTCCAGAGCGCTGCCTGAGTGTCATATCACACTTCACTCCGAGAGAAACGTTAGTGTCAGGTGAAAATGCTAGACGGTATGTCTCATTAGATGGCAGTTTCCACACCTAACCGGGAACTAGCCTGACAAAACACCCGTGACATGAGAAAAGTACAGACGCATGTCTGCTATCTCTGTCTGCCTAGACGAGTATTCACACGTTCTATCGTCCTGCAGCACTGACATCTGCGTAATAGAATGCGTATCAGTATGAGAAAGAAAAACGGTAAAATGAGAATTGGAAAGAAAATATTTTTCGCAAACGAACGAATGCGAAAAATACGGGAAAAGGATAGAGAGTGATAATAAATTAGAGGACACGGGTGGAAGAAAGAAAGAATATCGAGAAAATTTATTGATCATAAAACCCTCTGTGACACATGTCTAGAAATGTCCGGATATTCCTTGGCAACTTTAAGCCAAAATTTGTCCAAGTCTAGTTCGTTTAACTTCAGCAACAATGTGCAATCCATAATAAACCAATGGGACCCGCGCTGGTGTAGTGGTTACTAAACTGCGCTGGCGACCGGGTGACCCAGGATCAAACCCGGGCGAGAACATTTGAAGATTTTCGTCGACAGGGATTTGGACTGGATTAACTCGAGCCCTGGCGAGACCATTTGAAAGAGTGTCGTCGACCAGGGACTGGCTGCTCCTGAGCCGACCCAGCTCTAATGGATACCTCCGAAATCGGCTAGTATCTGCCTGAATGGCGTGGGACACCTGTCTCTGTACAAGAAAAAAAGGGATACTCACGTAAAAATCAGTCTCAGGTTAGACATACTAACCTGAGATTTCGCCTCGAGTAATAGCGGGCGTACGGAAAAAAAAAATAAACCAATGTTACATAATTATTAGGCTAGCAAAAGTTGTTATACAAATACTAGCAATAACCCGTCAAAATTGACAGGTTTTTAATTGCAGCCCTCTTATCATTTTGATCCATAATAATAAGTCTGCAATACTTTAAATTAAAATTTTGCCTAATCCTCAACTTCATTTGATTCTTAGAGTCGACGCCTGGGCCCGCTGATCAGTCTCGATCGTGAAATGGGTGCCTATTAAATATCGTTGAAGTTTGGTTACGCTCCAGATGATTGCAAGCAATTCATTCTCAAGAATGGGATACTTGGTTTCCGATGGTGTAAGTTGTCGACTAATATGAGGATTAGGCAATCTCAAAATAGGTGCCTTAGAAAAAATACACTTTAATGTAGTTTAAGGTATCAGAACAACAATCACAACTTACATTTTAAGGTTATTTTTAAGAAAATGATGAGTTAAATCCGTTTCCCGAATGAAACTAGGCAGAAGAGTATCTTGATTGTCTGTTGATTTAATCTGCATTTCCACACCTTCCTGTCTCCAGTTCATGTACTGTTTAAAATCGTGTTGTTGGCTTCTTTCCATAATCAAATTGTTCATGCACACCTTCATTTGCGCACTTTTCTATTTTCCAGAGAGTACATTAACTTTCAACCACAGCTAAAGGGAGCAACTGTGGTTGAAAGTTAGTCAATAATTGTATTGTTTCCCTTATATGTGACTGACCGACCGACGTACTTAAGGCAGGTATAATGGTATTGAAATAATTGTATAATAGGCAAAAGTACGGTGTCATTTGGACGAAAATATTTTTTTACCAACACAATTTGGCGGCACACCTCTGGCTCTCTCGCGACAGCAATGTGCCGCGGCACACCGTTTGAGAAACTATGCCCTAGTGATCTCTGGTGAGAATATTAAAGATTAGGACTGCAGCTTCTTCTGGCGTGTCGTAAGAGGCGAAAAATATGAGCTTGCGCATGAGTCTAACATCATGTAGGACAAATTACTACACAAGCCACAGTTCAAAGTGCGTTGACGCAGGCTTCCCGCAAGTTGACCAGCATTAGTTGTGTCCCCGTGCTCCACAAGTAGCAAAGTGGAAAAGAGTGAATCATCATCATCATGTTTCTTTGAGCTCCTTACAGAGCATAGAGCCAACACTGTAGCTGGTGCACGTGCGGGAAGCCTGTAACAAGCAGTCACGTGCTCTCGCAGTGGTGGTTGTACACGATAAGTCTGCCAACCCCAGGTTTAACCTCTTGCTTGACATGCCTGATGTGTAGTCGTCGTATTCTGTGTTAGTCTCGTCAGAGAGTTCCTGGCACTAACCAGGTCATGTAAATGATAATTATGGAAGATTGAAGGACAAAGACATAAGGGAAGACAAAACGAGCAAATACTGGACAATTTGAAATCATGGCATGGAAAGAAGTTAACAACAGAACTGATAAATTGTATTGGAGACAGGAGGTTATGAAGAGACATGATCTCCTACGCCACTAGGCATGGTACTTGAAGAAAAAGAATTATGTACCAGTCATTCGGAGTTTGAATAATCTACCAGTCTTAGCGAATACCTGCGGTCTTATTTGCCACAGAGACTTAATCATAGAAATGACGTTATACAATGTAAACTTATACCTGGGAACTATACTGCTGTTTGCAAAATTTAGCCCATATCTTATTAACCAATTTCAGGTAAGCTTTACCTGCATACAAACTGTACGATAGCTTTATCTGGAATGGTGTTAAACATGCTATGATTACTCATAGCAGCAATACAGTGTGGTCGCGACTTTCGCGTGGATTACGTTCCGGAGACGTGCTCATAGTTTGAGATTCTTCTCGATATAAATTCAGTACGTTAAAATTACGGGACGATTGTGTAAAGTAGATTTAAAATTAATAAAAGTGTTAATAAAAAACGTAGGAAAAATGAAACGAAAATATTAGAAACATAAAATAAGAAGACGAAAATATGAATTGATGTGGTAATATTGGTATTTTGTTGCATTGTTCCTAGCTGGCGTTATTTTGAATTCGCGTAAATTGAGGTCGAGTAAATCACGACCACACACATGAAAGTTTTCCAGCATCAATGGCGTACTTTTAGATTTACTAGCAAACGTGGAGTACTTTTTATGTTCACACGTAACAGCACTGTGGTCTTATCTATTCCTGCGATTATTTAGTACTAGCAATAACCCGTCAATATTGACAGGTTTTTAATTATAGTGTGTTGTTTCTGTTACATGTATTACAGACGGTACTATCACTACTGTGGTCATTTCATTGCAGGCGACCGTTATTATATATTTGTAGTGAAAATTATATGGATGTATTAAATATGAAGACATGGAGTAACCTTCCTAAATGACATGTGGAGCAGTGATAATGATCTAATGGACCGTAAATTGATTAAATAACTAACATTTCTGTTATGACAACATGTCTCGTAATTGTTCGTGCATCTTTTAAAATCTGGACTTTCCATATTTAATGTCTGTCACCGTGATAATAATATCTACATTGATGATACCGCTTCATCGTCTCCGTATACTTCACACTTACTGTAGTGTTCACATTTCTACCTGAAATACCTTGTTTAGTGCAGCTGTGATAGTATTAAAATAAAATCATGATTTATTTAATTTGCGCACTTTTCTATTTTCGGAAGAGTACATATAAAGGAAACAATGCAATTATTGTCTAACTTTCAACCACATTTGCACCCCCTTAGCTGTGGTTGAAAGTTAATGTACTCTCTCGAAAATAGAATAAATGCGCAAATGACGGTGTGCAAAATGTGACTGACCGACCGACGTACTTACGGCGGGAATTATGGTATTGGATTAGCTATAGCAGCATTGTGCTGGAAGAGGGCTGCACGTTTTAATATTATACCTGTAGCAGTAACTATGCTTTTTCATCCATTCACTCGCTCACTCAAACTCCCTGGAAAGTATAGATTTTCAGTACTTTCCCGCCAAGCCGTCCAACCTTGCTCTACCCGTTCAACATCTTTCACATTTTCATGTCATTAAATCGGTCACCAGCTCTCTTCTCCATCTGTACACCTAGGATGTTTTGAGTTGAGTTATGACAATTACTTGTAATGGATGATTTGTTAATTACGGTGAATTTTTTTTTTTTTTTAACGTTTCTACAAGTTACGGTAGCCGGTCCCGCACCTAATTCTCCTTAGTCGGTTTCAACGACATACCTGGTACGGAACAGTGTTAATCCTCTTTGATCTCATACTGAGCCCCAGCAACACACGGCTATGCTATTATTTTAGTTTGCCAGTAAATTTACAATAAGTCTTGTCAAGTTTACCTGCACGTTATTTAAACTTTCAGATTTACCAACAGATACTGAACTTTTCAGGTTTACGTACTCATTCTGAAGCTTTCAATTTTACCTATAGGTTCTGAACTTTTCAGGTTTGCATTCATATAATGTATAGGTTCTTTTCGGTACTTTTTAAAAAAAAGTTTGTTTTTTTAGCAACAGCGCCATGCTTTATTATTCATGTTATTCAGTTCATGTGCCCATCTTAAGGCTGTATTTTGGCGTGTGATATGCAGCGCGGGCGTCCTAAGACGGTAATGGGGCATTAAAGATAAAAGCTAGATTAGTGAAACAAAAGCTGAAGTGTATTGCCACAAGATGAAATTTTCTGGCCCCAATTACTGATACGCACTGAAGTGTTATGGTTGTTATTGGAAGTATTAGGCTGGTACATTAATCAAAGTGGCAAGCATTCAAAGTAAACCAAACAGGTCCATGCTTGTTCGTGGTTTCCCGCGTATAAAATATTATGTAGATTGTTCCTTGTTTAACTCATTGGATGTGCGCCCAGACACATTCTGTTCACCCATGAATGGGTGAATCAGACATTTAAAAAAATTCCAGAATCATTTCTGATTTACGAGTCTTCCAAGTTTGTTGTTCTAATTTAATTGTGTGTTTCTATTTCAGGAACTGAAGCAACAAACGTCTAATGTATTCACATGGAGCGACAGAGAGTGGTTCATTTTGCGAAGACAAGAACTGCAAAAGTTCTCAGACCAGGCGTTACAAATCGTGGGGCGTCTTCGCAGACTACGGTGACGTCAGATCTACCTCACGCACCTTTAGCGTCGATTGATTCTGATTTCGCTGTGATCACAAAGAGAAGGGATGAAACAAACATGGCACCTAACTTATGGGATCAAATTCGTACATCTGTACAGCAGACAAATGTCAGTATACCAGAAATCTATCACGATTCAGCAGTATTCGACCGGGCACATTCTTACAGTGAACAAAATGACTATACACCGCCTCGCACTTATCTCAAATTGCGATCTACACAAAATATTGACTTCCAAACAGATTGTCCTGGCAGTGGAGAAGATATAAAGCTAACTTTTGTAGACATTCAAAACCAGACCACTCATGAACAGTCCAGAGCGTCAACAGACAACGGTCATTGGACACGATGTGCCGGCAAATCATCTTCGACGCGCGTCCAAGATACACAAAATGTCTCATTTAGCGAGGACACCTGTCACGCAAACTTTCCCTGTATGCAAAAACAGTCGAATGAAAAAGACAATAGTATTTCATATAATGTCTTGAATAGAACAAATGGGCACACAGATGGCAGTATAAAGCAAACAGTAGATTCAAAACTGCTATCACAGACTGCATCTACACCCAATGTCTTCCGGAAATCAAATGTTCAGAATTGGTCCAACATAACTACTACTTCCAAATACGGTCCCCAGAATCCACCATCTTGTTCTCAATCGTCTCTAGATATAAAACCTGGACAAGTTATAGTTCACAAAGCTAACCAAGCTGATATGTCAAATGACAGTGTTATCAAGAAAGTGGATATTACTTCACAAACAAACCCAGGAAAAGTAAACACCGTTGGCAACTCTACACCTAATTTGCCTAAACCTGCTGCAGCGTTACATCAAAATAAGTCACATCGAGAAAATACGACAAGTGAAGTTTCGAGAAAGGAGAATCGCTGCTCTGTCGCCGTACCAGAAACTGATGTGCCGTTTAAATGTCTCCAGGACTGTGAAGAACCGTTGCCAGAAATGTCCAGTATCTCAGCGTCAGTATATACATCTAACATCAGGCTTGCCTCAGAACGGATAGCTCTTACATATGCAAAACGTACGCATCAGTCTAGGAACAGTTCAGTTTGTCTCCCTGTTTATAAAAATACTCGTTTGTGTTCTTCAATAAATAATGCTCAGAATAATATGGATTTACAAAAAGATTTTTGGTCTTTGACCAATGTCAATCAGGGCAGCAAACATAAAGAATCTTCAGATGTCAGCCACCAAAAAGCCCGTCGTTCTAATAACTCTGAATATATTCTTGATCCTGATTCAAAATCCTTTTGCAAAAGAAATCCTCTGAGACTCGAAACTCATGTTTATTCAAGCGTTTCAGACGCCAGTTCTTTCGAATGTCCTGTTTCCGCACAGACACGAGACTTGGAAATTTCTAATAATTCATCTAGTTTCACGGGAAGTTTGGACAGGTGCAAGGGTGTGCACTTGGAAAAGTGTTTAGAAAATAGTTGTTCTAATGGTCCAAAGTCAGTTTCAGCTCATAACAGAAACCCTCGATTTGAAGTCGTACGTAAGAACATGAAAAATGCTAATGATCCTGAAGAGGATAGTAAAATTTCTGGTACATCAGAGTCAAGTACGCTCCAGAAACCATGGGACAGTCAAGAAAACAGTGCAATCAAACGGTTGTCTTTCAAATTAGCAACTTCAGGTATCACTGATGTATGGCTAATAGACAACGATGTGTGTGAGCTATCAAACACGAGCTATAGTGAACGGAACTCATTTAATAACAACAAAATTAGGAAAACTGAAGAGACGTGCCCTAGTTTCGCGATGGACTATGTCACAACTAAGAAGTCAGTGAAAGCTTCTGGTACAGACAGTGGCATCCCAATATCACGCAGTGGCGACAAACATAGTTCACATTTCGACAAATACGACCACGAAGAGCAGCTCAGAAAACTCAAGCGCCGTTCACTTATGTTAGCAACTCGCAGCTTATCAGATTTAACATTTCTAGATGATGAATATGAATACAAGAACTTCCCTCAAGGACAATATTTGGAACCCAATGATCCACGAACTTCCAGGGATTTTTCCGTGGAATCAGTTAACAGTAGAATTTTCCACACTCCAGATTATCACATTAGGCGGCATCGAGATGACAGCATTTCTAGTGACCAACATAACTCGTCCGTTGGTAGTTTCTACTCTTGTCAGAGTCTTGACTTCGCAAAAACGAAACCTTCACAGAATAGAAATGTGGATAATCACACAGCCCAACTTAAACATAATACAGACTCCCTGCTGACGCATAACGATAAGGATTTTGGAGATTCCGTAGATTCTGATAGTAGTATTTCTGCAGACACAAGTGTTTATTACACTGCGTCTGATAACAGTTATCTTACTGCAGAAAGAACTTCAAATACTAGTCCGTTTTTGAGACATACCATAGTACGATCATCAAGACCGCAATTACACGATCAGTGGCGGAGGTCCCCTTGTAGTAACCATAATCAAAAGCTTCCTCAAAACAAAATCGATCTGTACAGAGTTCCCCGAAAAGCAAACACTCTGCCATACAAACAAACGCCGTCGAAAAACTTTAATTCTAATCCTATCAATGTGTTTCATTGTTACGGTTGCGGATTAAATGATGGATACACTGTTCAAATGAAGCAGCTGGGACGTAAAAACAACACTAAAGAGATATCAAATAGAAGCCGAATTTGGGTGAACCCGGATTATGTACCTGGAAGGCGACGTCATATCCGCAAAAGAAGCCAATCAGCACCATCAACTCGGCGTGCACAGACCAGAAACTCTGACGCGCCACTGAAACATTTGTTCCCTGCCAACGTACAGGCGCGTGCAGAACCAAATGACGTACAGGCGCGTGCAGAACCAAATGTATCGCCAAATGATTCGTCGTCATTTATTGGTGTTCCGCGTTCCGCCACATCTGGTTCAGCAACCTCCATTTTTCTTGATTCTACCTGGCAGGCTATGCCAAGAATTCCACCATCACTAGGGAGACCACGACGAAAGCTGTACGCTGGTTTCGACAGCCAACCCTTACCAATGGATAGTTTTCTCAGTGACTCGTCCAGTGTGTACAGCACTCAGTCCAGCAGCTCGTGGAGTACAAGCAGATCAGCCACGATTGAAGGCAACTCAAGGACACCAGAACAACTGTCAAAAGCTCGTTCAGTCTCAAGCATCGCCTCCAGCATTATAACTCCAACCAGGCCTGTATCGCAAAGTGAAGTTTTTGACTTTTTCACTTACACTGATAAACGTTCATCAGTGCGTGAAAACAATCATAATCTATACCTGGGTAGCGATAACTCTTTTGTCGATGACTGCTTCAAAGAGAACTTGTATGACAAGACTTATAGCAAAGAGAGCTTAGAGTCTTTCCTGTCAGATGGAACCACAGTAAACGTAGAGCAATATTTTAATACAGACAGTAACTCGGACTACGTTAAAACACTTCTGAACTCACCACCAGGTGGCCCTAACTTCCATAACAACATTGGGGATGTTCAGGAAAACGCAAAGCAATTCAGTGAGAAGCATAACTTTGCTCGGCTAAACAACAGTTGTGGCTCAGAGTTTGGGCCAAGGTCAAGCCGTAACAGCAATTGCTTCAGGTCTGCTGATTTTGAAAACAGTAAAAATCAACTGAAAACTTTATTAGTTAAAGGCCTATACTGTTTGCGGTGTTGAGGGGTTAATAAATGAATGCATTCGTGGATAAGAATTATTTGAATTGCTGTATCTCGAAATAATTGGTCGCCATTGATTTTAAAGTTGTTATTTTTGTCTAACACGATATATTCGGAGCTGCACTTTTCTATGCTTTAGCCACAATCCTCTTAACTTAAAAGGTATTTCATTAAGCCCCAGACAGTGACGTCATAAGAAGGTGCTACACCTTACAAACGAACCGAATCTAGAAGGTTGTTTTTAAACTCTTCCTCATTACTTATTTCACTTTCCCTGTCATTGTTGCCAGAGTGTCATTAAACCTTGTGTAAAGGCCACTGGTATTTCCACATTTCGTTAAGTCTTTGCAGCTGTATATCCTCTCTCGTTAAAAGCTTTGGCTACTCCATCGATCCATCTTTTCTTTGTCCGCCTCACGCCGTTTTCCAGATGCAGAGATAGTGCATAAAGCGCGTGTTCATTTGCTTTCAATGTTACTAGGTATTTTCTCCATTTGACGACCATTATTTGATAACAAATACATTGTCAGGGCCTGATTGCGCGCGGAGTTAGTACTATTTCCCTAAATAATTTTTGTTTCAAGTTGAATCTCCCTGCTCCTGTTGATGTTTCTGTAAAGATTTGCATAAAATTAGTATTCATGTAATGTCGTATAATATCACTCGTAGTTACAGACTTTCATAAATGATTTATTGCGCAGGATTCTTCTTTTTTTTTTTGGTCTTTGGTCGCTGACTGACGAACCAATCAGTGACCATCACGCCTCCTGGCGTCTAGTGCCGGCAGCAACAAACTGTCTCCACTTTGTTCGGTCGGCAGCCATCCTTCGTGCGGTGCCTCAGTTCTGACTCATGCTTTATATCTCTGCCTCGACAGTTCTCCGCCAGGTAGCATTTGATCGGCATCACTTTCGCTTTTCTTCTGGAGTCCATAGCACGGCAGTTCTGGTAATAGTATCAGGGCCTCTTCTGAGTATGTGGCCGACCTAATTCCACCGTCTATCCGCTAAGTTGGTGCGTATGTCTTATTGGTGGCTCCGAGTTAGCAGTTCTTGGTTAGTGATTAGCGCAGGATAGTTAGATCGAAATGAGATGACCAGATCACCAGCTGAGAACTGCTGGAAAGAAGAAGACAGATACCAGGAAATGAGGAGAAAATGCTGATATTAAATTTGAGATTTACTGAGAGAACCAGCTGATAGTGTTACAATACAGCCTCTGTTCCGGAATACCCAGGGTAAAAAAAATAGAGGTTAACAGATAAGCACGTGGAGAAGGGCATTAGAGACATGTGTGACTGGGAAAAAGATGACAGGGAAAGACCTTGAAGGGATGTCACAGGACAGAAAGACTTGGCATGAAATTGTTGAAAACCTCTGCTCCACTAGGATCGGAAGGCTAATAAATAAATGAATCAAAGGAATGCAGTATCACTTATCATTTTGTCAAAAGTCCCATACAATTTTTACTTTTTCTTTCCCCAGGATCATCGTCTTATCACTTCCTCGGCCAAAGTTCTTGTCGAAAAGAAAGTACTTCTCGACCAAGGATATCTTTGACCTGGTCATGACATCGGACAAAACTCACAGGGACTCAAAGGGAAGGTCTAGGTCACTGGAACGACAAGCTCAGAAAATGTGTGAAGTTATCCTCTGTCTTAACTAAATGGACACGTCTTCACCAGAAATAATACCTGCTTGAAAATATGCATCTCATGATTATGTACATTTTTATTCATTCTGTGTTTGTTTATTTATTATTATTATTTTTTCGTTTGTTTATTTTCTTTGCTTCTTTTATTGGGGGGAGGGAGAGAATTCAAGGAATCAAATATCTATTATTTCTTTTTCTATACATGAATAGATTTGGTTTATGGAAACCAATAAAATGTTAAACGAATAGCACGAGACTTTTATCATTGGGTTCTTGCCCAGAATAGACTGACTGAAATAGCATTACTCAAACACTATGTGTTAAAAGTGAGGAGAAGATGTGTGAGAAGTGAGGGGAAGATTCGTTAAAAGTGATGGGAAGCTGTGTTAGAAGTGAGGGGAAGTCGTGTTAAAAATGAGGGGAGCACACGTGTTTGAAAAGATGTAAAGACGTTTTAGAGATGAGGGGAAAGCGTATTAGAAGTGAGGGGAAGATGTGTTAGAAGTGAGGGTAAGATGTGTTAGAAGTGAGGGGAAGATGTTAGAAGTGAGGAGAAGATGTGTTAGAAGTGAGGGAAAGCCGTGTTAGAAGTGAAGGGAAGGTATATTAGAAGTGAGGAGGAGGAGTGTTAGAAGTGAAGGGAAGGCGTGTTAGTAGTGAGGAGAAGATGTGTTAGAAGTGAGGGGAAAACGTGTTAGAAGTGAGGGGAAGATGTGTTAGAAGTGAGGGGAAGATATATTAGACGTGAGGGGAAGATGTGTTAGAAGTGAGGAGAAGGTGTGATAGAAGTGAGGGGAAGGTGTATTAGAAGCGAGGGGAAGATGTGTTAGAAGTGAAGGAAAGCCGTGTTAGAAGTGAGGGAAAGATATCTTAGAAGTGAGGGAAAACCGTGTTAGAAGTGAGGGGAAGGTGTCTTAGAAGTGAGGGGAAATGTGTTAGAAGTGAGAGGAAGATGTGTTAGAAGTGAGGGGAAGATGTGTTAGAAATAAGAGGAAGGCGTGTTAGAAGTGAGGGGAAGATGTATTAGAAATAAGGGACAACGTGTTAAAAGTGAGGGAAAGATGTGTTAGAAGTACGGGGAAGTTGTGTTAGAAGTGAGGGAAAGCCGTTATAAATGAGGAGAAAACAAGTTGTTGAAGTGAGAGCAAGGTGCGCCAAAGTGACAGCAATACTTTTGTAGGTTGTGGCGTTGGCTATTGCACGCGCCACATGTCAGATAGAATGACCAAGAGTATGGTGCGTGTAAGAGCGGCAAGATTAAGAATTGTCATTATGTGTACTTCGCACATGACGTGATCATGTTTGGGATAGAGACCGAGAAGTGTTAATGTTTACCCTCATGGTCGCTTGTGTCTTCTACTGTAACCGCGCTTGTGTGTTACCTTATTATGGTGTTACAATACTCTTGTGTGTATAGGTAGTAGTAGTAGTACAGTTCTTCGTTTATCTTCCAAGTTCAAGTTAATATTATTACTGGTCAACTCCGCCAGAGGTGGTAATTCTTGGATGATACTACTATCCTTCTTACTATCCCAGGTTCGTTCAGTTCCTTCTTTGATGTTATAGTGACTTCTCATATAGTGGTAGTGTAAACAATAATGGCATACGTTCAACAACGTTTAAACACGAAATCAAATTCATGCTGATCATTTAAAACTTTTAATAACACAATACTGTTAACAAGCATGGCAAGTAATTCAAATAATGGAGCTCACATATAGTCATAAATTGGATCCTTGAACATCACGGGTACTTCATACGTGAGCTCTATGTCTTGTAAACTGTCATATTCCTCTTTATCATATTATCTCGTGTAGATATTCTTAGTCTTCCCAAATCTGCTACTATATACTTGTGGTACCTATGCTCCTCAGTAGCATTCCGTATCTTTTAAATATTTATAGATTTTTCTTGCCGAACTGGCTAATCATGCCTCTGCAAAACATTCCTGGAAACAAGAATCTATCTTATGCATAATGTATACTCACAGTCAGATACTTACAAGAGAGAGCATAATTGCGGTTCTCATGTGGAAATAAACACTCACTCTTTCTTAGAAGTAATATCTATCTCTTGATAGATCAACCTATACTTAAAGTCCTCGTAGATCAACCTTTACTTAGAGTTGCTCTTCAATAATATTCAGTTTCCTTTAAATATTCATAGCCTTCCGTTTCCTATATACATAGTCATAGAGTTCTCATAGCGAACTAGCAAATCATGCCTCTACAAAACATTCCTGGAAACAAGAATCTGTCTTATGCATAATGTATTCACAATCAAATACTTACAAGAGAGCATAATCGCTGATCTCCTATAGAAATAAACACTAACTGTAAACCACAGAATCAATATCTATCTTCCGATAGATTAACACTTGCTTGAGGTAGCTGGACATATCTATATACTTCTAAGAGCCAGTCTGTAAAACCACAGACATACAACCTGTCCGCACAGCTGCTCGAAACTTCTCAGCACACACTCTCACTAACTAATGACCAACTAATGACCTCTGGTCATCTCAGCGTGGTGTGTTTCCTTGCCACTCTCTGATTCGTTAACCCAAATCTTTTGGATTAAATTTATTGGTCAATCTTCGCTGTTCTCGAACATTCTATTTACGTCTCTAGATGATCACTCACTCTTAATAAAAGTGAGCTGTTACCTTGAACGGTTGTCAGTAGGAATTATTATTTTCATTCATTATTTTTTTCCTTTGTGAGCTGTCCTAACTGTTTATCTCATTCTAATAATAGCACAAATAATGCTAGTGTAGGTCTCTCGGTGACACTACCAGATGGTAGATATTTGAAAAGTGTTCAATGGATAATGTCTTGTGAGACGTCGATGTGTTTGAATATGGAACAAACAAATGAAAATGGATCATGTATTACTTATATGGAATAATGGAATGTAGAATTGATGGGACCACAAGCGCTAAGCGTTCTCCAGCACTCTTAATTGCATCATTCGTCCAGCGACAATTAAACGATGATTAAGTGAATTAATCTAATGGTGCATCAACCACACACATCCTAATCCAGATCATTCAATGTTTATAATGTACGCATTTGCTGGCATCAATTGTCAGCTATTTCATCACCTTTTGCACACGGCATAAGATACATGTTTTATCAATGTGTTTTTGAGCCTCGCTTTGAAGTTCATTGTGTAATTTGGTTAGTAAATTATACGTGCATTAATAGTTTAATGTAATGTCGTAAAGCCTTGTTTTGCCACGAATTTTAAAAACCCACACACATCTCAGGTGCCTCCATATCTTGTATGATGATAACTCAACACTTACTTGTACATTTAATTGCAAGTAAACGATATGATAACATGCACAATAACTGGGTGTTCTGTGTCTTCATTTGTTTTGTAGCTGCTGTAATCGGGTGCTCCATCGTTGTCATTTACGTTACATGTTTATGCAGACAGATATTAAAATGGCGAGAAAGACATGGTACGAACGAAATCTTTCATGAGGGTAAAGAAATCGGTGTCTGTTTACGTTTCTGCCCTGCAATAATTCAGTTCTCAAAAGTGTTTTCAAATTAAAACATTCAAGAAATACCTTGAGCTGATGACGCGCTACAAGTGGGCTTGGCATACGTTTATAGAAGACCTGTGCTCCTCGGTGAGGTGATTTGTAATGAATGGCATGCTTATGTATTAGGCTAGGAGTTCCCAAACTTTTCTCTCTGGGCAACACTTTCGGAAAGAAAATTTGCTCGCGCCACATCGAATTTTTTTATTGATAATACCTTTAAAGGCAGAACATTAACTCATAGCAGTGCTTTATTCATAACACAGAACACAACTACTTTATAATATGATCATGAGACATCCAGAAATAATCATACTTATATTAATCTGTTTTTGTCAATAATCATACGGATAAATAATCATACTTATATTAGATCTGTTTTGTCGGATAATCATACTTATATTAGATCTGTTTTGTCGGATAATCATACTTATATTAGATCTGTTTTGTCGGATAATCATACTTATATTAGATCTGTTTTGTCGGATAATCATACTTATATTAGATCTGTTTTGTCGGATAATCATACTTATATTAGATCTGTTTTGTATAATCATTACTTATATTAGATCTGTTTTGTCGGATAATCATACTTATATTAGATCTGTTTTGTCGGATAATCATCTGTTTTGTAGGATAATTATACTTATATTAGATCTGTTTTGTCGGATAATCATACTTATATTAGATCTGTTTTGTCGGATAATCATACTTATATTAGACTCGGATAATCATACTTATTATTAGATCTGATAATCATACTTATATTAGATCGGATAATCATACTTATATTAGATCTGTTTTGTCGGATAATCATACTTATATTAGATCTGTTTTGTCGGATAATCATACTTATATTAGATCTGTTTTGTCGGATAATCATACTTATATTAGATCTGTTTTGTCGGATAATCATACTTATATTAGATCTGTTTTGTCGGATAATCATACTTATATTAGATCTGTTTTGTCGGATAATCATACTTATATTAGATCTGTTTTGTCGGATAATCATACTTATATTAGATCTGTTTTGAAACAAACAAACTCTCATCTCCTCATCAACACAAAGAAGCCTTTCTATTTCCTGGTCTTTGATATTTATCAGAGCCGAAAATCCCTGTTACCAACAATATGTCGGAGAGAACTGTAGAAGAATGGATAGTGCTCTTGACGGGAAGCGTGGATACTGTTTCTGGTTGTATATCCACAAAGAATTCAGGGGCTTACTCCCGTGTTTCAATTTCAAGGTTCGATCACTCTAAATGCAAGCAATTGTCTCCTCATTTATTGTCAAATCTGAACAGTTGATACTCGCAAAGGGGTCTCTAACCCAGTCGAATGTTTCTGTACACAACGATTGGAAGTACTGATCGATCTTTTCTACGAGTGCTGCAAATGTTCCTGTATAAGGCATTACAATTCGTTGCTCTTCAAAAATAATTTTGTTTAAAAATTGTCTCTAAATTCGTGATTGTTTTTTTTAATCTTCCCGCCACATCTGCCATCCTCTCCCACCGCACTAGTATGGCGTGCCGCACCGTTTGGGAACCACTGTATTAGGTTGTAGAAGTGTTTATGCATATTTAAGCCATGTGTATGCTTATGAGAGTCCGCTGGGAGGACAACATTAGACAATCTTTTAAGGACCGAGAACTAGAATGGAACCAGGCCAGGAGGAAGACAGCCGATAGGATAGTCTGGCGCTCTCTCTTCCAAACCTCTACACCTCACGGTAGAAGGGGAACGACTAAGTAAGTAAGTATGCTTATGAAAATGGTTTATATATTTTGAAGTTCTGAAGTATTACATCGAGCCAATATTATTGTATGGAAGTGACTACTGGACGATGAGCAAAAGGATGCAGAAATAATTAGATGCAACTGAGTTAAAAAAGAAGAAAAATAGTGTAGGAGTCGGTTATGTGAATGAACAATACATCAGAAACACGAGACGTCTTGTGTATTACCTTTGTCAGCCACGGTCACACACAGGAATCAACATTGACGTAATTAGCACAAATTAAGTAGGGCCCTTCTTATATAATAGGCTCAAAAACTTAATTTATGTACGGTAAATCTGTATAGAAAATATAACCACTTTCTCTATCATCATCCTCATCATTGTTACGAATTGTCTCCCCTGCTACTCAGTAATGGTCAACAATGGTCAAACAGTAGAGTATAATGATGAGGATATTCTAAGGTATCAACCTTCGCTCAACATTACTCTTGGTAGAGATGTTAATAGAAGAATGATGGTTCTACTGCAGAGAGCCTCTCAGGAATTTTAAGAAATCAAGCAAAACAACTGAAATCATTTAAGCTGTCGTGAACTTTTTATCTTCCCGCCCCTTCTGTGTGGAAAAAAAATGTGCTTGTATTGTCTGAGTCCCCAACTGAAATGTTTCAGTAAAATCTTAATCTAATAACTCTTTATGTATTACAAAATATATATTAGTCATACGGGTGCAGACATACAATTCACTCAGTAGTGGTTAGTCCAACTATAGCTTTAAAGTTACAGATAAACAGATTTAATAATCCCTTAGAGTTTAACAATATTTAAAATAAAAAAAAACGTTGTTTAGAATAATGAAGCAGTGATATTTATCATCATCGGATAAATTATACTGTGGTGGAAAACTTGTGAAATGCTCATTGATTTCGCTAGTTTGCTGCATAGCTTCCACTGCGGAATCGGTTGGCGTCTTATTCAGCTGCAATTGGTTCCCATTGGTGCTTTGGAGTGTACTTCTTGTCAATAGTAAAACATTGTGAAAGGAGCATGTCTCTTGCATAATGCCGACATAACTGCTTAGGTTGTCAAGTTAAGTCTTCAAGACCCCTCTGATAAGGTCTCTAGCGTCAACTGCTGGCAACTTGTACCACAAAGTTGATGTTGTGTCCGTCACTGCTGGTAACTTGAACCATGGACTGAAAGGAGACAAATGTCTCTACTAAGTATTGGGTCTCCTGATATGAGCATCAGGTTACTTCCTATTCCATCCACCACTTCCATTATCCTCAGAATAGTTTACCCTCCCTGAGTATTAAGTGTTAACCCCAGTGAGTCCGATGAAAGTGCGTTTGGCATACGTTCATATATATATATATATATATATATATATATATATATATATATATATATATATATATATATATATATATATATATATATATATATATATATATATATATATATATATATATATATATATATATTATCTCACCCGATATCGTGGTAAGTTGTAATTTGTATATTTTATCATTTTATATTTAGAATATATATATATATATATGAAATTTACTAAATTGCTTTATAATATATGTGAACACCCTGATATCATCATCCACTCCGTGCTTTCTATTTATCCTGGAGCTGCCTGTGCTGTTGGTTCCTTGTGAGGAAGCCCGCATGAAGCAGTCACAAGCTCTTGCAGTGGTAGTTCATGTGTCAAGTTATTTACAGTGATGAGGTTGCCATTCTCATGTGCCGCTGAACATCCACAATCAAAGTATGAAAGTCAAGATTCTAAATATAAAATGATAAAATATAATTACTTACTTACTTACTTACTTAGTCGTTCCCCTTCTACCGTGAGGTGTAGAGGTTTGGGAGAGAGAGCGCCAGACCATTCTATCAGCTGTCTTCTTCCTGGCCTGGTTCCATTCTAGTCCTCGGTCCTTCAAAGATTGTCTAATGTTGTCCTCCCAGCGGACTCTCGGTCGTCCTGGAGGTCTGGATCCCTGGCTCTTTGTTTCCCATGCTTGTCGTGGTAGCCGATCTTCTCCCACTCTGCAGACATGGCCAAACCATCTTAGTTGGGACTGTTCTATTTGGGTCTGCAGCGGATGGGATTTTAGGCCTTGACGGATCGTCTGGTTGCGGACCATGTCTCTTCTTGTTACTTCAACCACTTTCCTCAGATACCTCATTTCTGAGGTTTGGATCTGGCTTTTGTGGGTTGTTATCATTGCCCACGACTCGCATCCATATGTCAAGACTGGGACATAGGTGGAGCGGTATACAGCCATCTTCGTTTTCTTACCAACCTCTTTCTTGCTGAGGAATCCACGATTTATGGCCTGAAAAAAGTCTCCCAGCCGCTGCTTTTCGAGTGGCCAACTCTTCTTTGATGCCTCCCTTTCGGTCTATAATAGCTCCGAGATATTTAAAGTGGTCGACCTGCTCCAGGACCTGTTCTCCCAACTTAATCTGATGTTTTCTTTCTTCTCGTGATATCACCATGGATTTTGTTTTAGAGCTGCTTATGACCATCCCTCTCTTCTCCAGCTCTTCCTTCCAAACTTGCAGGTTGGATTGGAGATGTGCCTCTGATTTAGCAATCAGGGCAACATCATCAGCAAATGCCAGCTCCGAAATATAGACCTGTCTCATCTTCCAGTACCCCACTGAATACTTTCTTGTTCTCTCCTTACATGCCTTGATGACATCGTCCATAAGGAGTATGAAGAGGTAAGGTGATAGGATATCACCTTGTCTTACACCAGTGGTGGTCCTGAACTCTTCTGACTTATGGTTTGCTGTCCTCACATAATTTCTGCAAGACTTGTAGAAGCTCTGTATAGCATGAATCAGAGGTGCTGGAATATTCTTCCTTGCCAAACAGTCCCAAAGTTTGCTCCAGGGGACCCTGTCAAACGCCTTTTCCAGATCTATGAAACAAAGATGGATCTCACTCTTATACTCAAGGGCCTTTTCACTCAGCTGTCTGAGTGTGAAGATTAGGTCTTGAGTACTTCGGTAAAATATACAAATTACAACTTACCACGATATCGGGTGAGGTAATAAACATGCTTGATGCACAAAATGTCCGTCATTTACTGCAAGTAGTTTAAGATGCAGTAATCTCTCAGATAGATGAAGTTGCAGCATACCGAATCCTTCGACTATTTCCGCTAGAGGTGGGTCCTAAAGCTTGGGCTTTCAGTATTATTTTTGTTACGAGCTCTTATTTTGGCTATTTGTGATCTTTCCTTGATAAAATTGGAAGTAAGTGAAGTAGTCCTACAAGGCTGTAGGTTATAACGAATATTTTCGCACACACAACCAGGTTGCTACGGTGAGGAGAGATACAATCAAGGGCAGTCTACATTAGCATTCTCATGCCAAATCAACCATCTTACAGGGGTCTGACATTGGCAGAGGTTTATCTCTCATCCCTCTCATATAGAACATTCTACATGACACGATAAGATATTGTTTTCAAACTCCATTACCTTATAAGGTATTGCTACTTCCGTGGATATTTACCATGTTTACAACTCACTACTTCATAGATCTATCACTGAGAACATCTTTTAATATGTCACTTTCTTGTAATTATTTAAAACAACAATGTCTGGGTGGAACCGATTACGTAGCTTTCTGTTCTCCAAAACACAATTGTTATCTTACTGTCCGTGTCTTAATCTTTTACGAGATCGACATTCTCCGACACGTCATTTGCGAACTGACAACTTATCTCCTAATACTGTCTGTTCACTCATATTCGAACCTGTTAACAATATGGTATGTGTATCTGTCGTGAAAAATTCTAAATCCACATATCTAAATTAGAAGGTAAATGTAAAGCCTAACGCATTAATTCAATAAAAGGAAAGAAGAATGGTAAAAGAACAGTGCGGTCACAATAGCGTACGCCTGTGTTATAGAACGTCATACTAGCTAAACAAGAAAACCCCTTTTTATGCTTCGTCTGCATAATTGTAACGCTTTCACGTTTACTAGTAAAGCCTACTGCATCAAATACACGCGTTTCTAAAAAGAAAACTGGTACTGTGTTTCTTAGAAAACCTTGAGATAGACACACTGCGTAATGACCTAGATTAATATTACATTAATGTCATTTTATGCACTACGTAAACGAAAAGACAGACGGGCTTAGAAGAGAGAGAGAGAGAGAGAGAGAGAGAGAGAGAGAGAGAGAGAGAGATGTAAGGAGGAACGCATGCAATACTACCACGTCGTCTCGCGATTGAAAATTAATGCCACCCCACGCGAAAGGCAGGCAGGCTTGCTTTTTTTTCAAATAAACAGTAATAAAAAACACTACCAATACGAGGTAAGGTTTTAAAAAACATGGTTAATGCTTATTAGGAAACATGACACAATACTGTTTTACGTCTGAAATCCTGACATTAGCCTGACAGTACAGGAGACACCCCATCGTATAGAAGTGAACGGGTGGTAGAAGAAAATACATATTTTGAACGAAGCCACTTGGCTCCATTAAACTTATATATTTGGGTGCCGTAGGTCTTTCTGACAAAGAATATGTTAGGTGTTAAGCAAATAGTCTAATAATTAACAAATTATAGCCAAAATAGTATAGTGGTGTTGTCTGACAACACAGGATCATATTTGCTCATAATGGCGTGTTTGGGCACTGCTTTAGAGGAAATGAGGCCACCACGTTAGATCCGATTTGATTGGCTAGAATAATATGTAAGGCGAAACATGATTAGTCGACTGCAAATACTATTTTTGGTTGTTAATGGAAACGATAGGAAGGGTACATTTTTTCAAATGCTTTTGTACACATGGTCTCATTGGCCAGACCATTTAATATAGTCAGTTAGGAGCGTCTGTTCAGTGCCACTTTTTGAAAATAAACTTTGTAGAAGCAAGTGCGTTGAGAACCAGCTCATATTTTTCTAATAAAAGCCTGGGACAGAGGCAGATCGGAATTGTGCCATAACTCATCGCCAGTCAACGTACTTGTTTAATATTTCCTTGAATTGTGGTAAGCTAGACATATTTGATATCTTTTAGATGAAAATTGAATGTAAATTGATAATTTATGTCTGTTTGTGTGTGGTTCAGTAACAAACAAGAGGCAAAGCCTAGATATTGCTCCACCATGAACAAAATCTGTCGGAGAGGAATATAACTGCATAGGCATATATGGGATTGCCAAATAGTACTATGACACCTATCTTATTGAATAGAAGGAAATAATGCTGGAATTGCAGAGGCGTTGTAACCATTAGGGAGAGGAATACTGGTGTATATTGTTACATGAGAAGCTAGCAGTTGGCCTACAGCGCTGAACTCAGTGTTTGTTATGTATTGTGCTTCAGTGTGGAAATAGATTATAAATTAGTTCTGAAGTAGGAGGTACAACCTTCTTGTTTCAGGGACCGTGGTACTAAAGTATTAAAGCAGCACCTGGTCTGAGTTTTGCTGAATCCAGAGGCTGGTAGCATACTCCTTGGTCAAGATATCGACCAGTGTTGTTTCTCAAGAAAACGGTGAAGCAAGCGAGCAGAGGAGTCAGTTTGCCTGCCGCCCATACAGAAGTTAAGATTTCGTTGGCCAGAGCAGCTCAGTCTTGTGTATACCCTCCCCCCCCCCCTCTAAAATTGACTGTATATTAAATCCAGAGGGACAGTAATTATTTGTCAAATAAATAGAAACTGTGATCCCTCCAATATTATTTCCACCAGTAACAAACACATGAAGTCATGATGACAAACAACAACCTAGCTTGAAAAACCAGTATTACCTCATAGTACTACACCAAAACTTACACACATATTGCAATAATAATATATGTCAATACAAAGATCCTATCTATAAATTGTGTACATACAACTTGTGATTACATTTTATTGTGATTCCTGATTCATTTTGTAGTTGAATCAGGATATCTATTGTTGAAAGGAATTAATACATATTTTAAAAGTTATCACTTGACTTATTAAGATAGTCTTATAGAGTGTTCTATGTATGTGAGGGTCACAGTGTTGTAAAGTATTGTGAATTAAATTAAATTGTTTATCTGTCTGTTGGTTGTTGTGAACATACACTTCATCACTATCATAACACTAGACATTCAACGTAATCATCACAATATTCCAGAATAAGTCTGACTGGGGTCTAAATGTGGTAGCAAAGTAAGGTCATCTGTAACACACCACACTTATTAGATACAGATACCTTCACAGCTGATCTCAGTCAGTACACTAAGTCCCCTATAAATATTTATATCATTCCACTTTACCACATATATTGGGGTCCTGTCCGGGATTTTGAACCTTCCCCTAGCATATATATTGGGAGTAATTCACTTCTGGAAATAATAAAAATTAAAAAGGTATTCTTGGGTGGAAAGATAAGGTTGAGCTCTCAGTGCTTGTCCTTAATTAATTAGTCAGAGATAACATTGTTTAGTTAAATATTGTATAAATTTGCCTGTTAGAAAATGGCCGATATGGCAAAATTTCGATCTGCTGCTATGCAGGCTGCTAAAGAGTTAGGAATGGACGGGCAAGTTAAGATTGCTTATGTCACTACTGAATGTGACAAATATATTGAACGTGAAGAAAGAAAATTTGAAGCAGAAAGAAAATTAGAATCGGAAAGATTAGAAAAAGAGGCTGAAAGAAAGTTAGAGGCTGTGATAAACGAGCGCAAAGGCCTTATTGCTCTATCTTTTCCTACATCTTTCGTATTGTATTTTCTCCGACATTTGCTCTTTCATCTCATATGTGCGACCCACATTTGCTATTTCATCGTTGTGATTACTCGCGACCGGTATCTAGAGAACCACATTTGTTCTTTCATCGGGGGAAATAAAAGTCCTTTGATTTAGTCGCCATGCCCGACATTATCGTTTGAAGCCCACATTGCATCGTGATAAATCTGTTAAAAACACATCTGGTTATCTGAATCAAACATCTGGGCATGCTGTAATTTCTGTGACACCACATTGGACGCCCAGATTGGCCAGGGGAAAACGTCTCATGCTGTAATGGTGTTATCTTGGGTCGGCCGCGGTTCAGACAAGCGTTGATTTACCACATTGGACGCCCATCTTGGCCAGGTGAACAATAAACAATCAGAGGTCAAACTACACCCACGTTTGGACTGACAGGGGAAAAGAGCGATCCTGTGAATGAGTGACCAGAGGGGCCATTAATGATTGGTTGGTATG
Organism: Oreohelix idahoensis; assembly: GCA_024509875.1. Taxonomy (NCBI): domain Eukaryota; kingdom Metazoa; phylum Mollusca; class Gastropoda; order Stylommatophora; family Oreohelicidae; genus Oreohelix; species Oreohelix idahoensis. The sequence continues at coordinate 233,517 of JAMPIV010002861.1, forward strand.
AGCTGTACAAGAAACCCATATTGGACTGGCAGAAATATAATCTACTGCGTAGCTTGTTCTAGGAAGCAGTCCAGTTTTTTTACCTTGTGAGGAAGCGATTAATCCCAAAAACGCCTAGCCTAATACACGTGTTTATTCAGAGTGGATGATAATTCAGTTCTGTGATTAATTGTGTTCTTAAAGGATTTTGCGAAGGGAAAAGAAGGTTAGTAGATCTTATACTTATTAATACATTTTCTTATTTTTGTTTATTTTAACCTCACAGCTAAAATGTGCGGAAGATAAAGTTTCAAATAATTCTTGGCATAACTGATTAATAAAATCAGAAGATTTTCCTAGAAGATGATAGGATGATAGGAGGTAATTAATAGTTCATACGTCACCTTCATCATCATCACAGTCTCCCATGCGCACACACTCTCATGCACAAGATATTTAACATCATTAGAATTGAACTCAGAGAGAGAGAGAGAGAGAGATGAATAATGAGCAGTAGTTTAAATGCAAGTCAACCAGTGATGTTAAATGTGAAAAACTTACGAAGACTTTTGTGTGTCTTCAGTTCATCAGAAGTCTGAGTCTACGCGCAACGTGTCTGACGTCTAACCAAAAAAAAGTTATCAAAAACGGACATTTGGCTAGCAGAATTCGCATAGAACATCTTTCATTCCTCAATTAAAAAGGAATATTGTCTCACCCACAAGTCAGAAGGTGGACGCAGCATTTTTCGTCACCATATACTGCTTGCTCACAAGTTCAATACAGAGTTATCACAAGTTCAATACAGAGTCATCATAAATTCAAATCACTCAAAGATCATTATTATCTGAAGTCAAGCAAAAGAGCTCAAAAGAGGAATCGCATATTTATACCAAGTGCAACACCCTCTTAAGCGCATTCTATGAAGCAGACTCGAAAGTATATGAAACACGACTACATACGCAAGATTATGAGTCTACATATCACTAACATTTCGTGAAGATATCCAGTCTGACCAGTAACGTCGGGAGATTAGACAACAGACCTTTTGTTCATATGACAGCTATTAACTGTTGATCAACACTACAGAGATATACTCAAACAGTGAAGGAATATACATAGATATCTCGTCAGCGTTCTCCGTACGACAACAGTATTCATCAGAACGTCCTCAGCTTAGAGATACCCCACTCGACATAACGTATAACAACTTGGGACATTTTATGCATACATGTGAATCCTCATATCTAGGAGAAGCATTTAGAGACACATGGACTGTGTAGAGTACTCACCATTTTGGTAACACGTATCATATCACATCATCATTTCACTTTACACCAGTTCATTCTTAATTAACTATTACTTAATTAACTGTAATTTTATTATCTCATCTGTGTGTTTTGTGTGAATCGTTTTTCACCATCATCACGTTCTAACCATTACTAACCCTATATGTGTGGATATTTCATTAATAAACCCAACGATCGGTTGATCATTATCAAGAGTTTGTTAATGTATCACTCGTGCTGTCGGTGTTACATATTCACCTATAGGAACCTTTCTCTACTCAGATGAGGTTGGGGGCTTTTTCTTTACGGGATCTAAGGGCAGAAGCTAAGGTCGTGGGGAAACAGAACTCTTTCCATACTTAATTAGAAAACACTGTCTAGTGGAAAGCATTCGCATTCCTGTCTTCTTGTCCCTATCTCGAATAGGTCTTTATTCTTTCTTAACGAGCCAATTTCTAGAGACCTTATATCTATATCTCATAGACTATTCCTGGCAAAAACTACTGTAGTAGTTGCCCCAGTGACCCACCACACGACAGTTGTGGACTCGTCTTGGGATTAGTGAACCCGGACTTAGAAGTGTGATAAATCACATTTTCATCCCTGCTATACAGTTGCGATAATTGCAAACTTTGTTGGCATTTTGAGGGATTACCTTCTAGACTGACTCTTACTATAATTTGTCTATTTCATATGGGGGATAATTTATATCTCTAAAGCACGAGTGATACTTTTTAAATTAAGTGACAAACGGACAGATTAAGCACTTTTTGAGAACAAAGGATACTGTAGGGTACTGATTTTTTAAATCTGTTTCTGTAACTGTTGGGAAAATTTTATCATAAATATTTAGCAAATTTTTCATAGAAAACTTCGAGATAATCTGTTACATAATTTTTTCAGAATATGCTGAGTGAGTGATTTTTTAAAGAACTATTTGAACTTGATTACTAATTTAAACCTAACTGGTTTTAAAGAGATAATTACTTGTGCGAGTCTAAACAATTTGCTTGGAGGTCACTGCCAATTTTTCCCTTCGTGAACCCATACTGCATATCATGGCAGATGCCGCAAAAATTAGGACTAGTTTAATGGAGGCAGGGCGTGAATTCGGGTTAAGTGGAAAAGACCTGATGAAATATGTAAGCGAGGAAACTGATAAACTCCATGAAAGAGAGATGGAAATGCAGAATCTTACAATAGAGAAGGCCGCAGCAGAAGCAGCGGAGCGGAAAGAGAAAGCCGCAGCAGAAGCAGCGGAGCGGAAAGAAGCAGCAGAAGCAGCGGAGCGGAAAGAAGCAGCAGAAGCAGCGGAGCGTAAAGAGAAAGCCGCAGCAGAGCATGCACTTAAGATGAAGCAACTGGAAATCCAGGGACAGACCAATCAAATAGAGCTGGCAAAAAGTGCAGCGGCTTCCAACTGTGATGGAGGGTACTCACCCTGTTCAGATGGTGTGCGTACTTCGCAACCTGCGCCACCCAATGCCATGAACTTTCCGCTGGAACCTTTTTCAGGAAGGAACGATACCATGGACGCCTTTTTAGACCACTTCGAACGCTTTGCAACAGGGTTTGGACTTGAAGAACGGAAGTGGAACTTGAAACTTTCCCAGGGCCTAAGAGGAGCCGCCTACGAAGTTTTTAAAGCCAGAAAGAATTTTTTCGGATCAGGCGCCAAAGCAACCTGCTCGCTCCCAACCAGACCAACAAAGCAAAGGACCACACATCTCGCATAAACAGCACGCAAAACAAGATAACTACAAAGAGCAAAACAAGAAAAATGCTGCGCCACACCAGAGACAGGGAGATAAATGGTGCAAGTACTGTCGCTTGAACAATCACAACACTAATGAGTGCAAGCGCAGACCTCCTCCCCAACATGCTGCCTGTCTGCAGACAAAATCGTCACCTCGGAAGGAGCAGAGGACCGGAAACGTTTCTCATCCTCCCGTCATCGAATCAGTCCTCGTGAACGGACAATCTGTGGAGTGGCCTTTATGACACTGGACTTGCTTTCGATGCGGTGGTCAGGGCATCTCTTGTCACCCCTGACCAGATAACAGAAGAGAGTGTCGACATCCAAGGTCCGACGAAGGATGTTGCACCCATGACACTGCCAATTGCACTTATCAGAGTATAATCTCGTTATGTGACAGGAGAGATTCGTGCAGCTATCATGGAAGAACCAATCTACTCTTTAATCTTGGGATGTAGATATGTGTTCCTTGGAGAACCTACTCAATCACTAGTCATGGCGGCCGTACAGATTAGAGGACAGTCAAGAAAAGACGCAGAGCAGGAACCTCCTACCAATATCCTCCCCGAGGAATTGAAGAGGGCCCAAATGGAAGATTCCTCACTGGCGCCCTGTTTTAAAAAATTACCTAGGACACACAACCCACCTACCAAGGGAGACTTCTTTATGAAAAATGAATTGATGTATCGCCGACTGGAAATGAAGGACAGGAACACAACCAATTAGTAGTTCCTGCAACCTATGGGAACCAGGTGCTTGAGATGGGCCACTCTATCCCATTTAGTGGACACATGGGAATGAGCGCCACGACTCAAAGGATCGCCTGCCACTATTATTGGCCAGGGATCACCGGCGACATTGAACGTTTCGTCAAGTCTTGTCCTCAGTGCCAGAAAGTTGCACCAAAACACTGGACGGCACCTGCGACCCTTGGGGAGATGCCAATCTTGGGCACCCCATTTGAAAGAGTGGCCGTGGATATAATTGGACCTCTGCTGAGAACTAAGAAGAGGAACTCCCATATCCTTACCTTAATGGACACCTGTTCCATGTGGGGCGAAGCCATAGCCATGCCAGCATGCGACTCAGTGCATGTAGCTGACGCTTTACTGAATATCTTTACTAGATTCAGGGCTTCCCGCATGAAAATTCTCACAGACAACGGGTCACAATTTAGAGGCAAGTTGACAGAGGAGGTGCTTAGAATATTCAAGACTAGGCATATCCATACTTCGCCCTAATCACCCCCAAAGTAACGGCAAGTAAAGCGTTTTAACTGGACGCTCACCTCTATTCTTCGTAAAAATTCTTTCGGAAGTTGGCACAGGAGAAGCCAGAAACTTGGGATCAGTATCTTCCTGCCGCATTATTTGCTTATAGGGAAGTACCGCATGCCTCAACTGGAGTTCCTCCGGACACATTACTCTTCGGAAGACCTATTAAAGGTCGATTAGAAGCATTACTAGGAGCAGGGACAGATGCGAAGGCAGACGACGCTGTTACATCAGCCTTGCAGTACGTCACAGACTTGAAACACGCCTGAAGACTGGCTGGAATTAGCCACAGCGAAAGTACGGGTGGCTAGGCGGAAAAATGCCAAATATTACAATCGCAATGCGAAGGACCGAGAACTAGCAGTAGGAGAGAAGGTGCTACTGCTTTCTGCCAAGTAGCAGTAATAAATTGCAGATTTGCTGGAGGGGACTCTACAAAGTGGCGGAAAAGATTTCTCGCACTTTGTAGAGTCCCCTCCAGCAAATCTGCATAAGAGTTTTACGAGCGAGCCCCTGCCGAACCAGCGCACCTCATGACTATGGCCATTGCTATGCAAATGGAAGAAGAGCCATTATGGGGCCATTATCATCCGTAAAAAGAGTACCCGGTGATACAGAGGAAATCACATTAGGATGTGAAAATAAGCTCCACCCTTAACGGAAGCCCAGCCCAAAAAAGTAATGGAGATTGATGGAAAACCACGCCGACGAACACTCTGACAGACACAAACCGGGCCGGACAAACCTGATGGAGTTTGACATGGAAGTCACGGATCCTACCCCGTCCGAATGAGAACCTATCCGATTCCGTAATGCCAAGAGCGACGGCATTAAAGTAAGAAAATGATTTACTTACATAAGGAAGGCATAATTTCGAAGTCGGAGTCCCCTTACAGTGCGGGAGTGGTGCTGTTACGCAAACCCAGTGGAGAACACCGCCTGTGCATCGACTACCGACAGCTGAATGCGTTAACACAAGTTCCAGCCAGAAACCGTTTACCGGACCAGAACCAGCTATTTACTAACTGAGCAGGGGCTCGCTATTTTTTTCAAAGATCGACCTCAGTAAAGGTACTATCAAATACCGGTAAAAGCTGAGGTGAGGAACCTGTTAGCCTTCAGTACTGCCAGATGGACACTTCGAGTTTAATGGAGTGTATGCCATTTGGACTGAACAATGCTCCTAGTGTCTTCACAAGGATGATGCGAAAGTTATTGGATCCTTTGAATCATCCCGCCATCAGCAATTGTATGGATGATATCCTAGTAGCTACTGAATTGTTTGAAGAACATATATCAGCGCTATCCTTGCTGTTTAACAGACTCAGAGAAGCGGGACTAACCGCCCGCCCAGCCAAATGTCAAATTGAGTGTGTACAGCTAGAGTTCCTAGAACATACTATATCCCATGGGACCATGTTCCCCAAGACTCAAAACGTTGAGAAGCTGAGAAATGCACCGAGACCGTCCACTAAAAGTGATGTCCGGTCATTTGCATCTCTCTGTGGATTCTACCAGAGATATATAAAGGATTTTAATAGCCTCTGTGCGCCGCTTACATCGCTAACCAAGAAAGGAAACCCAGATAAAGTGACATGGTCAGCAGAATGTGAACATGCATATGCACTCTTAAAAGAGAAACTCACCACAAAACCTATTTTACGGCTCCCGGATTTAACTAGAAAATTCATCTTGCGCACAGATGCCAGTAACATTGGAATCGGGGCTACATTACTACAGCCAGATGACAGAAGCCCACCAAATCTATTTCCGGTCGCATATGCGAGTCGGAAGTTTAAACCGAGCAGAACAAAACTATTCCACAATCGAAAAGGAATGTTTGTGTCCCTCGTCTGGGGAATACAAAAATTTCAAGCATACCTGTACGGAAGGAAATTTACAATCCAGAGTGATCACTAACCTCTGACCTTCCTCGCCAATTCAAAGAATTTGAATGCTAGACTGATGAGGTGGTGGGTCACTGTTTCTACAACCTTACACTTCCAAGTGGACTATATCCAAAGAAAACATAACGTAGGAGCGGATTTTTTAAGCCGTCATCCTATGAGGCAGGACGGAGAGCACAGACAATGAAGTAAGAGGAAAGGGTGGAAACCGGAGAGAAAAACGAAGATGAGGAAAAGGATTAAAGAATCCCGAGCAAGAATTCTAAGCTCTCCTGAGTACGATTGACATCACACTTGAGGAGGGGCTATTGTGATAAACGAGCGCAAAAGCCTTATTGCTCTATCTTTTCCTACATCTTTCGTATTGTATTTTCTCCGACATTTGCTCTTTCATCTCATATTTGCAACCCACATTTGCTATTTCATTGTTGTGATTACTCGCGACCGGTATCTAGAGAACCACATTTGTTCTTTCATCGGGGGAAATAAAGTCCTTTGATTGAGTCCACATGCCTGACATTATCGTTTGAAGCCCACATTGCATCGTGATAAATCTGGTAAAAACACATATGGTCATCCTAATCAAACATCTGGGCATGCTGTAATTTCTGTGACACCACATTGGACGCCCAGATTGGCCAGGGGAAAACGTCTCATGCTGTAATGGTGTTATCTTTGGTCGGCCGCGGTTCAGACAAGCGTTGGTTTACCACACTGGACGCCCAGCTTGGCCAGGTGACCAATAAACAATCAGAGATCAAACTACACCCACGTTTGGACTGACAGGGGACAAGAGCGATCCTGTGAATGAGTGACCAGAGGGGCCATTAATGATTGGTTGGTATGAGCTGTACAAGAAACCCATATTGGACTGGCAGAAATATAATCTACTGCGTAGCTTGCAAGAGGAAGGAGTCCAGTTTTTTACCTTGTGAGGAAGAGATTAAACCCAAAAACGCATAGCCTAATACACGTGTTTATTCAGAGTTGATGATAATTCAGTTCTGTGATTAATTGTGTTCTTAAAGGATTTTGCGAAGGGAAAAGAAGGTTAGTAGATCTTATACTTATTAATACATTTTCTTATTTTTGTTTATTTTAACCTCACAGCTAAAATGTGCGAAAGATAAAGTTTCAAATAATTCTTGGCATAACTGATTAATAAAATCAGAAGATTTTCCTAGAAGATGATAGGAGGTAATTAATAGTTCATATTTCACTTTTATCATCATCACAGTCTCCCATGCGCACACACTCTCATGCACAAGATATTTAACATCATTAGAATTGAACTCAGAGAGAGAGAGAGAGATGAATAATGAGCAGTAGTTTAAATGCAAGTCAACCAGTGATGTTAAATGTGAAAAAACTTACGAAGACTTTTGTGTGTCTTCAGTTCATCAGAAGTCTGAGTCTACACGCAACGTGTCTGACGTCTAACCAGAAATAAGTTATCAAAAACGGACATTTGGCTAGCAGAATTCGCCATAGAACATCTTTCATTCCTCAATTAAAAAGGAATATTGTCTCACCCACAAGTCATAAGGTGGACGCAGCATTTTTCGTCACCATATACTGCTTGCTCACAAGTTCAATACAGAGTTATCACAAGTTCAATACAGAGTCATCATAAATTCAAATCACTCGAAAGATCATTATTATCTGAAGTCAAGCAAAAGAGCTCAAAAGAGGAATCGCATATTTATACCACGTGCAACACACTCTTAAGCGCATTCTATGAAGCAGACTATATATATATTTTATGAATCACGACTACATATGCAAGGTTATGAGTCTACATATCACTACCGATTCGTGAAGATATCCAGTCTGGCCAGTACCCTCGGGAGATTAGACAACAGACCTTTTGTTCATATGACAGCTATTAACTGTTGATCAACACTACAGAGATATACTCAAACAGTGAAAAAATATACTTAGATATCTCGTCAGCGTTCTCCGTACGACAACAGTATTCATCAGAACGTCCTCAGCTTAGAGATACCCCACTCGACATAACGTATAACAACTTGGGACATTTTATGCATACATGTGAATCCTCATATCTAGGAGAAGCATTTAGAGACACATGGACTGTGTAGAGTACTCACCATTTTGGTAACACGTATCATATCACATCATCATTTCACTTTACACCAGTTCATTCTTAATTAACTATTACTTAATTAACTGCAATTTTATTATCTCATCTGTGTGTTTTTTTTGTGTGAATCGTCTTTCCCCATCATCACGTTCTAACCATTACTAACCATATGTGTGTGGATATTTCATTAATAAACCCAACGATCGTTTGATCATTATCTAGTTTGTTAATGTATCACTCGTGCTGTCGGTGTTACATATTCACCTATAGGAACCTTTCTCTACTCAGATGAGGTTGGGGGCTTTTTCTTTACGGAATCTAAGGGCAGAAGCTAAGGTCGTGGGGAAACAGAACTCTTTCCATAATTAATTAGAAAACACTGTCTAGTGGAAAGCATTCGCATTCCTGTCTTCTTGTCCCTATCTCGAATAGGTCTTTATTCTTTCCTAACGAGCCAATTTCTAGAGACCTTATATCTAATATCTCATAGACTATTCCTGGCAAAAACTACTGTTGTAGTTGCCCCAGTACTCACCACACGACACCTAGCTCATCCCGAATTTTCTTTGTCGCCTCATGTTTTTCATTCATTGTTTGGATTCGAGCCCTGTATTTCTCCTCTATTGCTTCAATGTTCTCCACTTTTAATTTGGCTAATCCCTCTTTGCTTCTCCCTGCCGTCACATATTCATCTTTTCTTCTTTGCATGTCAGCTTTGTGTTTATCCTCTATTTCTTCCTCTGTCTCTTCTATTTTGTTTTCTAGTCTTTGAGTTTGAATTTCAAGCCCTCTGTAAAACTCAATTAGTCCCTTTACCGTCTTTGCTCCTCATAGGAGCCTCTTCCTCTAGAATCACTTTTTCTATTCTAATTGGTTTGTATTGAGAATAAAGAAATGATATCGAGAGCTATCTAAATGGGATGTGTAACTTGTCTCTGCATGAAGCTAGACCACTGGGGTTAAGAGAGAAAGGTGAGAGCTTTAAAGTTAGCTCTGTAGTCATTGTGCCACAGCTTATGGTTTTTTGCCAAAAATGAGCAGAGATTACTATTTGACATACTAAAGCTGACTCATTATTATTGTAAGATATCCGAAAAGAATCTTGAGAATTTTATGAAAAAAATTTAGATGACATGCTCTATGTCATTGAAGTGCTATCTCCAAATTATCTGCACGTTTAGAGACATACTTGGAGAAATGACTTGCTCTGACAAACCCAAGATCTTAAGAAATGATCCTTATTTACTGCTGACTCAAGTCCATGACTTCCAGACCTGAGAAAGTTTCTCATGGAACAAGTTGCTCCATATCTCTCTTTATATTGACTAAATTTTGCTGAAAGATATCAAGCAGCCCATAGCAGAGGTAACACCTCATAATAAATTGAAACAAGTAGACTATTAGCTATCCTTCTTCTCAGCACCACAAACTTAATAAATTTTGACCATAGAGATCACCATTCCAAAGGTAAGCACCAATTTGATAGGCCACGGTATGAAAATAAAAATAAAACCCCACAATTCGATGAAAGGAAATATGATGAAAGAAAATCTTTCAACCAAGGATCCTGCAGTGGTGTAAAAATTGTCGGATGACAATACATACACAATGAAATTGTAAAGTGGGTAACACTATTTAATGAAAAATGGCCACCCTTCAGGTCACTCTCGACCTGCAACCACCGCAAAGGAGGAGAAATTAATGAAGTAATAACCTTCAACTCCAATTACTATGCTTACCTAAGGCGCACAGGCTCAATAAGACCCTCAAGCCAAGTCATGCAGGAAATAGTATATGTCATGATTTCCTCCAGGACAAATGAGATCTATATGAGAAATAAACTAAAAGTACAAGAAAGACGGAACTAGATCCAAAGGTCAGGGACAGCTGGTACTTCCTAAAAGGTATAGGCAGACTTAATAAGGAGCTTACATGTGAAACAAGACAGGGGACCATGAGAAATAGGTACCATCAACCAAAAGGTAGCTCAAAATTATTATTGGCCCAAAGCAAGATGGGACATTGAGAATTTTGTAGAAAGGTGTAGCATAGCACATGAGGGAACACCCACAAGTGGGAACATTGATCAGGACCTGGACACGCCACTGGGCAAAATTAGGCCTGATAATAAAAGGAAAGAAAATGAAAAAGTGGACCAAGTGGATTGACGAAGCCCTTTTCACGGACAAGCTTCACTTAACTGTTTTACAATGGCCACTATGCGGAGAGTGCAAAAAGATGTCTTACCCCAGGATAAGCCGAAAATCCCTCAATCGGACTTAAACAAACTGGAGGAAGAAGCTGTAGAGAGGAAATCTCTCATCAAGAATTTTAAGTGGGGAGAAAGCCCCAAAAGAAAAATTGGTAGCGGTCGTTTTGTGCATGATAATTCTGGGAAGAAAAATCATCACTATAGAGCTTCGAGTGGAAGAGACCATACCGGTGCATGGACAAATAGGTCCACAAAATTAAAGGTTCATATGAAGCTCTGTTAAGAACGTGGACTGATGAAAAAGCAGAGGAAAATATTACATCCTCATACCAATATGTGAATGAGCTGACCACTCGTTTAAAAACTGGCTGGAAACTTGCCAATGAAAATTTGAAACAAGCAAGGAAGAAACATGCTGCCTATTATAACAGGAAGGCGAAAGACAGAAATTTGGCTGTGGGAGAGAAGGTACTGCTTCTTCTACAGTCAGAATAAGTTACAAATTGGATGGCAAGGTCCATATACAGTTCTAGAGAAGGTGTCTAGAACAAATTATAAGATAGATAAGAAGGGGAAAGAAAAAAATCTATCATGTGAATCTCCTGAAGAAATATTTGGAAAGAGAACATCAGGAAGAGACGCACTTGTTGACCTTGTCCATCGCCATGGAGATGAAAAAGGAACCACTTTCATCATTTGAATATCCATTACACCCCTGTGAGACAGCAGCACAGGTGAAAATCAGTACACATTTAACGAAAAATCAGAAGGAGAGAGTGCAACAGGTTCTAGATGATCATACAGAGGTGTTAACGGACCGACCGGGGCATACAAACTTATTGGAATATGATATGAAACTTATAGACCCCACACCTGTCTGTATGAAAGCCTATTCAATTCCTTTTGCTAAGGAGAAAGCATTGAAGGAAGAGATAGACTATTTGTTGAAGGAAGGAATAATTTCACACAGTGAATCTTCGTATAGTTCCAGTGTGGTGCTCTTAAGGAAACCCTCTGGAGAACATAGACTCTGTATAGATTACAGGAGACTGAATGCTATCACAGAAGGTCAGGTGGACCCATTGCCTGATACAAATAGTTGTTTGCCAGGCTAAATAAAGCTAAATATTTCTCAAACGTGGATCTGAGCAAAGGCTACTATCAGATTCCAGTAAAGCCTGAGGTTAGACCTTATCTAGCTTTTAGTACCTCAGAGGGACACTATGAATTTAACAGATTGCCATTTGGATTGAAGAATGCGCCTAGTGTCTTCTCTAGAATGATGAGAAAATTATTGGTTCCCCAACACAACTCAGATATCACCATATAGATCAACTCCTCATAACGTACAATTTGAGGAACATCTAATATTCTCGGGACATGTCGTTGAGCAGACTCAGAGAAGAGAAATGGTGAATATTGATTGCTAAGCAGCATTAAGACAAGCAGTAACACTTGCCGCTGTTCAGTAACATAACTGAGATAGATTCTTGGATTGCAGAGGTCTGGGGCAGATTTCTTGAGTCGTGCTTTCTTTGAATTGACCCACCTGCATTAATCCATGATAAAAATAAAATCAGAGAAACGTTGATGCGGATTTTCTAAGCCGCCATCCGTGTGATGAGAATCACCGTAAGCACCAGGAATAATATTAAATTTCTCTATGTGTATATAGAATTATAGACTGACATGTGATGTATGTTTTAAGTGGGGAGAATTTGTCGTGAAAAATTCTAAATCCACATATCTAAATTAGAAGGTAAATGTAAAGCCTAACGCATTAATTCAATAAAAGGAAAGAAGAATGGTAAAAGAACAGTGCGGTCACAATAGCGTACGCCTGTGTTATAGAACGTCATACTAGCTAAACAAGAAAACCCCTTTTTATGCTCCGTCTGCATAATTGTAACGCTTTCACGTTTACTAGTAAAGCCTACAGCATCAAATACATGCGTTTCTAAAAAGAAAACTGGTACTGTGTTTCTTAGAAAACCTTGAGATAGACACACTGCGTAATGACCTAGATTAATATTACATTAATGTCATTTTATGCACTACATAAACGAAAAGACAGATGGGCTTAGAAGAGAGAGAGAGAGAGAGAGATGTAAGGAGGAACGCATGCAATACTACCACGTCGTCTCGCGATTGAAAAAGGCCACCCCACGCGAAAGGCAGGCAGGCTTGCTTTTTTTTTCAAATAAACAGTAATAAAAAACACTACCAATACGAGGTTAGGTTTTAAAAAACATGGTTAATGCTTATTAGGAAACATGACACAATACTGTTTTACGTCTGAAATCCTGACATTAGCCTGACAGTACAGAAGACACCCCATCGCATAGAAGTGAACGGGTGGTAGAAGAAAATACATATTTTGAACGAAGCCACTTGGCTCCATTAAACTTATATATTTGGGTGCCTTAGGACTTGCTGACAAAGAATATGTTAGGTGTTAAGCAAATAGTCTAATAATTAACAAATTATAGCCAAAATACTATAGTGGTGTTGTCTGACAACACAGGATCATATTTGCTCATAATGGCGTGTTTGGACACTGCTTTAGAGGAAATGAGGCCACCACGTTAGATCCGATTTGATTGGCTAGAATAATATGTAAGGCGAAACATGATTAGTCGACTGCAAATACTATTTTTGGTTGTTAATGGAAACGATAGGAAGGGTACATTTTTTCAAATGCTTTTGTACACATGGTCTCATTGGCTAGACCATTTAATATAGTCAGTTAGGAGCGTCTGTTCAGTGCCATTTTTTGAAAATAAACTTTGTAGAAGCAAGTGCGTTGAGAACCAGCTCATATTTTTCTAATAAAAGCCTGGGACAGAGGCAGGTCGGAATTGTGCCATAACTCATCGCCAGTCAACGTACTTGTTTAATATTTCCTTGAATTGTGGTAAGCTAGACATATTTGATATCTTTTAGATGAAAATTGAATGTGAATTGATAATTTATGTCTGTATGTGTGTGGTTCAGTAACAAACAAGAGGCAAAGCCTAGATATTGCTCCACCATGAACAAAACTTGTCGGAGAGGAGTATAACTGCATAGGCATATATGAGATTGCCAAATAGTACTATGACACCTATCTTATTGAATAGAAGGAAATAATGCTGGAATTGCAGAGGCGTTGTAACCATTAGGGAGAGGAATACTGGTGTATATTGTTACATGAGAAGCTAGCAGTTGGCCTACAGCGCTGAACTCAGTGTTTGTTATGTATTGTGCTTCAGTGTGGAAATAGATTATAAATTAGTTCTGAAGTAGGAGGTACAACCTTCTTGTTTCAGGGACCGTGGTACTAAAGTATTAAAGCAGCACCTGGTCTGAGTTTTGCTGAATCCAGAGGCTGGTAGCATACTCCTTGGTCAAGATATCGACCAGTGTTGTTTCTCAAGAAAACGGTGAAGCAAGCGAGCAGAGGAGTCAGTTTGCCTGCCGCCCATACAGAAGTTAAGATTTCGTTGGCCAGAGCAGCTCAATCTTGTGTATACCCTCTCTCCCCCCCCCCCCTCTCTAAAATTGACTGTATATTAAATCCAGAGGGACAGTAATTATTTGTCAAATAAACAGAAACTGTGATCCCTCCAATATTATTTCCACCAGTAACAAACACATGAAGTCATGATGACAAACAACAACCTAGCTTGAAAAACCAGTATTACCTCATAGTACTACACCAAAACTTACACACATATTGCAATAATAATATATGTCAATACAAAGATCCTATCTATAAATTGTGTACATACAACTTGTGATTACATTTTATTGTGATTCCTGATTCATTTTGTAGTTGAATCAGGATATCTATTGTTGAAAGGAATTAATACATATTTTAAAAGTTATCACTTGACTTATTAAGATAGTCTTATAGAGTGTTCTATGTATGTGAGGGTCACAGTGTTGTAAAGTATTGTAGATTAAATTAAATTGTTTATCTGTCTGTTGGTTGTTGTGAACATACACTTCATCACTATCATAACCCTAGACATTCAACGTAGTCATCACAATATTCCAGAATAAGTCTGACTGGGGTCTAAATGTGGTAGCAAAGTAAGGTCATCTGTAACACACCACACTTATTAGATACAGATACCTTCACAGCTGATCTCAGTCAGTACACTAAGTCCCCTATAAATATTTATATCATCCCACTTTACCACAGTATCTTCCCAGATAAAATGTCTGGGTTGACAATAGGAATGTCGCTCAGTGTAGACTTTTACTTTTTCTGGAGCTGGCGATAAGCTAAAAGTCAATGTGGTAAGTTCGTTCTGCGCGAACAGAAGTCAATGTTGTTTAAAAAATAAGTCGAGCAATCAGGTAAAATTAAGGCGATTCATAAATTAGAACAAGATGTGATCAGAAAACCTTGAACTATGAAAGTGAAAACAACATCAAGGAGCGGGTGAGAAAAAGAAAACGTAAGAGCACACAAAAAGATAAAGGATGGGACAGGAAAATGTAACGATCGAAGACGTACACGTCACAATCATCAGGAGAATAGCCCTTCATTAAATTTGTGCCAGGTCATCTAGTCCTATGCCATCCGCCCAAGTCCTTTCCGTTTCCTCTTTATCCCTTTCATTTTTGTCTCCTTAAACTGGGAACACACTGAAGGTGTTTAACACACACTGAAGGTGTTTAACACACACTAAGGTGTTTAACACAAGAGCAAAGAAAATTAACAGGACATATATAATGGCGAGGGTCCTTCCTGGCCACTATTTTCCGGGCCATACTCAGTGCTGGAGTTCTTGTTTAGTGTCCGCTCCACGCAAGCAGTAGTTATGCCACTGGAAACAAGGATGACAAATATAGAAAGGGTTGAAGTGAATGGGCACCGTGTAGTTTCCGGGGGGACCTTGACGAAACAACCAAAGTATAAGATTACTGTTCTCTACGTCTTGTTGCACACGGCGACTAATATGGCGGCTGGCAACCTCGTAATGGAAAACAAATTGCTATAGAAATTATCGCTGCCAGAACACGTGATTGCTTGGTGCAGACTTCCTGTCAGGTGTATCAGCTGTGTAGTGGCTGGACACCGTGTAGTGGCTGGACGCCGTGTAGTGGCAGGACGCCGTGTAGTGGCAGGACGCCGTGTAGTGGCAGGACGCCGTGTAGTGGCTGGACGCCGTGTAGTGGCTGGACGCCGTGTAGTGGCAGGACGCCGTGTAGTGGCTGGACGCCGTGTAGTGGCAGGATGCCGTGTAGTGCAGGATGCCGTGTAGTGGCTGGACGCCGTGTAGTGGCAGGACGCCGTGTAGTGGCTGGATGCCGTGTAGTGGCTGGATGCCGTGTAGTGGCAGGACGCCGTGTAGTGGCTGGACGCCGTGTAGTGGCTGGATGCCGTGTAGGGGCAGGACGCCGTGTAGTGGCTGGATGCCGTGTAGTGGCTGGATGCTGTGTAGTGGCTGGATGCCGTGTAGTGGCAGGACGCCGTGTAGTGGCTGGATGCTGTGTAGTGGCTGGATGCCGTGTAGTGGCAGGACGCCGTGTAGTGGCTGGACGCCGTGTAGTGGCTGGATACCGTGTAGTGGCAGGATGCCGTGTAGTGGCAGGACGCCGTGTAGTGGCAGTGGCTGGATGCCGTGTAGTGGCAGGATGCCGTGTAGTGGCTGGATGCCGTGTAGTGGCAGGACGCCGTGTAGTGGCTGGATGCTGTGTAGTGGCAGGACGCCGTGTAGTGGCAGGATGACGTGTAGTGGCAGGATGCCGTGTAGTGGCTGGATGCCGTGTAGTGGCTGGATGCTGTGTATGCTGTGTAGTGGCTGGATGCTGTGTATGCCGTGTATGCTGTGTAGTGGCTGGATGCTGTGTATGCCGTGTAGTGGCTGGATGCCGTGCAGTGGCTGGATGCCGTGCGTGTAAAAAAAAATAAGCAAGTAGGTAAAGGTAAAGATAGTCCCATAGCAGATACTACCGTAGGGGAGTGAAGTGTTAGAGACAACCATACTAGGTCCAGCATCGAGAGTGGGGTAACAAGTTCCCTTCCTCGCTGCCTTTTCCTTCCCTAACTAAAAGAGAATTGTCAGATAGCCATTTACAGGTGGGTAGACTGGAGGGTGTCGGTACCGTACCGTGATTCGAACCTGACACCTTTGCTGCGAGAAACCAGCGCTCTAACGACTCTGTCAATCGGACGCTCTCAAGTAAAGATACGAAACTAGAAAAAGAAATATTAACACAAAATAAATCTACATGCAACAAGAAAGTGAATAATAGCATAAACAAAACAAACATTTGGCCTGAGTATCGAGTAATCCATCGGTGGAATGAACACGCTAAGAAATGATCCAGCGTCAATCAATACCAGTTAAGCTCCCTAAGGTGCATAGGCCTTCAACAAACATAATCCAAGTCCTACTGTCACGTGTCATCAGATCAAGTTCTCCTGTCACGTGTCATCAGATCAAGTTTATTTCCACGTCTTCCTCATCATGCTCACGTCTGCCTCCAGTTCTCAGAGTCGCTGATAAAAGGACGAGCAGACGAGTTTCCAAGTGGCGACAGAGATAAAGTTTCTCCGAAGAATCTTAAGAATTCTATGGACAACAACGATAACTAACCTAGAATGCTTGAACCAGGAGCTAATGAACAAAGAAATATAATAACAAATATAAGGAGAAGATAATCAACCTTCACTGGTCATACGATGAGAAGGGGAGGACATCGTGATCACGGCGATGAAGGAAAGAGGGGACAGATAAGTAGAGGAAGACAGAGAGACAAGATAACAGATAATTTAACAATATGACATGGGAAATGGGAAGAGATCAACGTCAGAACTGATGATGAGCTTTAAAAAAATAGATCTGTGGAAGGGACATGATCGCCAACGCTTCAAGGCACAGCAACCTTTTTTTTTTTATTTGGACTTTTGCGTCGTTATTGCCAGGCGCTCATCGTTCAGCCTAGACACAAGGTTCGTCGGTTATATTAGGGCGCATTTCCAAATATCAAATATCTTTGTGGTCTAGCGGAACTATTATTAAATGATTCACTGGCAACTGAATTGACTTGAGTAGAAGAGTTTTTAAGAAATCCCCTCAACACAAATGAGTTATGGAGGCGGAGTTTGCCTTAGTAATTCTAGGGCCCGATTTGAACCATCCTGGTGATACCATAGACGTCAGATAACAGTTTTGTTGTAACACGTTTGTTGCCAAAATAAAACTTCTAAATATAGACATTGTTTTATTTTTAATTTACTGTGACAGCATAGATTCTTGACGTCTAAACTTCGTTCTGTATTTTTGTTTTTCAAAGATGGAGATGGGAACCCGAGTGCGGGGGTCCACTGTGGGTGCAGGACATGATTAGGTTAAAATCCCTTAAGGCCGGTTATGTACATTTGTCTACAGGTGCCTGTCGAAATGTCTTGTATGTTTTAGTTGGTACAGGAATCCCTCGCTTAGAGTTGTTAATTCGTTCCTGAAATACCGAGTGCTAACCGAAAAAGCGCTAAACGAAAATATTTCCCATAAGACTTAATAGAAAACAAATGAATTCGTTCCCCAGGTCCAGAAAACAGTATAAAAATTAAGTAAAAGTGATACAAAATAAACACGTAATAGTTAAAAAAATTTATTAACTACATATAATTATCAAACATACTGAAGACAAATAAAATATTATGTATGTACTGTACTTACAAAATATATTTTAAAAATATAGGACTTTAATCGCTTCTGCTTCTGTCACTTGTAGCTACAATTGTAACAGCGGAGCTGTCTTCGTCATCAGACGACAGGTTAGCAGAAGATTCTATAGGTGTTGACAAAGTTTACCTGACTCTAGTTGTAGAAGACACGGCTACTTGCTCAATGAGACAGAAGATGTTGGAGGAGATTTTAAAATCAAACCAATCCAGCTTGTTTTGCTTTGCCACCTTTTTCTCTTCCAGAAACATTTTGTAGCAAGTAAGATGTCGTTCTATGTTACGGATTACCAGAGAACTCCATTTCATTTTTTGGTCATGCTTAATTATACTAGTAATGACAATGTTTCTTGACCATCCGACCATCCTGAATGAACTTGAAAGTAGTATTCCTGCCTATCATTGGATTTACCCCCCTTCATCTGCAGTGATGGTCCAACAGTGGCCAAACTTCAGAGTATCTACATGTACTGAGGGTCTTCAAAGGTGTTCACCTTTAGCTCAAGATTATTCTTGGTAGAGATGTGAATTGAAGAATGGTGCTTCAGTTCTAGGGATCCTCATAGGAATTTAAAGAAATCAAGTACTACGGCTGATAGGATCCAGGCCGTGTAAACTTTTTATCTTTCCTGACCTTCTATGAGTAAGAATTTTTGCTCGTTCTGATGAGCCCCCAACTGATTTAACTCAGTAAAATATTACTTGAACAGCTCTGTTATAAGTATTCAAAATGACTGAGATATACGGGTGCAGTTCACTCAAAATAACCAAATCAGCTATAAGTTTTTATATTTACAGATAATGAATTTAATAATCAATTATCATTAACAAATGTAAAATAAATAAAGGTAGGGTGAATTTAGATAGTCTTTAAAATTTCCTCACAGGTGATGGTCTGATTTGAAAAAAAAATTCTTTATTAGAGAGTTCACTTGGCAGATTTGATTGGGTACTTAGCTGCCAGAAAGATGCCGGTTGGTTTCTGCTCCAGCCAATGCTTGTTTTTTTTGCAGGTTATGTACTTGTTTATTCTCGTCACTGGTCAAGTCTGCTGGCCGCAACACGCCCCGCGTAGTAGCGTGGGGTAACAGCAAAGATGGTCCAGTGTCTGTTAAGACCCATCTGCTGTAGGTGTCTACCTTTGGCTGCAGGCCACTTATACCACTCACTTGTTCCACAGATAGCACCACCAATTGGTACCACTGACTAGTATCATGAAATAAGAGAGGAACAAATACCCTCCTGAGTATTTGACTTCCTGACACAAAAATCAGGTAAACCCCCCCCCCCCCCCCCCCCCCCCCCCCCCCCCACTTTTCATTTCACCATCCCATTTGCCTCAAAACTATACCCTCCCTGAGCATTAATATTAATCCAAGTGAGCGGAAAATATCCATTGCATTTATATTGAACATGTTTACATTTACATATGCACTGGTTTAAAAGGTTAGTATAATAAGTATGTACATCAGTTCTATCATCATCCACTCCTTGCTCCATCTGGAACTTGGGACTACCTCTGCTTTTGGTTCTCTATGAGAAACCTGCATAAAGCAGTCACCAGCTCTTACAGTGGTGGTTCTTGAAACCATCATTCTATTTGCTGAGGTTGCCAGCCTCGTATGACTTGGACAACCAAAAGCAGTTTTCACATGGTAATAATGCAAAATATAGAATTTAAAATATACAAATCATCCCAAATTTGGCTCAGAGAAATAGATAAGGCAACTTAATTAAGATTCCTCTTACACGTGGTATGGGGTGTTACTTTACACCATAACTTAGTATTTATGGTCATAGGATTCCGGTCATTCCATACTAATGAAGGTAGGCTTGTCGTTGATTAATTCACAAGATGCCCGAACACAGTGTCCAGTCCTTTAAAATTAAATCATGAACCTATTCCTTATTCTGGTTTGTCTGGCTGTCTTCTTGACGAGATGAATTTCACAGTGCAGTAAACTCACAAGTCGTTAAATTATAAGGCAACGTTCGGCTCACATCCAGATTGCTACTATATGACTAGACTCCAATCAGAAATGTTGTATTTTTACATGACGAAGGCCTTGTCTTCTTGCCAAGAATTTCACAAGTGCAACGTCACAAGTTGCAAGCAACGTTCGGCTCACATCCAGATTGCTACTATATGACTAGACTCCAATCAGAAATGTTGTATTTTTACATCTCAAATGCCAAGCCAATCACATGCAAGATGCGTATATAACCTCTTCTCTCACGACAAATTCCTATGTAACAAATGCAAACATTTATGTGTTGTTTATAAGTCACCTCTCCATATATGATGGTATGCCAGCTTCCGTCTATTATCGATCATGTTTACACTCACGACTTCATAATCTATCAAATGTAACCTCTTTCAAGATGGATAATTATACTCCGACCCGTCTTGTCTGGAAATGGTTATGTCATTTACCCGGTCTATCTAACAATCAACAAACTGGTCAGACAGAACTATTATCAGAGATAATTAACTGTGGTCATCCCAAGGTTGTTTATTCACTAATCCGGCCGCGCCATATGCACTGTCTGGTAGGAAAATGCGTTACACCTTAGTAAACCACACTTCTCTCTACAGATTCCAGGTGTCAATATGGATTCAAACGAAAGTGATTGATAACCCTAATCAGCAAAAGATGGTCGCTGAAGTCCCGACATGACAAGAATTGAGGGAAGGGAGTGTAAACAATGATTAAGCACAGAAAATGAGACGTAGCACAATACTGTCGGCGATAAACAAGAATGCATGGACAATTCTGTCACACTGCCTCCCACGGAATTTTGCGCACAGCGTAAGACTGAGTTTTTATTAGCGTATAACGGCCATACGGTATAAAATAGAAACAGCGTTGTATCGAAAAATCGCTAATCGAACAGCGTAATCCAAAGAGCTAATCGAGTAGAGTAAGACTGAGGAATTGGTGTATGTATTTTTTTAAATTTATATTTTAGCTATGCTTATTTATGTTTTATTATTTTTCTTTGTAACATTATCTTTTAGCTATCAACATGTATATAAACAGTTAGCATTCACAATCTTCGACATATACTGAGGAAGACTGCGCACCTATGGGTTTGCCCGGAGTGCAATGATGTCGATTCTTTTCAACAATAACAATGTATTTTGAAAATTATGCTTTAGCTGTGTTTATGCTCTGCTTTTATTTTTAAATTACCAGTAAGAAGAAAGGAGCCAGACTTTCAATTGCAAGAACGGAGAAATAAATGATGAGTTCTGAAAGCCGGCTGCGACTTTGCTGAGCAAACACAGGGGAAGTAACCTTATCATCAGGTTAATTTCCTCCCGTCAGACAAGTGTTGTAGCCCTTTTTCATCAAAAAATGGGTATTGTAATGCCTATCAAGCATTTTACTTCACCCGTCTGCTAGTACTAGGTTTGTTGTTAATAGACTTGCTATTCTAAATTTAACGGACAGCTGTGGGTGCTCAAAAGACTGCAACAATAATTTTCAGCATAATCTCTAAGTTGGCTACTGTCAACGCTGGACCCAGTTGTTTTAGCAGATCGTACACTGAGGTGGCTAGCAAATGTACTGAAAAAAAATGTTTTGAAAAGATCAATAGAATATATCTTGTGAGAACCGTCAGTTCAGGTTGGGATGGTTCTGTTGTGTGGTTCTGGGGCAGCAAGAGCGGCAGGAGCGACGGCCAGGAAGTTGCAGACTTTCATTGATTAGTACTTGTTCGGAGAAAAAGGGGGGGGGGGGGGGGGGGGGCCTATAGCAGGGTCTCTTAATCTGTGATCTGTGATCCCTTACATTCTAAGGGGTTCGTGTATATTTACCTAAAACTTAAAATGTTTCATTACGCGTTCATGTACATTATTTCAGAGAAGGGTCGCAGTCTTCACCGGATAATGAAAGGTGACCGTAGTCTTCACTGTACAATCAGATGGGTCCGTAGCTTTCACCATACAGAGGGATACGTAGCCTTCTCCATACAATCAGAGGCGTCCGTAGTCTTCACCGGACAATCAAAGGGGACCGTAGCCTTCGTTGGACATGAAAGGGATCCATGGCACAAGAAAGGTTAGGAAAACCAGTCTAAGAGTAACATCAATATAGAACTGATTTAAAGCAGCAGACAACAACAAGTGGGACAAGAGTTGAAGAAAATACGATGTCCTTGAGGAAACCAGCTGATTGAACAGTTCTTTTTCTAGAATCCGCAGAGTAAGAGAAATGGAAGGGTCCGATAAATACATGGAGAAGAGAACTGGAGACAGACGTCAAGAGGAAATAGAAGACATGGAAACATCTTGAACGGATGCCACAGGACATAAAATCTTGAAATGGATTTTCTGAAAACCTCTGTTCTACAGGGAAATGAAGGGTAGTTGAATAAGTTCATGTGGTCAGAGCCGAGCACAATTGAATGTATTATCTCTTGTGAATAGAAATTAAAACACACCTCAGTCACTTTGGCGTCTTTAACGTAACATTGCAGGCACAAGACAATAGTAATATAATAATAATCATAATAGCCCCTTCAGTCATAACTGACTATGGGAATGCGCCCTTGGGGTGACAGCCCTCAGCTGCTTATTTTCCTGGTGTTCCTTTCGACGTTTTCTCCTCTCTTCTGATTGCTGTGAGAGCTTCTTTTTTCCCAATCTGAGGTGACGCCGTAGATAGCATCGCCAATTTGTGCTATCAGCAGCTTCATCCTCCCAGGTTGCTGGATTTATGTCCAGTACCCTCACGTCTCTCTAGCACACATCTTTGAATCTCAGCTGTGATCGCCCAACTGTTCCTTTGCCATCTGCCAGTTGTCTGTTGAAGATATATTATTTCGGGATGCGACCATCTTCCAAGACAATTGAGAACCAATTAAAATTAACTATGTCAGATCCAGACCAAAAAGCAGAGGGGTGGGGGGAGACAGAGAGAGAGAAAGAGAGAGAGAGAGAGAGAGAGAGAGAGAGAGAGAGAGAGAGAGAGAGAGAGAGAGAGAGAGAGAGAGAGATAATTAACCATTGCTCATAACAACACGCTTACAATTTACAGATTTGTTCCAAAATGTTGCCAATGACTTGGCTCTTCTGTCCCATAACCGTAATCAGATGCAAGACATAATGAAAATGCTCAATAAGAGGGGAATTAATAGCAAGTAGGTCTGTCGGCGTCTGTGGCCTAATGGATATGAACGCAGTTTAATAATCCAGATATACCAAGTTCGAAACCTGCTGCAGGCGGTTTGGTAGCAGATCGCTTTGTGTGGATTTTTAACAATGGTATAAGCGCGGTACCGTTCAGAAAGCAATGGCAAACTACTGAACGTGAAAATTGCCTAGAAAAATCACAAAACAGCCAATAAAAGCTGGGGTTGATTGCCACGTCCTGTAAAGGATAAGCAACTAACTTTAGGTCTGAAGATACATAGGGAAATTACAAAGATTCGGAGAATAAATGCAGGAAGTGGTAGCAAGGTTGAATTTGAAGAAACACCACTACGCGATATAGAATCATACACATATCTTTGCAGCAATATAGACAAAGTTGGAGGGACAGACAATAATATCAAAATAAAAATATAAAAAAGCAGGAAGAGCTTTCAATGCATTGGGAAATATATGGAGATTAAGAGAAATCACGTCCAACGCAAAAAAAGAATCTTCAACTCAAATGTCAAGTCAGTCCTCTTATCGAGTATTTTCATTTTGTCTTGCATCTGATTGCGACTATAGGACAGAAGAGCCAAGTCGTCGGCAAAATCTAGATCATCAGACTGTTTATTTAGATTCCACTGTATTCTATTTCTGTTGTGTGCCGTCGATGTTTTCATAACCCAATCTATTGATAGTAAGAAACGACATCGAGACAAGAGGCATCCCTGTCGGTCTCCAGTTCTTATCCCAAATGCTTCTGTAAGATGTCCTTCGTGAAGACCTCTGCATGCTATTTCTTCATGAGTCTTTTTTATTAAGTTTTCCATGGCACTCTATAAAGCATAATCAATTTCCAAAGTGATTCTCTGTCTACGGTATAGCCATACCCCAATAAATCCAATGTGGACAGGAGAATTTCATTCCAGACTTTCTACAACTATTAATTTAGATTAGCCATCTCTCTATTTTTCCCCTCTACTGTTTTCGTTTTTGTGTGTGTCCCAGACGAAGATCTTAAGGACGTAACGTAGCTGGCTGCATTCTCCTTTGTCTCAGAGAATCATGACCTACATTTTTATTCAACCCCACACCTTATTTATCGAGAAACACTGCCTTCTGCCCAATAACAAAAATATGGATCGTTAAATAAACGATTCAATCATTGTTGTTTTAAAAAGCGGTTATTTAATTATCCACTTTCATTGTAGAGGTGGCGAATTCCATTCCTCATTAAACATACTAGTGGCTTATTTGACTGATCTGGTTTCCCATCCCTCTTGATAGACAGGACCGATTCAGGAAAGATAGAAAACACATAGGATCAGCTCATCAGACTAAAAATTCAGGATTTAAAAGGAAGGAAAGATAGTGACCGTATTCCTTGAGGTAGCAAGAGCATACGTTCAGAGCAGAGGAGAAGATCAGAGGGAGAACTCTACAAAGTTGAGACGATAGTCAAACAGTTTTTAACAAGAACAAAAGTTAATACATAGTAATTGGGAAGGTGAAGGTCTGATGATGTTCTTACAATACATATGACTTTTATGGCAAGTGAAAGTCAATTAAGTATCTAAATGGAAAAACTAGGCCTTCATACCCTTCCCCCCTGAATATTATTTTTGTTTGGTGTTTTAGTTTGGTTTTATCTCGTTTTTTTTTAAATTTGTTTGTTTGGTTGTGTTTTTTTTTAAACATAAAGCAAAACTGGTGATTTTGATTTGCCATATTTACAATGATGTGGTTCGACTTTTCAGTATCGGCAGTTATCCATCTTATGTGGAATTGAAAACAATATATAGGCCCTATCATAATTAGAACCCATCAGAGGTTGAACAAGATATTTTTCAGCATTAAATTTAAAAAAAAAACAACAATATAGATGTAATTGACCAAATAAATAAGCGTGCTACTATAAAACTGGTCCCAAAGGTTGTTATAGCCGGGAGTTGTAGTGAGGATAAGCTCTCACTGCAGATAACTGCTTCTATGGCACGCGTCTCAAGTAGCCTCTGACAACCAAGTCCAGCTCCCGGCCTTCACGTGAGGCTCAATTTGAGCCCGGCGGAACTGTTTCCACTGACGGGAGAAGGGGCAAAGGCGAGCGACTGGCACCTTAAAACCAGCAGCTTCGGGCAGATAGGGCTCGTGATCCACTGATCCTTGGTTGGCAGCTTATCTAAGAGAAGGAACTCTGAATTCAAACCACCGCTGCCTTGCGGGAATATCCATTTATGGAATTGGCTTCGGGAGTAAACCCTGAGGATAAATCCGGAGTCGGAGTCCCTAAGACAGTCTAATGTTGATTCGACATTATTCTGGCAACTCCTGTCACGTGGCTGGTACCAAACTGTATCGGTTCCTGCCGTTCCTTTGTATCTACCAGCTGCGTGGGTGGGACATGCTGCATGGGCAACAGCTTGATCTCCATATAACTGTGCCCAAGCTCGCGCCCTGGAGAGAACACTCTCCAGCTTCCCATAGTCAGTTATGACTGAAGGGGCTATTATTATAAAACTGGTCAGGAAATTAATATATAAATACAAGTACATGATATGGAATCAGTTTTACAAATTAACGGTATACAGGAAACACGGTACAGTTTTTAAAAAATAATTTTTATATTAATGTAATCATCATCATCACGTGACGTATTCTCTCCAGAACGTTGTCTCCATTACGGCTGCTCTGAACGCATCACGATTCTGGGCAAGTCGACCTGCATCTTCCAAAGACATGTTCAGACTCTCTGTGATGTCCTGGATGTCTAGGTCATCCCCTTCCGCCAGGGACTATGCCTTCCATTGCCAATTTTTCCAGACTATTTTTATATGACCGAAGAATTTCAGCTTCCTTATTGCGATTGTATTTAGGAGTCAATTTTCCTCTACATTTAGTGAGTGAAGTACTTCTCTGTTGGTCTTTTTTTTCTGTCCAGAAAATGTAGACCTAATCATGAGAGGTAATATAATTTTATTTTTGTTGCCAAGAGAGTTACAAGGGACTAAATATTGAATTATATTTTTTTAAATAACTTTTTTGAAATTTTTTAGTAATCTAGCAATCTATCATGCACATTTTATATGATTTTACTACAATATTTTATATATTTTATTATGCAGTGATAAAAAGACTAAACTAAACTTACATTTTTGTAGTTTTTACTTCAATTTGTTTGATTTACTTAAAGATCCCAACTGGCTTCATTCAATTTCCGTTTGTAAGACCACTGGTGTATTTTACGGAGTCACAGAAATATTTCAAGATGGTATTTTATTTTACCAGTACCGGTAAGTCATTTTGTCAACCTCGAACGTGTTAAATAAAGGACACTCATATGAATATAAATAGGCCTAATGACTAGCTTTGAAATTAACTTGATTGTTTGAAATATTTAAAAGGAAAGGTAGCCTACTGTGTGGATTAGATAGGTCTAGAGAACGAGGAGGTAATTCTAAACAAGCCACGAACCATAATTTAGCAGGATTTCACGGTTGAAATAAAGAACAGTGGACCGTCTGTTCGATATTGTCTAAGGTAATCTCCAAAAGAACGTTGCCAATCATTCTGCACAGAATATTCACTTGGAGTTATTTCCCTTTAGCCTAACAGTGTTTCGTGCTTAAGGAGTGTTGCGTGGACATGTATTGTAGTGTACAAGTAACTGTTGTAATTAGGAACTGTCACACTACAAGATTGAGCCGCGGTAGGGCAGTGGTTAGTGCACTGGCTTCCTAGCTCGGTGGTCCATGGTTCGATCCCCAGTTGAGGTGGGATTTTTAGACCGCAAACGGCTCCGAGGTCAACCGAGCTTAATGAATTGGGTACCAGAGCAACTCTGGGAAGGTTAAGGCGTCCGGCGTGATGCTGATCACATTACCCCTAGTTTGCTGATGGTCAAGAAAATATGGGCCTAACACCATATTCCCAGTAGGTATGCCTCAATGGGCATGTAATGGGATCCTTTACCCATTTTACACTACAAGATTATACATATTGGTGGAATCACAGTTTTCTGTCATGTCATAATATTGTCACAAGCTGTGTTGTGGGTAGTAAGCTGGTATTTTCTTCTTGTTTTTTTTTTTTTCTTTTTTATTTGAAACAAACAACCACGATGTTTCTTAAGGTTGGTAGTGGGTGTCCCGGTTATTGGTAGAAGTTTTAAGAAAAGTAAAATCAAGTAGTCGTATTGCCTGAGTGACTATCAATATGCCCACTGTGTTTCTTCGATTAAGTACAAAATAGCCTTTAACCATAACCCTAATGCAACTGTTTTGAACTGAGTGTACAGCCTCGTGTTAATGGCCAATTTTTCATTGGAATATGCTCAAAACAGGATGGTTTATGGGCTAATGTTAGTGAAAGGCAGAGTCTATTTTGTAATTTGTCAAAACAATACGTCGAACATGCTCACATAGCCATTGAAGGTAAAATGGCAGCAACCTGTGTGCTCAATATTGCCTGTGCACGTGTGCAAAATATTGCTACTAACATAGATAAACAAGAAAATGTCATCTCACGGTGCTTAGTCCTCCCTCTGCTGATCCTTTGTTAGAAAAGCTTGAGGAAACTACACTCCTCCTTTTCTCATACAAAATCAACAACACACCTTTTCTCCATTACTCTACAGCGTGAGAGAAAAAAGTAAAATCAGAACAGTTGTATGCCGTTTCTCTCACACAACCACCAATATGTTGCTCGTCAAAGAAAATACAGCATGTGCACACTATCAGCAAACATGACAGCAGATAACGCAGTGCATGCATAGTTGAAATGAAGAAGAGTGGGACGTGTTCTTAGATGCTATCCAAATAAGTCGTTAGGATTATGGTTACGGTTTAGGATTCCTTAAACGTAACTCTTACCCCTTTTTACTACGTCCCTGAAATCTTATATAAGGCCGTATTGAACAGACGGCCCATTCTTCTTCATTTCAACCTGCTTGCACACATGCTCATACAGAAGCCAGCCAGCGTTCTGTCTGTCGTTGCCCCAAAGTCACATTAAACCATTCAATAGATGGCCTTTTATGTTATTCTGTTATTCTTTAATAACATTTAAGTGAAACACCTTAGCCGCCTGACAGCAAACTATGTTAATCAGTTGAAGTGACATGCCTTATCTGTCAATAGACACTTGCCCAACATGGCAGATTGCATATACTATTCTGAACTTCTGCCTGGCTATGTTCTATAAAAAGCAAATGTTATGGCTGATATATGGATGGACGGTTGTTATTCAGTGATTCTACTGGGTTATGATTAATGTTAGTGACTGTCTTTTTGTCTAACCTTAACCCTGAGTCCTAAAGCATAATCCCTAACTGTATTTCTCTTTAAATAAACATTTAGTAGGACTGTAATTTACTATTATTTTATAACTACCACTGACCTTAGCCCAAACTCTGCTTGTGGCAAGATTACGACATCATGGCTGATCACACAGTAAACTGTCATTCAACCTAAATTTGTAAATAACAGCAAAAGATCACTTAAATGTGAGTTAGCTTTCCATTTTCTCATCATTTGTTGTCTCAATCACACAAAAATGAAAATGTCAATTTTTTTTTTAACTCATGCCCTACATTTTGTAATGGTTTAATATTAATATTCTCTTCTTAACCCCCTCCCTCCCCCAGTCTGTCTAAAACCAGCACAGCGATCATACTTTATGTGTATAATTAAATCTCGTTAAGTTCCTTAAATGAGCCTGGACATTGATGTTTTAATCTGAAGCCATAATAATATTGAATTTTACTGGTTATATGCAAACTAAAAATGGGAAATGACATTCATAAAAGTTTGAAGGGGGTTGTCAAAACAGTGATGCTTACAGGGTATCTAATCATAATATTTTAAGATGGAGGTCTGTCCTAGGCAGGAATATGGGTAAGCACTCGCATATAATGGAAAGGGCAAACTAATTTAATTTTTTTTATTTTTGGCTGTCGGTTTAGATTCCTTGGTTGCTTCTTATTTCCTGTTCTGTGACATCGTGGTATTTCTATTTTTCATTTCATTTATCATTGCCAGTGACAAACTTATTTTTGTTTCAGTTTTATTTAATCGGTTTTGATTCATTTTTGTTTTCTTGTCCTGTGAAATAATAATAATATAGTGTATGACAATAAATAATGAGGCTGCTGTAAAACTGGTAAAGAAACAAATATATAAATTTAAAAAATAGAATGGTATGAAATCAGTTTTACAAGTTAATGGTACACAGGAAACACGGGACGTTTCGGGTTTTACCCTTCATCAGCCACAGTTACAAACTGGTGACGAGAACAAGAATTACATATAGGTACTATAAAAACATACGATGATACACCAAATGTGTGATACAAGTAGATGGAAAAAGTAAACAGTAACGATGATGAGAGAAAAAAGAACAATACTAATGCATGAAAATCTTAAAACCTGAAAGAAATATCTAAACAAGAAAGTAAATAATCAATGAAACGTAAAAAGATAATGAACAAAACCATTAACACAAGAACAAAGTCACAGCTATATTCTTAGAATATATTATAAACTGGTCCAGTCTTCTCTCATTTTTGTTCTCTGTCTCTCTTTCTTTTAAATTGTTCTTCAAGTTTTCTGTTCTTACAACATGACCAGAAAGCTTGGCCTGCTTCCTTCGAATATAGTTAAAAAGTGTTTTTTATATTTAAAAAAAAATTATGCTAATCAATAATTTATGTATTTATTTAGAAATAATATTGTATATGCATTTTATTTCCAGTTGTATCACCACCATATACATTATTTATGGGCTTTGACAAACATGAGAGTAAGTACATACAACTTATTTACAGTTAAAAAAAAATGCATATATGTACGTTAGAGCGATTGTGAGGGAGAGATTTGGGTATTTGAACTACATAGTAATAAAGATGTGTCTGAGAGGTCAGTATATTGTATCTAATGTTTACAATTTCACCATGTTCGTCATCATAATTTTCCTTTGCACCTGTGACAGGTTATGTAAATAGACTACATGAATCTGTGCGCTTTTCGCTTTCCACCTTTGTTCCTCATTAGCATGCACGTTTTGGTTACGCAAAATCCATGCCTTTTCGCTATCTGTCTAACTCACATATTTAGCCACGCCTATTTTTTCTTGTTTCACACGCTGACGAGAGTCTACTTGGATTCGTAACTGTCATTCCTTGAAAGGGGACAAACCTAAGGCGTTTGCCTGGAGCTCCCATGAGAGCAGAGCTGTCAGTATTACGACAACTGACAGAATACATGGGCCCAAAACACGTGGAAGGTAAAACTGCTTTGTAGTCCTCTACAAGCTCGAGCGAATCCTGTGATGTTGTACATAACAGGGAGACAATCGCCTAGATCAGAAGCCTTTGCTGTCGATTCAACGCCAAACAGAGCGAACGGAGGAAATTCTTTATCTCAGAAGAAAACCCCGCTGATTTCCCCTGAGTGCCCAAGGCCTGACTTTCGTCATCTCCCAGCGAACCAACGCTATTCTTGTATAAATACTCAATCTGCTAAAATCAGTTATCTAGTCGCCTCAGAAAATTTTTGGATAATTTAGTGCGCAAGTTCTAAGAGCCTTGGTGGAAGTGTAGTATTAGAAATTCTGTGGAGATTAATTCATTTCTTTTTGCGGTAATATATATATATATATATATATGTATATATATATATATATATATATATATATATATATATATATATATATATATATATATATATATATATATATATATATATATATATATATATATATATATATTAGCATTTTTCGTGATCTTGTGTGTTAAGTTTATCATTAGAATTCACTGGGATTTTCTAAGTGCTAAAAATGGTGTACTAAACAACACATAGCTATTTTTATTCCAGATGGTTTTAATTAACTAATAAATACGCTAGGCGATTGATAATTGACGGATACAATTTACTTCTATCCATTATGTGTAATTTTATAAATGACTAGTGCTTATATCACATGTTAAAAGCGATAAGATAAGCTAGACATTTGTGGTTTCTAATCTAATTTAATAACGGAATGGATAAGAGATCTTACCTTTACGCGTGTTAGGATAAGATATTGATATTATGGTTAAATGTTTATATTTCTTCCAAGATCTAGGCTTGATCAAAAACCAGCGAACTAGCGGTCTTATAAGCCATCCAGAGATATTAGTGTATTATTGGGTCTTCGATTTTCGACCTGTGCGGTCCACTTTCTTCACTCATGAGAGAGGCAAATCTCGAAACCATAGACATAATATTTAACTGGACCTGAACATTACCAGATTTTTAAAAATATAAGTTGGATCAGCCTGCTGTGGCTATATATATATATATATATATATATATATATATATATATATATATATATATATATATATATATATATATATATATATATATATATATATATATATATATAAAATTTACCTGACCTATGACAGTAGTTTTCCACGGGGATTATCCTCAAGAGAATTCACTGTTCAGAATTGGCCATCAACTCAGAGAACAGCCGATTACTATTATTATTAACATTTGCATAATGTAACAGAGTGTCTTAGCAACCAGAGGCTAGACAGGCACAGGAACAATATATTTTTCTTTCTATGATGGTGACCAACACAAATACGTCTTATTCCAACCAACTATCGGCAGTGATACCTGACTTATCCAAGAAAAAAAAAACAACGCACCAACTTCATCGACTACCTTAACATTTACAGTAAGCACCAAGGCTAGTCTGGGGCTGGAATTGGCAACAACCTGACACTGTATGGTGATATTATTGTTAGTGGTTTTTTTTCAAGGAATATCATTTGTCTTAAACCATGCTTTTATTGATATATATATGCTTGATGTTGTGAAGTTCTTTTAAGTGATAATAAACTTAATAAAAACTAAATTTAGCATGTTGGTCGAACCCCTACCCATATATATTATCCATAGTTTTTCACGTCTGTGCGTATTCGTCACGTAATTGTGTATGTATGTGAGGTGTAACTTATATTTGTTATATAAGAAGCGAAAGTTCGTCTGATTACTATATATAGTCGTATAGATAGGTTGGAGTAGAGAAACTACTCACTCCAGAGACTGATCTTTCTCTTACACTGTCACCCTTCGTGGAAAAATCTATTTTCTTACACCTTTATTCTCACACATTTTCCTCTATCACCTCTGCT
Source organism: Oreohelix idahoensis (assembly GCA_024509875.1). Lineage (NCBI taxonomy): Eukaryota > Metazoa > Mollusca > Gastropoda > Stylommatophora > Oreohelicidae > Oreohelix > Oreohelix idahoensis. The sequence continues at coordinate 266,046 of JAMPIV010002861.1, forward strand.
CAGACCGGACCATAAATATCCATAAACCTATCTTATAAAATTACGACAGCACCCCTTATAGAGCATGGAGTCACGACTGCAATTGGTCCCCTTGTAGGAAGCCTGCACCAAGCTGTCACATTTTGTTGCTGTGGTTTCTGTGGCAATTTGTTTGACATGATGAGGTTGCCAGCCCCATACACAACCTCATTAGTTGCCTTGTATGACATTCCTGAGGGTACAGTGGTCCTGTTCTTTATTTGTTTCTTCAGTGACTCCTGGGAAGGTCACACGGCTATTCATCATGTTATCTATGAGTATTTCCCCCCCACTGTGTTCACAGCATTATTTTCATCATCACTAGTGTGTGCCATGCAGAGTGATCTGAGCATTATCAAGTAACCTTCTCAGAGCCTTGTGGGGTCTTTCATGTGCTGTTATAGTAGCTTGTGGAGCCACGGTAGGATAGTTTTTAGTGCACTGGCTTCCTAGCTCAGTGGTCTATGGTTCGATCCCCAGATCGGGTGGGATTTTTTTAGGCCGCAATAGGCTCCTGAGTCGACCCAGCCCCAATTGGGTACCAGAGCAACTCTGGGAAGGTTAAGGTGGCCAGCGTGATGCTGATCACATCACCCCTAGTGTGCCGATGGTCAAGAAAATATGGGCCTAACACCATATTCCCAAAATGCCTCAATGGGGCGTGTAACGGGATCCTTTACCTTTTATAGTAGCTTGTGAGGAATAACACATTAGAATAACTAATGCTGAACTGAGGGAAAGAACGAGACAAACACCAGTGGAAAAAGAGGTGAGGAGAAGATGCTGGTGATGAGTAGGATACACAAATAGAAAATTTAATCGATTGCATTACAAGGCATTTGTTGTTCTCGAATCCCTAGAATGAGAGAAAGAGAGGGATTCCAAGAACAGAATGGAAACGAGATCTGGAACAGAATAAATCACAGCTAAAAAGTCTTGATGATGATGATAAGAATATAATGGACAGCTAAAAAGTCTTGATAATGATAAGAATATAATGGATAGCTAAAAAGTCTTGATAATGATAAGAATATAATGGACATCTAAAAAGTCTTGATGATGATGATAAGAATATAATGGACAGCTAAAAAGTCTTGATGATGATAAGAATATAATGGACAGCTAAAAAGTCTTGATGATGATGATAAGAATATAATGGACACCTAAAAAGTCTTGATAATGATAAGAATATAATGGACAGCTAAAAAGTCTTGATAATGATAAGAATATAATGGACATCTAAAAAGTCTTGATGATGATGATAAGAATATAAATCACAGCTAAAAAGTCTTGATGATGATGATAAGAATATAATGGACAGCTAAAAAGTCTTGATGATGATGATAAGAATATAATGGACAGCTAAAAAGTCTTGATGATGATGATAACAAGAATATAATCAATCAATACCCTTTAGCTCCCCGAGAAGCATAGACCTTCAACAAACACATGCCAAGTCCTCCTGTCCTGTGCCATCCGCTCAAGTTCTTTCCATGTTTTCCTCATCATTTTCACCTCTGTTTCCAGTTCTCTTCTCCATTTGTTTTTTGGTCTACCTCTGCCTCTCTTTCCCTGTGGATTCCAGAACAAGGACTGCCTTGTAATGCTATCAACAGGTTTCCTCAATGTGTGTCCTATCCATCGCCAGCGTCTTCTTCTCAACTCTTGTTCCACTGGACTTGTCTTGTTCTTGTCATCAATTCCACATTTGTGACTTTGTCATACCATTTCAGTCCTTCTATTCTACGCAAGCACCCATTTATAAAAGTCTGTAGCTTTTTGGTTGTTGTTTTTGTTGTTCTCCATGTCTCAGAGCCATACAATAGGACTGACTTCACATTTGAGTTGAAGATTCTTCTTTTCGTATTGGACTTGATTTCTCTTGTTCTCCATATGTTTCCCAATGCAATGAAAGCTCTTCTTGCTTCTTCTTTGATCCATAACCGCCAACCGTCAAAGCAGTCAGCAGCCATCACGCCTGGTGGCGTCTTGTAGGGCAGCAACAAATTGATTCCACCTTGCTCGGTCGGCGGCCATCCTTCGTACAGTGCCCCAACTGTGGTTCATTCTTTGCATCTCAGCTTCCACAGTTCTCCGCCAAGTTGTTTTTGGTCGGCCTCTCTTTCGCTTTCCCTCGGGGGTCCATAGCATAGCTGTTCTTGTGATGGTATCAGGGTCCCTTCTGAGGACATGGCCAACCCAACTCCAGCATCTGCCATCCTCTTGCTTTTTGTATTCTTATTTTGGTATCACTGTCTGTCCCTCCAACTTTGTCTATATTACTTCCAAGATATGTGTATGATTCTACATCTTTTAGTGGTGTTTCTTCAAGTTCAACCTTGTTATCATTTATTGCATTTATTCTCATAATCTTTGTCTTTTCCCTGTGTATTTTCAGGCCCACTTGTTGTGACCTCTCATCGGTAATTTTCATTTTCTCTTGCATCTGATTATGGTTATGGGACAAGAGCCAAGTCATCTGCAAAATCCAGATCATCAAGCTGTTTAGTCTGTTTCCACTGGATTCCATTTCTGTTGTGTGATGTCAATGTTTTCATAACCCAATCTATTGCTAGTAAGAAAAGAAATGGAGACAAGAGGCATCCCTGTCTCACTCCCGCTCTAATCCTAAACGGTTCTGTAAGTTGTCCTTCACGAAGAACTCTGCATGTGATGTCTTCATAGGTCTTCTTTATTAAGTTAATGATCTTCATGGGAACTCCATAATGCCTCATCAAAGAATATAATGGACAGCTAAAAAGAATAAGGACATAATGTCCTGAAAGAAGCCAGTCCACTAAAGCAAGTTTATTACTAACATTAGAAGGAATTAGTCCAATTTCTTTGGGCATGTTATGAGAAGAGGGAAGCTGGAATATTGTGACAACAGGAAAGATTGAAGGACTAAGAGATACAGGGTGACAAAGAAATAAGACGCTGGCCAGTCTGACATTGTGACGACATCCATAGCTGTGACCGTCTTCCTTTTGGCGTCATTGTGACATGGAAAAAGTCAACAACAGAATTGATATTCAGAACTGGGGACAGGAAGTTGTAGCGAGACATAATCACCAAGTCGGTAGGCACAGTGCTAAAGAAAAACTTCATGACACTAAATAAGGATTTAAGATTGAGACATGTTCAGAATTGTAAAGTTAAAATAAGAGAAACGAAACATGTATATTGAACATTACAGTAAATGTTGAAAGATGTGTGACATTGTTGTGTGTAGACTAATGTAATTACAAATTAACAGTATGTAGCCTGAGTTTCCTTTTCTTATTTCTTCTTTGAATCAACACAGATGAAGAATTGATACGATGGGGCTGGCCAGAAGATGTGTGGTAAGTCTGCCATTAGAGGGCATTAAATTGTTTAGCACTTACCTGAGGGAACAGCTTATTATTTGTAGGAATTCATTGAAGACCTTGGTACGAATGTGTTGAAGACCTACACTCCTAGGAAAGCTGACAGGTCTTGGTGATGATGATGCTGCTAAATAAAACAGTAAAATTGTAAAAATCCTGCTTTAATTCATTCTCCTCCCAGTGGCGCATAATCCTTCAGTGAATGAATGCCAAGCTTTTCTGTGCTGTTTGTTCAAGTTCTGTCCATGTCTTGTTTATCCCTGGTCATGTCTATCTCTAAGTCCCTTCTCTGTGTCTTTTTTTTTTTTTGGTTTCCCTCTATATCTCTTACCCTGGGGACTCCAGAACAAGGGCTGCCTTGTAATGCTGTCAACTGATGTCCTCCTTTTATGTCCATGTCCAGCTTCAGCATGTTGACCTCACCTCTTGTTCTTCCACTTGCATTTGTCTGGCTTGTTTTCCCATCAGTTCCCGTCATTTTGTCATGCTATTTTAATCCTTCAGTTCTTGTGATCTTGTCATACTAGTTTAATCCTTCAGTTCTTGTGATCTTGTTATACTATTTTAATTCTTCAGTTCTTCACTCATTTGTGAAAGTCCTTAACTCCTTGGTTGTTGTTCTTATTTTTGTTTTTGGTTCTCATGTTTGAGAGAACTACCTTGACATTTGAGTAAATGTGATGTTAGTCTTGACATGCCACTTTATGTGACATGAATGGAATGTTAATACAAACCACATTTTCCAAATGGGGTTTAATTTTTTATTTATTTTGTCAAACCAAATTAGTAAAAGTTCTAATATTGTGTTGAATTAGTTGCTTATTTACGCTATAAAGATCCTTCAGTTGTCATTGTGAATATATTTTTCTTGTTCAAACATTCTACAGGTTTCACGTTGACAAATTGTCCTCAGCTCATGTTTACTTAAGGTTACATCCGGTAAGTTATCTCTTTGTGAGCACATACATGTACCAGCTTACAAAGCATGTTGTGTATTTTTGCTCTTCCAACGTTCAATTCCATGCAACCCTGAAATAGTTTAAGTGAGCACTTGCCTGTCTGTGAACTGCATGACTTAGGTATTTTTTCTAACCTGTGGTAGTGTTGCTACATGTCTCATATTCTAGATTTTAAATACTACTTTTTTAAAAACAGGTGAAATGATGAACAGTAGCCAGTTTTTATACCATCTAATTCCTTGTCTGAAAATGCATATAAATGCCATTTTTTAATTTAAACATACTGTGGTTTTGTCCTTAATTTTCTCGTTATTTTAACTCTTTGGGTGCCACTAGCTTTTGACCTATATTCTTCTCAATATTACTGGTTCATGTGCAGGCATGCTAAAACTGTCCACATGTTAAAGACATTTTAATATATTTGTAATGTGTTGCTAAATAATTTGAATTTTTAGCTCCTAAATATGGTTTGAACAGAAGGTTTAACACTTGTGACAACTATAATTTTTATTTATTCATTGTGATGCAAATAAAAAAGAAAATAAGTCTGATCACTTTAAATTGTTTTCATAGCGAGTGCAGCCATTCTGTTGTTTATAGGCACATTTACACGTCCCATATGTAAAATTGGCATATCGTACAAGGTGACTCAGCGTGTTAAACAAATATTACCACAGAAACCACTGCTGCAGGAGTATGTGAATGCTTGATGCAGGCTTCCTGCAAGGTGACCAGCCACAGTTGTGATTGCATGCTCCATAAGGAGCACAAAGGAAAATGATGATGATGTGTGGAGTTCCAGCATTGATATATGGTGTTCCAGCATTGATATGTGGTGTTCCAGCATTGATATGTGGAGTTCCAGCATTGATATGTGGTGTTCCAGCATTGATATGTGGTGTTCCAGCATTGATATGTGGTGTTCCAGCATTGATATGTGTAGTTTCAGCATTGATATGTGTAGTTTCAGCATTGATATGTGAAGTTTCAGCATTGATATGTGGAGTTCCAGCATTGATGTGTGGAGTTCCAGCATTGATGTGTGGAGTTCCAGCATTGATGTGTGGAGTTCCAGCATTGATGTGTGGTGTTCCAGCATTGATATGTGGAGTTTCAGCATTGATATGTGGAGTTTCAGCATTGATTTGTGTTGTTCCAGCATTGATATGTGGTGTTCCAGCATTGATATGTGGTGTTCCAGCATTGATATGTGTAGTTCCAGCATTGATATGTGGTGTTCCAGCATTGATATGTGGTGTTCCAGCATTGGTATGTGGAGTTTCAGCATTGGTATGTGGAGTTTCAGCATTGATTTGTGGAGTTCCAGCATTGATATGTGGTGTTCCAGCATTGATATGTGGTGTTCCAGCATTGATATGTGGAGTTTCAGCATTGATTTGTGGAGTTCCAGCATTGATATGTGGTGTTCCAGCATTGATATGTGGTGTTCCAGCATTGATATGCAGAGTTTCAGCATTGATATGTGGAGTTTCAGCATTGATTTGTGGAGTTCCAGCATTGATATGTGGTGTTCCAGCATTGATATGTAGTGTTCCAGCATTGATATGTGGAGTTTCAGCATTGATATGTGAAGTTTCAGCTTGATATGTGGAGTTCCAGCATTGATATGTGGAGTTCCAGCATTGATATGCAGTTAAATTCACGTTTGAAAAGACCAGATTTAAATGTAAAGATTGTACACAAATGATTTCCCCCAAAGTTAGATGATCTTCAGAAATGGCACATAAATTGTTAATCAAGGTGTTCAACTGTTGATCACATGACATCAATCATTTCTATAGGGTGAAACCATTGATGACATTCCTCAAGCTGTGATAGATGATTGTGCTCAGCTTGTCAAAGCCAACAGCATTCAAGGTACATCTCTATGTATAAAACACTACTTTGATTGCCATGTTTGAATGTCTGGTTTAATTTCTTAAAGAGTAGTCACCATTTCTCTTCTCCATGTGTTCTTTGGTGTTCCATTACCTCTCTTACCCTGGGGATTCCAGAACTAAGACCGCCTTGTATTTGCTATAGCTAGATTTCCTCAGTGTGTGTCCTGCCCACCAGCATCTTCTCATCTCTTGTTCCAGTGGCACTTGCCTGGTTCTTGTCATCAGTTCCATATTAGTGATCTTGTCCAACCATTTCAATCCTTTGATTCTGTGCCCCCAAGCACCCATTTCTGAAAGTCTAGCTTTTTTTTTTTCATGTTTCAGAGCTATACTATAGTACTGACATGACATTTGAATGGTACTATGGTACTGACATGACATTTGAATGGTACTATAGTACTGACATGACATTTGAATGGTACTATAGTACTGACATGACATTTGAATGGTACTACAGTACTGACATGACATTTGAATGGTACTATAGTACTGACATGACATTTGAATGGTACTATAGTACTGACATGACATTTGAATGGTACGATAGTACTGACATGACATTTGAATGGTACGATAGTACTGACATGACATTTGAATGGTACTATGGTACTGACATGACATTTGAATGGTACTATAGTACTGACATGACGTTTGAATGGTACTATAGTACTGACATGACATTTGAATGGTACTATAGTACTGACATGACGTTTGAATGGAAGATTCAGATTTTTGTTGTTGGACTTGTTTTTGTTTGATCTCCATTTATATCCCAATACATTGAAAGCTCCTCTAGTCTTTTGTATTGGTTTTTTTTATATCATTGTCTGTCCCTCCAACTGTGTCCGTATTGCTGCCAAGCTATACTTATAATCCTGCATCTTCTAGGGTTGTTAATGTAATCTTGTTATCATTTCTGCATTAAATAATAAAATAGTAATATACAATTGACTTGTTCACATGTGAACTTTGTGGTGCAATTATTCTATTTGATCAAGGAGCCAGCATCCACGTCAGCAAAGTAGTAAATGCAAACTTTGTATTTACTTAAGAAAATTAGTTACATAACTTAAACAATGTTTCTGTTGTACTAGCTAATCCATCATGTTAATTAAATAGCTACAGAGACTAGTTCTGCAGGTGCTCATGAACTGCTTTGGCACAGGTTTCCTGCCACCTTATTGTTTTATTTTCTGAGCGAAACAGAATGAACAGGTGAATGTTCTGTTGATTCTGTCAATTTTTTGATTTTCTGTCATATAACCACATCTATTTCTCTCATAACATTGGCTATCTGTCTCAGACTTCTGTCATCGCTCTCATATTACCACATCTATGTCTGTCATAAAGTTGACAGTCTATCTCAGGCTTCTGTCATGGCTTTCATATAATCACATGTATTTTTTCTCATAAAGTTTGCCGTCTGTCTCAAGCTTCTCTCATCGCTCTCGATAACAACGTATGTGTATCAATCTGTTATTGTTATTGTTAATCAGAATCGATGTATTGCACTCTGGGCAAACTCATAGGTGCTCAGTCTCCTGCAGCAGATGTCGAAGGGTATGAATGCTAATTGTTCCTGTTGCACACTGGTTGTATACATGGCGGATGCGTCCTCTCATACGTCCATCCCTGCTGGTCTTACGTTTGATGCCAAATTCCAGCAGTCTTAGCTTTGATGATTCATCGATTGCAGTGTCATTCTCTAATAGACGAACATGAATCGCCCTCAGTATTTCTTCCTTATCCATGGCCAATGCACCATTTATGGGTGCTTTTGAAGCTAGTCTGTCAGCTTTTTCATTGCCACGTACCCCGGCATGACCAGGACAGTAGATCCATATCAGTTCTTGAAGATTCTATGCTTCTATAGAGGTTTTCCATTCATGTCGAAGCCAACCATTTTGGACCTTTTGAAGCATGGATTGTGAGTCTGATACAATAACTGCCTTTGTTAATAAAGTCTCAGACAGCCATCTTAAGGCAGCAGTAACTGCCTCTACCTCCATTCTAATGCTGTTTTAAAAAGGTTGATTACAAGGTATGAGAATGATTGTTTCAAAGTGTTGATTACAAGGTATCATAATGATTGTTGCAGAAAGCTAATTACAAAGTATCAAACTGTTTTTAAAATGTTGATTACAAGGTATGAGAATGATTGTTTCAGTGATGATTTCAGTGTTTCAGAATACAAACAAAGGAAACTGAAGTTGATTATTAATATAAAAAAAAAACAACATTTGTTGTGCTATTCTAGAGAAACAAACATAACATTTTAGAATTATTTTGTTTGACAATTGTTTTTGTCACTCTTGATTTGGCTTATCTGAACACCTAGACCATTATATTCTTGGAGCAGTTTTTGTTTCACAAGAAAGTTTCACTATATTGTCTCCAAAAAAAGAGAAGCAAATCATTGTGTGAGAATTGTTACTAATGAGGGTTGTGATCATATTGTTTCAGGAAACAAACAAAACAATCTAGAAGTTGTATACACAATGTGGAGCAATTTGAAGAAATCAGCCAGTATGGATGTTGGACAAATTGGATTTCACAAAGACAAAGATGCAAGTATTAACCCTGAAGATGTGAACCTTGACCTGCAACCTATTGTCTGCCCTCATTAAATAATGCAGGAGCAGTCATTGTTTTTGTCCTTCCTCATTAACCATGGAAAAGTGTATATTTGTCATTAACCACGGAAAAGTGTATATTTGTCATTAAATCCCATAACCTCATTTTCATTACCTGTTCTTTGTAAAAGTTTTACTATTGATTTAAAAAACAAAAATAATTTTGCCTTGTTTTGACAAGGCGTGCACAGTTCAATTTAGGGACAAGGTTCATCAGTCATGTTAAGACAAAGGACTAAATATAAAAGATTTTTTTTTGTTTAAAGAAGAATATCCCTTTCAACCGCTGATGGGATATAATTAGGATATATAGTGTCACTAATAACATGATGACAATTTTGATTTCCGATATCTGATCATGGCATCTTGAATATTTTAATAACAGTTTTCAGTTTACTTCTCCGTGTGTTTGTTGGTAGTCTCCTGTTACTTTTTTTTCTCAGGATTCATCATCATCCTTCATAAAGCAAAGTATGTTGCACTGTTTCTTTAGGCTTGTGGCCCAGTGCATCCAATTTCAACAGGAATTTCTGTCAGGTCCCCAGCCTGCCTGCAAAGCAACAGGTGTGTGTCTCTCTTGGTCTGGTCCCTACCCTTTGACATGTCTGGCTTCGTGGACCCTGCTGGTAGCTATGCTACTGCCGGCATAGCCTCTTGGGGTCAAGCTCCTCTACCTTGACAAGGTAGAGACATGGCAGAGAAGACTTCAGGATTCCAGATCTGCCTTGCTATACTGTTGACTAGTTTCATCACTGCGTAATATTTATTAACATTCAATATGTCAGGAGTACATATCTTGGCAACAATGTAGACAAAGTTGGAGGAGCTGTCATTGCATTTGGAAATATGTGGAAATGACAAGAAATCAAGTCCAACTCAAAAGTAAGATTCTTCAGCTCTAATGTCAGTCATGTTGTATGACTTTGAACATGGAGAACAACACAAACAACATCCAAGAAGTTGGTACTTGTATATATTGTTGGTTGTGCAGAGTAGAAGAATTGAAGTTGTAGGACAAGATCACTGATAACGTAACTCATGGAAATAGTAAGATAAACATCAATGGAACAAGAGGCAAGGAGAGGACACTGGCAATGAATAAGGTACACATTCAGAAAATCAGCTGATAGCATTACAAGGCCATGAACTTGTTTTAGATTTTCCAGGTTAAGAGAAATAAAAGAAAGACAGAAATACCATATAGAGAAGAAAACTGGAGACAGACATGAAGGAATACAGAAGATATCACATGATCTTGAACAGATGGCACAGGACAGGAAGTTGTTATATGAAGACCTTTGCTGTATGAGTAGTTGTAAGATATTTGATTGGTTGATTGATGTAGGAGTACAGTTTACACCAAACCTTATTTTTGTTAAATTAAAGTACATTTGTAATCATTCTTTTTATACTCTTTGCTGTCCTGCTGTTGACTGTTTTTCTCTAATTTTTCCAGGTAAAGAAAATAAAGGTTGAAAAAAGAATTAATGAAATAGTCAACAGATTAAATAAGACAAAGACAGAAGAAAATCCAGATTTTCGAGCTTTGAGAGAAGAGCGGGACAACAAGGAGCGGGAGAATCAACGGCGGGTGCAGCAAGAGCAGAAGCAGCGAGAGAAGGAAGAGGAGAAGAGGAAACAAGAACAGGCAGAAGTCAGGTCAGAAGGTTTTTTTTAAAAAAATCTTTGTACCTATGACTTAACACATTAACTACCGTGAGCCGGTGGGACCAGCTTATGAAATCCCATCATTTGGACCGCAAGCCGCTCAGAGCGTCGATCTATGTTTAGTAATAAAATGAATGAAAAATCTACTGAAACTCATTCTGATCTGGTTCGAGATTTTAAGTTGCCACCGGAAAACAAATTCCCAAAGCATGGTTGTTGTAGAACTCTCACTGGAAAATTGATATTATGTTCATATTTTTCAACGTTTTGGGTTAGTTACTAAATCATGTAAAACTGTTTACCATGGCAACTAGTCATAGGACCACAAAAAATGCTTGTATATCTCCAATAACGGCTGAACAAGCTAGAAATTTGTTTCAACAATTGACTGATAGATCTAGCGACGAGGACAAGAGTGATAGTAGTTGAGTGCAAGCAGTGATGATAGTGAAAATATTACAAGTCCTCAGCCATCGGAGGGCCGTAAAATAGCAAAGACCTCGATTAGAGTTACAAATGGTGCAGGAAATAATTAGTACATTCATCTTTAAAATGACGTATAATTCATAAAAATGTGTAAGCAATTACGAAAACTACAGCTTAATTTGTGCATACTCCTACAGGGTGAAAATGGGAGCAAAATTTAATTACGCCACAGCGTGTTTTCCAATTCGGTAGTTAATGTGTTAAGAATAAAAGATGCAGCTTTAGTTTTTTTTACTAAAAAATCACCAATGTTTATAAATGGGTATTACAAGGTAGTCCCTGTTCTGGAAACCCCAGGGAAAGGGAGGCAGAGGCAGCCCAAAAAACACATGAAGAAGAGAACTTGAGACGGAAGTGAAAATGATGATGAAAAGAAAACGTGGAAAGAACTTGAGCTGAAGTCACATGACAGGAAGACTTGGCATGTGTTTGTTGAAGGCCTATGTCACATGACAGGAGGACTTGGCATGTGTTTGTTGAAGGCCTATGTCACATGACAGGAGGACTTGGCATGTGTTTGTTGAAGGCCTATGTCACATGACAGGAGGACTTGGCATGTGTTTGTTGAAGGCCTATACTCCTTGGGAGGTTGAAGGGTATTGATTGATAAATGGGCGTTTGCATGGAACATGAATAAAGTAGTTTGAAAAGATCAGCTTACAGAAACAAGTAAAAGAACTGGACATGCCATACTTCGTGACATAATAGTTTATAGCAGGTTATCCTCTTTTAACTCTTGGGAAGGCTTAGTAGTGCTGGAGATGGGGTTAACAAAATGTTTTCTTTTTCCCAAACAACCATGATGCCTAGCTTTTTTCCTTTAGCATAAGCTGCAACAACCTTACTGTTACCACCAATGGGTTTACGTTACTGTATACTCTAACGACATCTAGAAATGCTGGTTTATCATAACAGCAACGCACAAGGTTAGAGCATTAAAAAATTATCAACTCTAAGATTTGTAAGATTTCCAGTCTCCACGGGGAAATATATTTACAGCAATAAAACTTGATTTAACAGGGTGCAAAATACACACTACTTCAGTACAGTAGTCAAAACTTCAAGTGTACACTTAACTGATAATCACACACTATCAACTTCGATCACTGCATTACGTCTAACTGTAGTTTACAGCTAGTGCAGCACAACCCATGCTCAGTCCAAATTACAACAAACCTCAAGTTGGACACAGCTACTGATGTTGTACTGACCTCAACAGCTCTCTGGATACAAGAACACCCACATCTTGATACTAGCAGCTTCCACAACAGGCAGCCAGCAGCAGTTTCTCTTCTACTTCTGAGCGATAACTATGCTGTTTGTCTCACTGTCTTTCAAAAAGAGTACAGCACCCAAGACCCTGTCTGACTTGCTTCGAGTTCATGACTTCTGACTAGGACAATGTTGTCCACACAATCCAGGGTTCCCTTCACATGACCTGCAGCCACAACTCACTTCACATGACCTGCAGCCACAACTCACTTCACATGACCTGCAGCCACAACTCACTTCACATGACCTGCAGCCACAACTCACTTCACATGACCTGCAGCCACAACTCACTTCACATGACCTGCAGCCACAACTCACTTCACATCAACTTAGCTTATAATAGTTTACACCTGCTCACTCATCACTGCCAAAACTTCATGTAACAAACACTGAAAACTTATCTGTCATCTTTTACCCTCACATATAAAAAAATCACAAGAACTAAGCTAGCTCCCTCTGGAACTTATGTCGGCAGCACTCGCATACAAACATGTCATGACAGTTATTAATGTTGTCATTTTTTTCTTGCTGTATCTGCTGCTTGCTTTAAAATTGCTTAAAATTTTAATTGAGTGTTTTCACATTTGAACATTGTGAGACATTTTGATATTGCTAATATCATTTCATTTTTCTTTGGAGATCTCTGTCTGTTCCCTGAACCATTGGTGTTACGCACAGATCATTTTTTCGAAAGTCATTGTATGATCATTTTTCCTAAAGTCATTGTATGATCATTTTTTGCTAAAGACATTGTATTATTAGATTGACTGAAATGTACACTTTAATTTTTTTTGGTCAAAGCTACATAACTCTGGATAATTGAGATTATCATTTAATATGATGTTACCTCCTCTTGTGACGAGACACGTTCGGTCCATATTTTTTTGAACGAAGTGTGATCATTCTCCTTATTTGGTAGTATCGGTCAACTGTTGTTGGAATGTCTGAAACCAGTGTTGAGGTCTCTGTTCATGTCCATATAAGGCTCGATCTAGTATAAATCTTTATCTGGAATGTTCCTAGATCGTCTTGTTTGATTGCTATTCAAGTGGATGCGTTCTGTGCATGTCCGGACGCGAGGCGTCTGGGAAGTTTCTTTTGTCTGGGAGTCGATGAAAAGTTGTGAAGCAGAGAAGACGCGTTTTGGCGTCTCTGTGATTTTGTTAGGGAATTAGGAGCCTTATTGTGAGTTAGTTAGCTTACAAGGTCCTTCCCTTGAGTATTCTAAAAACGCCTGGAGGCGTATGTTTTCTGTGGTGTGGATTTTCGAACGAAGGTAATGCCTCATTTACATCCAATCTGTAACTTAACTTTATGTTTGACAATGGTCGATCTCTGCTCACGTATGCATTACAGAAAGGGAGGTTCCTCTAATAGAAGTCACGCCCCAGGTATCTTCATACCTGAGATCTATATGTACACGGGTCATACTCAGCCCGAAGGACAGTTCTTTGTTCTATGAACGTCGCTGGGTGTCAGCGATTATGCCTACGTCAAGGTTAGACTTAGGAATGCCTGTAAAGGTCAGTTTGACCTGCACTCCTGGAATGCCATCCTCGTGCGACTTATGATTTGACTCATTTAGCACATCTGAACAGTAAGAGGATTTTTTGTTGATGTACTTTTGTATTTGGAGCCAACCATATAATCCCTTGGCGCCACATCATCTTTCTTGAGAATATGCCAAATGCATTGATGAACTATGTATGCTGATATTCGTGAATGTCATGACTTTGCCCTATTGTGAACTGGATGTAACGTACCTGTACCTGTGGCGTCAAAATAAATGATGAAAAATGTCAAGAGCAGTTTACCCATTTATGACTTCACATGTCGTACCCTATGTGCTGTAACTCTGTGAACTACATCACTACTATACACAGCAACAACAACAACACAAAACCAGATAAGACACCCTACATCTTGAACTATAATACCTGGTGTCGATAGGGGTGGTATTGTGACCGGGCTGAAGGTTTTCCAACGAAATTGGACTTATATTTACAAAGTCCATGGTGGTCAGTTCTGCCATTATCATTTTATGGAAGCATCACCATAGCGGCCTTATCACCAAAGAGGAGCGAGCCCTAAATCCACCCTTATCATTTTATGGTGGCCAGATGTTGGTTTAATTCTGGTACCAGCATTCAAGGGAATCAACAAACCCAGACAGCATACTTCATCATACGACATTGCAGTTTCAACTCACTTCCTTCAAGAGATATTTTGAAAGTACCCGGCGCTGTTCGACAGTTTATCAAAATTTGTCTACATCTAGAAGGACAAGTGCCGTTTGAATCGATTTTTCTACATCTAGAAGGACAAGTGCCGTTTGAATCGATGTTTCTACATCTAGAAGGACAAGTGCCGTTTGAATCGATTTTTCTACATCTAGAAGGTCAAGTGCCGTTTGAATCGATTTTTCTACATCTAGAAGGTCAAGTGCCGTTTGAATCGATTTGTCTACATCTAGAAGGTCAAGTGCCATTTGAATCGATTTGTCTGCATCTAGAAGGTCAAGTTCCGAAGCTTATTTCCAGTATCAGAAGCTCTTTTTCCTGCGTCATGACTGTTCATGGGAGCAGATGTCGATCAACGTTGGATCGTTTATCCTAAGAATGCTGATCACATCCTGTTCTGCACCGTGCTGACGTTTGGGACATATAGAAGTTAAGTGGCCTGTTTGTTTGTGAACTGTGCCCTTATGTTCTAGCTGAGCCTTCTGAATTCTTTCACACACTTTTTGCTATTTGTTTACATGTTTACATGTTATATGTTATTTATATTTGTATATTTATATGTTTATATTTCAGCGGGTCTGGATGGGTGGTGACTCCTATAGATCATACCACGTGACAGAGGTTTTCTATTGAGAGTGTTCTGTAGGGTATGCAAATTTCCTATAGTGAAATTTGCTAAGCGACTTTTGTTGCTATTTCTATTAGTTGTGATGACATGTATTAGTGTTGTTATCGTTATTTTTCGCATTCTTTAGTTTTGTTTTGATTTGTTTGTATTTGTAGGTCTCCTCTTTTCTATTATTCAGTTCTTTACACAATTTTTGTTTATACATTGTGACGTCATTTGTTTGTTTACTTTTTCGCATTTTGCCATTCACATTCTTTGTGATATTTTCTTTTAGTTCTGCTGTTTATTTAGTTGACTTATGCGAATGTTTTCGTATTGACTTTGATTTTTGTTATTGTTTACATTGACTTTGATCTTTGTTATTGTTTACATTGACTTTGATCTTTGTTATTGTTTACATTGTCTTTGATCTTTGTTATTGTTTACATTGTCTTTGATCTTTGTTATTGTTTACATTGTCTTTGTTCTTTGTTATTGTTTACATAGTTCTTGAGTAATTAGTTTCACTACTGTTTATATAGTGCACTTATCATAACTAACTGGTGGTTTTTTGCTTATGCACTATTGTAGTGCAGTTATGATAAATAACTGATGGTTATGCACTGATTTGTGTAGTGCCCTGATGAGTAAGAAGTGACTTGTGATATTATTATACATTTGATAATACAAGTTTGGTGTCAAAGACTTGTTTCCCACAGAGACTGGGATAAACATTGGGATTATACAAGTACTTTACTAAGTCTTGTTACTATTAAGGTTGAAATAAGTTAATTAAATATTTCAGATTTGGTGACTCATAATATTAGACATCATGTCTACACTTGATTACTTTATTGAACAAGAGAAATCCCTTGGCAAGACAGGTGATAAGTTGGAAGAATATGCAACTACTCAATATGATAAAGCATTAAAGATGGAAGAGAAAAAAATGGAAATGGAAGCTGAACAAAAGAAATTGCAGATGCAGGTGGAGGAAAGAAGATTCCAAATGGAAATGGAAAAACAAAAAAGAGAGGCTGAAGAGAAAAGACTTGAAAAAGAGTCTGAAAATAAAAGACTTGAAAAAGAGTCTGAAAATAAAAGACTTGAAAAAGAGGCTGAAAATAAAAGACTAGAGATACAGGCTGAGGCTGAAGAAAGAAGATTACAAAGAGAGGCTGATGAGAGAAAAGCAAAAATGGAGCATGAAGAAAAACTCTTAGCTTTGGAGTTAGAAAAGTTGAGGTTGTCTGGTAATGCTAATGATGCAAATAAGGTGTCAGATAAGACTAATGCTAATACTTTCAAGCTAAATCTTCCAGCATTCAATGCTTCTATTGATGATATAACATTTTATCTAGACAGATTTGAAAGTGCATGTAAGGTACATAACATAGATAAATCACTGTATGTTTATCATCTGTCCAAGATACTTAGAGGTGATGCTTTGATTATGTTGGGCATGGTAGATGTGCCTGACAAGAACAACTATGAGGTTGTCAGGGCTATCTTGTTAAAGAAATACCAACTTAACGAAGACGGCTATCGTCTTCAATTTAAAAATATGTTGCCAGAAACTGGAGTGGAATTCTCTGAATTCATCTCAAGGATACGTCTTACTTTTTCACGATGGGTTGAGCTGTCTAAGACAGTACATACATATGAAGCTCTTATGGACTTACTACTTAGAGACAAGGTTATGTCTTCTGTCAATGAATCTTTTCTTTCTTTTCTTCATGAGCGTAAGCCTAAAAACATAAAAGAATGGAAGAATACTGTTGCCAGTATGTCACTGCGCATCCTCACGTAACCATTAGCCGCTCTAAAGTAAAAGAAGGTCTACCAGTTGCTTCGGCAGCACCTTATGGCCCAAATTTCATGCGTAAATTTCAGGGTAGCCAACAAAATTTTAATAAGAAGAGTAACCGTAATTATGCTCAGAATCATAGTGATCAATTTCAGGGTGATTCTTCTTCGCAGAACTGGAGACAACCTGATACTCCACGGTATACTACTCCCTATAATTTTAGACATTTTCGCAAAAATAGTCAGTATAGAGGAAAATATTTTTCGCGGAGACCTCAAAACCAATATAATAGAGGTTCTCAACAGTATAGAGATGGTAATGACAGTTATGGAAACTGGAATTCAAACCAGGATAACAATTACAGTAGGGACTTTAATGATAATTGCAGAGGCAATAATGGTCGCGGTAGATCGCAACATAAGAGAAAAAGATATCAACAGACAAACTCTGTACAACAAGAATCTTAGGGAGCAGATAAACAGGTTAATGATAATAAAAACCATAATGCTATCGGATGTTCATCTTTTGATTTTGGTAGAGCAAATAAATGTATCCAATGCAGTACTTTATTTGACCCGACTACCGTAACTACTTTAAGCTGTGGTCATCCTCTTCCAGCTCTTCCTGCTAATGTTGCGCATGACGGGAGAGGTGCTCTTATACTACATAAGGGTCTTGTAAATAGTAATCCAGTCTCAATTTTGTTTGATTCTGGATGTACTACTGTTGGCGTTAGGCAATCTCTTGTAAATCCATCCTGTGCTACAGGAAAGGTCATCAAATGTGTCACATTTGGTAGCACTTTGGAAAAGTATCCTACTGCCATAATACATATTGCTACTCCCTTCTTTACGGGAGATGTCCACGCGTGTCTTCTTCCAAACCCTATTGCGGACCTTATTATTGGTCGTATTCACGGAGTTAGGGAATTTACCCCACAGCAAATTGCTGTTTGGGAAGAGCAAAACATGGAAGCTACCAATGCGGTGGTCACAAGAGCACATGCTCTGGATCCACCTCAAACTTCATTAACTGATAATAATGAAGTAGATAGCCAAGATAGTCACTTGATTATTTCACATGACTCATTTATAAAATTGCAAGAAGAAGATTCTTCTTTACAAAAATTCTTCATTCTAGCAAAAAAAGGTGATCCAAATCAGAATACTAATAGAAAGTCTTGGATTTCTATGAAGAATGGCGTACTTGTGCGTATGGTACAAGACTCGTCTATGTCCACTCATTCACAAATTCTTGTGCCTAAGAGTATGAGATTGCAAATATTGCAACATGCTCATGACTCGCAATGTGCTGGACATATGGGTTTTTCCCGTACAAAGTCGAGGGTTCTTGCGGCTTTCTTTTGGCCATTTGTGAGCAAGGACATACGAATTTACTGTCGTTCTTGCAAAGTATGTCAGGAGGTCAAATCTAAAGGACCACGACATGCTGCGCCTATCCAGGCTGCTGACATTCCTATTCGCCCTTTTCAAAAAATGGCAATAGATATTATCGGTTCTTTTAGGATTAAGTCGGCCAGAGGACATCAATTTATCCTTACATGTGTCGATATGTGCACACGGCCAGAGGCTATACCTCTCAAGAGCATCTCAACTGCTGGTATCGCAGACGCTCTTTGGCTGATATTTTCTCGCTTGGGTTTCCCCGGAGAAATATTGTCAGACCATGGCACTCAACTTATATCAGACACTATGTCACAAGTAATGTCTATGCTACATATTAAAAGGTCTCTCAGCAGTATCTATCACTCAATGTCTAATGGGTTAGTTGAGCGTTTGAATAGGACACTAAAAACTTTACTTGGGAAGATAACTGAGGATCATCCTCAGGATTGGGACAGGGTTTTACCCGCGGCTCTCTTTGCTTATAGAGAGGTTCCCAATGAACACACAGGGTTTTCCCCTTTTGAACTTGTCTTTGGCGCGCAACCGCGCGGCCCTATGTCTTTACTTCACGATCTAATCACTGCCGATAATATTAGCGATGAGACTCAATCTTCTTACGAGTATGTCATTGCTCTTAGGCAAAAGATCATTGAGGCATGCAAACTAGCAACTTCTTCATCCGAATTTGCTAATGAAAAGGCAAGGCAGTTTGCGAATAAAAATAGATGTCTACGACAACTTTGTCCAGGTGACAAAGCTCTCGTTCTACTTCCTTCAAGGGAGAACAGACTTCTTATTGCATGGAAAGGTCCATATGCAATAGTCTCCAAGATTTCCGATGTCGACTATATAGTCGATATTGATGGAAAGCATAAAACTTTCCACATAAATATGCTCACGGAATTTCATGAAAGACCTGACTATTTGCAGCCTATTTTCCAGGCAACGGACAATTCTCAAGTACCTCATGGTCATTACTCATCCTTGTCAGTTATACAGGATGAGGAAACTACTTTTTCTGATGTCAATCTTCCACTTCCTATGGTCCCACTTCATTCTACGGAATCTTGGAAAAACGTTACCGTTTCTCCTAATCTTTCCGCTGAGGAACATCGACAAGTTTCTTCGATGTTGCAAACATTTCAGGATGTCCTTACAGACATCCCGGGACACACACATGTCATCGAACATGACATTATACTAACTGACCATAATCCTATCAGAGTCAGACCCTATCCAATACCTATCCATTTTCAGTCACAAGTCGAAAAAGAATTGGATGAAATGATACGATTGGAAATCATTGAACCATCCACTTCAGCATACTCTTCGTCTATGGTTATTGTTCGAAAGAAGGATAATAACATTCGCATTTGCGTAGATTATCGCAAATTGAACCAAGTTACGAAGTTCGATGCTGAACCTATGCCTTCATTGGAAGAGCTACTAAATAAACTTTCTAATTCTAGATTCTTTACCAAATTAGACTTGTCTAAAGGTTATTGGCAAGTTCCTTTAACTGAATGTGCCAAACCTTTTACAGCTTTTTCTACACCTAGGGGTTTATTCCAATGGAATTTCATGCCTTTCGGTCTTATGAACGCCCCTGCTACATTCGTACGCATGATGCGACGAATTCTCGCATATCGTACAGATGTCATAGCATACTTAGACGATATCTGTCTGTTCAGTGATTCCTGGGAAGATCACTATTTGGGTTTATACGAATTGCTGTCTACTCTTCGCGAGTATAACTTGACTGCAAAACCCTCTAAAGCCTTTATAGGATTTAGTGAGATTTCTTTCCTGGGTCATCGTGTCGGTCATGGTCTTTTAAAGACAGAGGACCACAATGTTTCAAAGATACTTAACATTTCTGTCCCTAAGACGAAGAAACAAGTACGGAGTCTCTTAGGTTTGATCCAGTTTTACGGACGATTCATTCCGAATCTGTCCTCCATTATGGCACTGCTTTCTACTTTATTGAAGAAAGGATCGCCTAATCTGATCCGCTGGTCTCAAGAATGTCAATCCTCATTGGACCAGGTTAAAACTCAATTTTCATCTCCACCTATCCTTAGGTTACCTACTATTGAGAAGACTTTTGTTCTTCGAAGTGACGCCTCGTCAACTGGGATTGGGGCAGCACTTATGCAGGAGTATTCTGATACTATGCATCCGGTGATGTATATCTCTAGGAAATTAAATGCTGCAGAAAAGAATTACTCGGTTTTAGACCGTGAATTATTGGCTATGGTATGGTCTATTCTGAAGTTACAAAGATTTCTTCTAGGTGCACATTTCATTGTGGAAACCGACCAGAAAGCGCTTACTGCTATTCAGAGCAAAAACTTGAAGAGCTCGAGGTCTACTCGATATGCCATAGCTCTTCAACCATTTCATTTCACGGTGCGAGCTATCCGTGGTTCAGATAATGTGATGGCAGACATTCTGTCCAGGTGCCCACACGATTCCACATAATTCTTCTGTCATATATATTTCCTGATATACAGTTCAATACTATAATGACATAATAGCACATATTTTCTCACTTTTTGGGAATTTATAACATTGTACCATGTAATTTCCTTTTTTCTGTTACCGATTTGATCATACAGAAGAAGGCTTAGTTAGCGATATACGGGCCAAAAGATCACATGGCCACATTTAGATATTATATTTTAATGATTGTATTAAGAGATTTAACATTTGTCTTAAAGATTTGTGTTATTGATATTTTTGCAGCACATCATTGAAGTCTGCGAGATTTTGTACATTGTGGAACTTTGAAGTTATCAAGTCCTGTCCTAGGTTGGAGCGGATGATGTCCACATCTTGTATCGATTATTTATGTCTACGAGGAACAGCACATGTATTAGTAATGATTAATAATGCATTATATAATGTACTATTTGTTTGAATATGTGTAATTTTATAGTGCGGTATATTAGTATATTACACCGCTGTTTGCACAACACTTCATTGTATAATACTATGATAATATATTTAATTTCATAGATTTGTATGAGTATAATTTGACTTGCATTATGATGTTGCCATCACTGTGGCGTGTGTTGGTGGCACCTTCCTGGAAGATATACGCGTATACTTAGGGAAATATTTTTCTCTAAAAATCTGAGATATAATCTCAGTTTCGCTCCATGCGTCGAGCTAGCCTCATTTTAGGCAATATATCCGCGCATCATATGTGCGTTAGGAGCCTGGGTTTTTTTTTCCGGCTCCAGGATTTAAAAAAAAAAAATGTTTCATTTTTTTTTCCCGGGAGGGTGCGGTAATGTTATGCACAGATCATTTTTTCGAAAGTCATTGTATGATCATTTTTCCTAAAGTCATTGTATGATCATTTTTTGCTAAAGACATTGTATTATTAGATTGACTGAAATGTACACTTTAATTTTTTTTGGTCAAAGCTACATAACTCTGGATAATTGAGATTATCATTTAATATGATGTTACCTCCTCTTGTGACGAGACACGTTCGGTCCATATTTTTTTGAACGAAGTGTGATCATTCTCCTTATTTGGTAGTATCGGTCAACTGTTGTTGGAATGTCTGAAACCAGTGTTGAGGTCTCTGTTCATATCCATATAAGGCTCGATCTAGTATAAATCTTTATCTGGAATGTTCCTAGATCGTCTTGTTTGATTGCTATTCAAGTGGATGCGTTCTGCGCATGTCCGGACGCGAGGCGTCTGGGAAGTTTCTTTTGTCTGGGAGTCGATGAAAAGTTGTGAAGCAGAGAAGACGCGTTTTGGCGTCTCTGTGATTTTGTTAGGGAATTAGGAGCCTTATTGTGAGTTAGTTAGCTTACAAGGTCCTTCCCTTGAGTATTCTAAAAACGCCTGGAGGCGTATGTTTTCTGTGGTGTGGATTTTCGAACGAAGGTAATGCCTCATTTACATCCAATCTGTAACTTAACTTTATGTTTGACAATGGTCGATCTCTGCTCACATATGCATTACAGAAAGGGAGGTTCCTCTAATAGAAGTCACGCCCCAGGTATCTTCATACCTGAGATCTATATGTATACGGGTCATACTCAGCCCGAAGGACAGTTCTTTGTTCTATGAACGTCGCTGGGTGTCAGCGATTATGCCTACGTCAAGGTTAGACTTAGGAATGCCTGTAAAGGTCAGTTTGACCTGCACTCCTGGAATGCCATCCTCGTGCGACTTATGATTTGACTCATTTAGCACATCTGAACAGTAAGAGGATTTTTTGTTGATGTACTTTTTTATTTGGAGCCAACCATATAATCCCTTGGCGCCACATCATCTTTCTTGAGAATATGCCAAATGCATTGATGAACTATGTATGCTGATATTCGTGAATGTCATGACTTTGCCCTATTGTGAACTGGATGTAACGTACCTGTACCTGTGGCGTCAAAATAAATGATGAAAAACGTCAAGAGCAGTTTACCCATTTATGACTTC
Source organism: Oreohelix idahoensis (assembly GCA_024509875.1). Taxonomy (NCBI): domain Eukaryota; kingdom Metazoa; phylum Mollusca; class Gastropoda; order Stylommatophora; family Oreohelicidae; genus Oreohelix; species Oreohelix idahoensis. The sequence goes on from JAMPIV010002861.1 coordinate 288,869, forward strand.
ACATGTCATACCCTATGTGCTGTAACTCTGTGAACTACATCACTACTATACACAGCAACAACAACAACACAAAACCAGATAAGACACCCTACATCTTGAACTATAATACCTGGTGTCGATAGGGGTGGTATTGTGACCGGGCTGAAGGTTTTCCAACGAAATTGGACTTATATTTACAACGTCCATGGTGGTCAGTTCTGCCATTATCATTTTATGGAAGCATCACCATAGCGGCCTTATCACCAAAGAGGAGCGAGCCCTAAATCCACCCTTATCAATTGGTCAATTTTTTCTTTCCATTTTGGCTTAGTGATAACATTAAGATTAACACAAACATCTCTGTCACACAATCACATACTGTTTGATTAAAGTCGGCAAGAAACTAAGTCTCAGGCATTTATAACATATAAGGAAGGGAAACCCGAGGCCTGTAAACAGTAAATAAATATTAGACAAACATAAAGGTATGTTTTCAGGCACTCGTAAGAAATAAAGTAGAAGAACACTGGACAACAGAAAAACAGGGTGCAAGATACACACTACTTCAGTACAGTAGTCAAAAAGCACTCACGTCTGTTGTTTTTCTGTTGTCTAGTGTTCTACTTTTTATTTCTTACGAGTGCCTGAAAACATACCTTTATGTTTGTCTAATATTTATTTAAGTCTCAGGCAGCAGTTCTATGAAGTGAAGTTTGCTTTAGTCACACACTGGCTGTGTTCCATTCATTCCTTTCCCTTTGTGTTTCTTATGGAACATGGAGTCTGGTCCCCTTGCAAGAAGCCTGCATCAAGCATTCATGTGCTGTTGTAGTGGTGGGTTCAGTGACAGTTTGTTTTGTATGTTGAGGTTTCTAGCCCCATGCAAACTTCATATTAGCCGCCTCTTATGGAATTTCTGTGGAAGCATTACTACTGTTCTCACTTTGCCTTCCCAGAGGCCCCCAGAAACTTAGCTGCCTAATAAATTTTTCCTTTAACCACGGAAATGTGCCAGCCTCAAAATTTTGCTGTTAAATACTAACTTGATAAATGTAATAGTGTTTAGTGTAAGTCTCGACTGATACAAGTGTTAACACAATTCATATCTTAATTGAGGTCTTTAAATGTGCAGTTCTGTAACATTAAAAAATGAATCATTGTGCAATTAAGATTTTGTGTGCCCTTTGACAGCCTTCTGCCAGTCTTAACATGACTTGTATTTTACATTTCTTGTTCTAGGTCATACTCATCCCTCATGAAATCTGAAAATATGCAGACAAATAGGGTGAGTGTATGTGGACATATTTTAGTGTTTCATACGTTTAAGAGTAAGAGGAGAAATGAACTAAACAAGGTAGCTGCCAAAAAGAGAACCATACTTCAGTCGGTACCATCTCATTGTGGTGTACCCGGAAATGAAAAGGCAGATAAACTTGCAAAAAAGGGAGGAGAATGTGAACAAGAAGATAATGAAGTCACATACTTTGAGAAAAAGAGAGCTATCCAGACTATCAGAAGAGAACAGAACTAACCCAAAGATGACTACCACACTCTTGACCAGCAGGGACAGATAACTATTTTTTGCCTCAGGACAGGGCATAACAAACTGAATAAACACATGCACAAGCTACGATTGTCTGCTTCACCACTGTGCACATGTGGATTAAACGAACAAACTGCTGAGCATGTTCTACAGGATTGTCCTCTGTATGACCAGTTAAGAAAGATATACTGGCCCAATGACTCAATACTAAACTCAAAGCTATATGGAGCTAAAGAGGAACTTCAAACAACAGTCGAATTCATCATGAGAACTTGTCTGACGGTGTAAACATCAAAGATGCGATCGCAAGAAGAAGAAGAAGAAGAAGAGTAAGAGGATTTGTGTAGGCAGATTGAGATACTCCATAAGTTAAGATTAAGAGGGTTTGAGTAGACAAGATTCAGAATTTCGTAGGTTAAGAGTAGAAGAGTTTGTATAGACAGACTGTAGACTTAACAAAATTCTCTGTCAGGATCAGGAAGCTCGAAGTCAGTAACTAATCTCAGGTAATATAATGCAATTAGAAAAACATTTATGGTGAAGGATATAGGGGTCACAGAAAAACAGCCCTCTCTATAATTTATCAACAAACTTTTTTTTTTCTGTAAATTTCCTTTCTGAAACTTCTGGTGTATCTTATGGTCTGGTGTATCTTATGGTCTGGTTTATCTAATAGTATAATCTATTTTATTATCTAGTGTATCTTTTAGTCTGGTTTATTTTATTGTCTGGTTTATCTTGTGGTTTAGTGTATCTTATGGTATTTTTTATCTCATGGTCTGGTTTATCTTATTGTGACAGGAGCTGAGATGGTTGTATAAAATTGTGTCGTTGTGGCTACCTCACACCCCACACACTCAGAAAATTTAATTAAGGATCTTTTAACAGAGGTTGTAATTATTGGTGGCTTACCACCCTATCAGCAGCAGAATGAGTAAACCAGGCAAAATAATGCTGATGTGGAACAAATTGATTACTACAGAACACCAAGACAATGTTCGTGAGCTTTATGTCCAAGGCATACTTTAGAGTGTAACTGGAGACTTCAACTGTCAACTGCCTGTCTCCAATAGAAATGAACAAAGATTCTTTCATAAGAAGCCTCGGAGCAACTAACATCTGAGCAGTTTAACATCACTTTATGTGGATTGGCTCAAATCCCATAAATAGACCTAATATTATGTTTTTAGATTTGACTCATATGCTGTATTTAGGAATGAAAAATGGCCGGCCCTGATTGTGTGGTTACATTATGGTCTGGTGTATCTTATGGTCTGGTGTATCTTATGGTCTGGATTACCTTATGGTCTGGTGTTTCTTATAGTCTGGTGTATCTTATGGTCTGGTGTATCTTATGGTCTGGTGTATCTTATGGTCTGGTTTACCTTATTGTCTGGTTTACCTTATGGTCTGGTTTACCTTTTGTTTTGGTTTACCTTATGGTCTGGTTTACCTTATGGTCTGGTTTATCTTATGTTATGGTCTGGTTTAACTAATGGTCTGGTGTATCTTATGGTCTGGTTTACCTTATGGTCTGGTTTACCTTATGGTCTGGTGTATCTTATGGTCTGAAAAATACATGACATTGGGTTCAGTTATTAACATCTGCACTTGATGGAACAGGGACCTCCAGCAAAATGATCTGTCAGTAGCAGGACATTAGAGAAAGAAGTACAGAGACACCCAAGTTAAAAGAAGTCCAAGTGGTGCCAGAAATTTATCACCCAGTTTTAGGACAACAAACATTTATGAGACACTTCTATTTTGGTCCTTGACTGCTGACTGGCGAAACAATCAGCGATCATCTTGCTTGGTGGCATCTTCTACGGCAGAAACAAATAATGTCCACTTTGCTTGGTCAGAGGCTATCCTTTGTGTTGCATCCCAGCTTTATATCTTTGCTTCAACAATTCTGTGCCAAGTTAATTTTGATCAGACTTTCTTTCACCTTCCCTCCAGGGTCCATAGAATGGCAGTACGGTAATTTTGTTTGAGACACTAAAGGGAGGTCAAATGTGACATGACATAAAGCAATCTGTAACAGGTTGGCATTTATGGTGATGGAGAGAAAGTGAAGAAACTTTGATGTGGTTAAGTTATCAGTCTTGAGATCTGTGTATTTTACACAACTTATCTTCTACCAAATGGGACAGGTTATATGTATCATATGTTATGTTTTTGTAGGTTGCATTTGTTAAGAATTTGACATTGGAGACATAATGTCTTCAGACATAGACAAGCTTTCAACAAATTTGTAATAAATTAAATGCTTCCATCATTGCTTAGGTCTTTGAAGGTCATTCCTTGGGGTAGCAGAATCTTCAATATCTTATTAACACATCATGTGACGACTGATTAGGTCCTTGTAATCCCCAGGGGTCCTTTATTAGACACACAAAGAATAGGACCACTGTAACCTCAGGCATGTTGAACAACTGAATAAACTGAGGTTGTGTATGGGGTTGACAACCTCTGACATGTTGAACAAGCTGAATAAACTGAGGTTGTGTATGGGGTTGACAACCTCTGACATGTTAAACAGATTACCACAGAAACCACTGATACAAGAGCATGTGTCTGCTCGGTGCAGGCTTCCTGTAAGGGGACCAGCTACAGTGGTAGCTCCATGCTGTGTGAGGAGCACAAGGGAAAAATGTTGATAATAATGCTTTGGTTTTATCAGCATTAAAAACTAAATCTTGATAATCATAACAGTTACTGATTTTGTTGCATGATATCACACTTGTTAAAAAGTATATATTTGCCAGTTATAGTTGTTAACGTTTGATATTGTTATATTTTCAGGATTTTCAAGGAGACGATGATGACTTCATGTAGGTCAGCAGTGCCACATTCAAGACTTGGAAACTTGACTTGGATGAATCTGACTTTGACATCAGCTGTATCAGACATTGACTGTTAGCAAATAAATGTTGACTGCGGTCTATATTTGTAATCATTTCCTATGTTGTTTCTGAGAGTGTCATAATGAAAATTGACATACTTGAGGAAGTAAAACTTTGAGAAAGGCCTTACCGAAACTATCCCTCAAAAGAGCAAAACATACGTTGATAGAATTAAAGTTTTATTCCCCTTTCACTGCCTGTGGAGCCACCACTGTAACTTGTAACATTGCAGGAAGCCAATGTCAAAGCATTCATATGTCTGTATCTATGTTTGCCTGTAGCAGTTTGTTTTACATAATAAGGTTGCCAGCCGCATGCACCACCTGATGTTGGCCTTCTCTCAAGGGAATTACACGGGTCTATTAAAATTTGTAATTAGTTATTTTGCTTTCTTTATGCTTTGGAGGTCTTGTTACAGGTTGGCCTTAATATCATTGTCCTGTTACATTTTTGTGGTCCACTATTGCTGTAAGGTGTCATGGGGAGCTGAAGTTTTTTATTCCTGAGCCAAGTATGTTGCAGTAGCTGCCGTGAGCCTGTGTTTTTGGATTTGTGATGATGTCAGTCCATCTCTCTCTTCATTGTTCTCCTGTCCTAAAACCAAATCTTGTACTGATGTAGGTGCATAGTGTCAACCTATTGGGCTCTATACTCATGAAGTGACCAGATTACTTTATTTCCTATCCATCTATATACTTGTTGCTGGATGTGGTTCCTACAGTTTTTCTGATGTCATCATTTATCATTCTGTCTCTCCTGGTAACATTAATGGCTCCTTCCCAGCATTTCATCTCACACAATGTGACTTTCTTCTCCCATGCCTGTACTGGCTGTAGAGTATTCCCCAGTATCCAAGGCTGAATTAATGATTACAAATATTGCTGTGTTTTGAGTTGGTCAGGCATATACACAAGCACATACTAATAATACAAGCCAGACAGTGATGTTTATGATGTCTGCAGTTTTTAATGATTGTTTCTTAACTTTCTGAAATTATTTTATTTTTGGTGGCGGCATGAAGCAGGGGACATGAACGAGTTGTAATTGTTTATATCGACATGCCCTTTGTAGTTCAGGGGACGGGCGGGTTCTCGGAGGAGACTAAGAAAGGATAGACTGACTACTGCTCTCTTAGACATGCCATGGAAGGCAACAGCCGTGAGTTAATGCCTGGAGCTGGCATCCTCATATAGTTACAGAAACCACAAATGCAGGAGCATATGACTTGACACAGGTTTCCCAGAAGGAGCCAGCTACAGCTCTGACAGCTACAGCTCTGACAGCTACAGCTCTGACAGCATACTCTGTAAACAGTTAAAGGTACTCCCCTAGCTGATACTACCAGGGGAGTGAAATGTTGGAGACTTCAGTATACTAGGTCTCAGATTTACAAGGTGGGGGTGATGCCATGCTGTGTAAGGAACAGTAAAAGTGAGTAGTAATGATTATATCCAAACCCTGGTGTGTTTGAATTGGTAGACATGTTCTGTGTGCATGGGATATGAAGTATGAAGTACCATTGCTTTCAACACAGATCAACTTTAACTTTTTTTTGTGCGTGGAACATCTGGATAATTTAATATAGGAAATTAAGAAATAAAATAATAGAGTGGTGCACACGTTTCAGCGAGATAGAATGATAGTTGGGAGTAGTCTGGTAGATGGAACAATAGACACGAGGTGCACAGGCACATGTTAAATGATTTTTTTTTAAAAAGGCTACATTGGTATTGTGTTGTCCTGTTGGCCACTGGTCTCAGTAAAAGTTTCTTTTTTCCTCAAAATTTAACTGAAACAAGGTTGAAGGCCCATATAGAAGAATGGCGCCTCAGCATGACGATGATGATGCAGGGACAACTTACAAAAAAATGACCACACTGTGAATCAGACCTGCGTGATGTACAGCGTAACTAAGAACGGTTAAATAATAAGCTTACACCATTAAAAACAAATGGGTACAAAACCAGACCCTGAGTCCTCATTGCATCTCAGGATCTTTCATCATCTTTTCTTGTCCTTTCTTTACTTCTTAAAGAACACGGGGCCATCACTGCAGGAAGCTTCTGCGAAAGCACAAACTTTGTTTGTGTGTGATGTGGTTGTAAGTCTGATTCTCAGCTTTATTTCATTAATTCATTACCATTCAGCTCCCCAAGGAGCATAGGCCTTTAACAAACATATTCCAAGGCCTCCTGTCACGTGCCATCAGCTCAAGGTCTAACCATGTCTTCCCTGTCCCTTTATTTCTGTTTCCAGTCCATGTTTTCAGTCTCCCACTGGATATTCCAGAACAAGGACTGCCTTGTAATACTATCAACAAGTTTCTTCTGTTTCCTTCCTATCAGTCACCAGCATCTTCTTCTCATCTCTTGTTCCACTGGTACTAGTCTGGTTGTTGTCACCAGTTGCACATTGGTGACCTTGTCATACCATTTCAATCGTTGTGTCCTGTATAAACTCTGATTTATGACAGTCTGTTACTATTTAGTTGTTGCTTTTGTTGTTCTCCATGTTTCAGAGCTATACTATAGGCCTTGACATTTGAGTTTTTGAGTTGAAGATTCCAATTTTTATGTTGGACTTTATTTCTTTTACATATATTTTCCAATTTCCTTAGTTGCTTTTCTATGGCCCCCATTACTGAGTCCAGGATAATCAAGGGTACAGCAGAGCATAAACAGCAACAAACATTTTCAACTCAGCGATATATTGGTTTCTGTAGCTTGTTCTAATGATGAGACCGAGAATTGCATGCTGCGTGATGTCTGTTACATGGCTTTCTTTGTGCCTTAAAATGAGTGTAATAATGTCGCAAACATAATGAAAGATTTTAGACAAATGAATATTGTGAAGATAAATTGTTAGAATGGCATTCAGAGTTTTCACATGTGGTCATGACAACACCTGGTAAGTTCCCATACTGAGTATGTCTGTCTTCCAAATGAGGTGATATATGGAAGATGAGATGTTATTCTTTCCATTTATCACCATCATGTGTTACAAGGTTCTTCAGTCTGCACACTGTGTTTTCTTGTTCTCGCAGTTTTTTTTTATTCATTGTTTATTACCATTCTTTCCCTCCCTATGGAGTATGGGAGATACCACTACAGCAGGGACACCCTTACACAAAACATTCACATACAACAGCTGTGGTTTCTCTGGCAATTTGTTTTAATTATAAGGTTGCCAACCCCATACACAACCTCATACACAACCTCATATTGGTCATCTTGTACGGCATTCCTACGGGAGCAGTAGATCTATTCTTTCTTTGTCTGATAAGTGCGCCCCCTCCCCTTGAACTGCATTTTCTAGATTGCCTCCCATTAGTTTATGCTGTCAACGTGTGTGATATTTTTGTTTGTTTTATATGTTGTTCTTCCACATTTCTTACCATCTCCCTGGCCTGGTGCCTTCCTTGAGTATAATTGTTACAGGGTGAAAACATGCAATACAGATAACAGAAAGCTGATGTCATATGCATACTTGTGAATACAGCAGTTAAAAAAAAAAGAAAAGGATCCCGTTACACGCCCATTGAGGCATATTGGGAATATGGTGTTAGGCCTATATTTTCTCGACCATCGGCACACTAGGGGTGATGTGGTCAGCATTACGCCGGCCGCCTTAACCTTCCCAGAGTTCCTCTGGTACCCAATTTATGAGGAATACAGCAGTAGAGATAAAAAGTATCCAATTTCACATGTGTAATAGTTACAGGGTGAATACACGAATGTGTCATAAGGATCATTACTAAAAACTGATCTCTTGTGAAAGAAAGGAAACAAATATTTGATTATTTTAGTTCACGTTTGAGCATCTGATGTTTCTTTTATTTGTTATTAAAGCTGATATTTTCACAGAATATACTTGTGTATTTTATCCAGATGTGAAATTACTAGGAGCAAGTAACCCACCAAAACATGATGTGAAATAATCATGTTATGCTCTGATGACAGCGTTAATTCTCCTGTGGTCATTTCATTTATTTCCATTTTCCTTCAGAAGTAAATCAATGATGCGCATAGTGTGTCATGAAAGCATAGAAGCTTCATTTATGATGAGCAGTGATGCTTCCATGGCTAAATACAATTACAAAGTGGTGATATATATTCATACTTACACGCAATGCATTTTGCGATGAACTCTGCTTAACAGAAATGGTGAAAATTCCAGAAATTTGTGAGAGAAAAAAAAAGTTTGTATATTTCTAAAACGCCTATGCTGAAAAAGGTGAAAAGAAATTGGCGCGCAATTTATTTTTCATGCTGCAGTGTCTGGCTTTCCGTAATTTCCAGAAAATGCACCATGAAAAGATTGCAAGTTGTTGGGAATATGTAACACATCATTTGTGTTATAAACATGACACTTAAGATATTTATAAGGTAAACGAGTAAATAACCTGCCAAAATATGGTGGGGAAATAATTACATTATGCTCTTTCTGCTGCATGTCACATGATGGTACTAATTCTCATGTGGTCATTCTGGACACTGGTTATAAAGCTACGGAGCAATGCGTCAAAAATGGCAAGGTGAGAAATTGAAGAAAAAAAATCGGTCGAATAACTGCAAAAATAATGCACTCGATTCTTTATTCATACTCACTGAATTACAAATAAGAAAAATTCATAACACTGTGTCCAGAGTCAAACATCTGCCATTATTATAGAAACAAAATGCGAGCTGTTTCAACATGTGCTCAATTTAGTTCCTTGCAAGAAAAAAACATGCTATGAAAAGATTCCAACTTTATGGGGAAAAATGAGACAAAAGTTACGGACGCATAAGGAAATTCTAAAGATTAATTCCAAGTGTTCAAATTTTGGTGAAAAGCATAATCTTTTTTCTTGAAAAGGTCATGCTCTTTGGTCATGGGAACTTTGTCAATGTATATTTGACTAATGAAACAGTTAAAAAAAAATTACAACTGTGAAACTAGTATCAATAAAGTTTGACAGACAGCTTGTTTCATTGTGAGGCTAAGGGTGTCCTTTCCCTTTCTCTTTATTGAACATTTTCCAGTTAGGTCAAATTATTTACAGATTGCGTTTTTAATTCAGTCTCTGCAGATTCCTGGCTGATCTGTGATTTCTTGATTGATGTCTTAGTCTGCTGGAGGTTTTATTAAAGGGAGGTACTTCTGTTTCACCTGCTCCCTCTCTTGTGGTGGTGGCATGGGTGGCTTGATTCCTTCTTTTTGTCTGGCTGACTGAATCCATAACTGCAGCAGAACAAAAAAACAGTTCAATTTGTGGATAACATTATTTTCTAGTTTTAGGAGATACTTAGTTTATACAGTTTTTCTTTTTAGCATGTACTTAGTTGTACACAATTTTTGTTTTGTTTTTAGGAAGTACATGGTTTGTACACAGTTAAAAAAAAAAGAATAAAAGTACTTAGTTTATATACCATTTTATTTGTTTTTAGGAAATATTTAGTTTCATAGTTTTTTGTTTGTTTATTTTGTTTTTAGGAAGTAATAAGAGGGGAAAAGGTGATTGGGGAAGATCATTCAAACCCTGTACAGCCTTGTAAGTAAATAAACTTTAAAAAGGACAATCATCATCATCTCAACCCGTAACCCGTCATGGGTCGTAGGGGTGCCATGGTGGAAGCATCAGCAGACAGGGTCCTCCACTGCTCTCTATCCTCAGCAATGCGTACAAGTGTGGAAAAACCGTGTCCTGCCCATTCTTTGATGTTATCAGCCCAGGATTTTCTTTGCCTTCCTCTTCTCCGTTTACCTTCGACTGTTCATTGGAGGATCATTTTCGAAAGGGAGTCATGACGGGTTACATGCCCAAACCAGGCAAGCTTTCGACGTTTCACTACTGACAAAAGTGGTTCTTGGTGGCCTGCATATGTGTTTATTTTCTCTCTAACATAGACATTTGTTTTGTGCTCTTTATAGCAAATGCGCACAATTCTTCTATAACATTTATACTCGAAAACCTGAATCCTTCACTCCGTTACTGCAGCGAGTGTCCAGCCCTCACACCCATACAAGAGAATAGATAATACAAGTGATTTGTATAATTTGATCTTCACAGGAAAACTGATGTTACTTTTCCAGATCACATTTAGCCTTGTCATGGCAGCTGAGGCCATCTCAAGTCTTGTCTTGATTTCTTTACTTGATCTTCCATCACTACATATAGTGGGAGCCGTGCTAGCGTAGTGGTTACAACACCGCTCTGGCGACCAGGTGATACAGGATCAAACCCGGGAGACGGCATTTGAGGATTTTTCGTCGACCGGGATTTGGACTGGATTAACTCGAGACCTGGCGAGGACATTTGAAGGAGTGTCGTCGACCAGGGACTGGCGGCTCCTGAGCCGACCCAGCTGCAATGGGTACCTCAGAAATCGGCGAGTATTTGCCTGAATGGCGAGGGACACCTGTCTCTGTACAAGAAATAAAGGGATACTCACGTAAAATCAATGTCAGGTTAGACATAAATAATAACCTGAGATTTCGCCTCGAGTATTAGCGGGCGTATGCAAAAAAAAAAAAAAACTACATATAGTGGACCCCAGATATTTAAAGATGTTAACTTCTTCTAACGTTTGCCCATTTAACGTAATGTTGGTCGGAACATGTTTCTTATGGCTATTCACCAATATCAAAAAGGACAATAACAAACCCAATAAAAATGCTAATACAGTCACTTCTGGCACTAAAAGGAGCCACTTCTGCAGGTTTTGGAGATTTTTCTGCAAGGTCTTCATATATGGCTAATGCTTTCTCTTTAATTGTGAGAAAGCTTGCTCCCAATCTCTTTGTTTTTTGTTTTATCATCGATCCGCTCGTTCAACAGCCTTTCTTTTTCTTTAGGCCTTGTTCTAATAGACTTTGCAACACTCGCTGTTATTCTTGCTAACCAAGTTTATTTTATTTTCGCACCGTGGTATGGAATAGTGTGCAATGTGTATTCCTATAGGCCTGTTAATCACGCGATATCACGTGTTCTCTTGTTTTCTTTTAAAATTTTTATTATTTCAAGCTTTTCTTCAACACTTACCATTTATTTTTCGTTCACTACTTGGATTCTTATAACCAGGACATGTACTCTTGTCTGGGATGCTGTGTTAAATACTTTTATTAAGAAAAATAAACTCGCTCGGGAGACCTGATCGATACAACCTTATAATAGGCTCTTCTAATGACATTCAAGAGGTAGCAGAAGTCGCATCCTTTCTTTGTGCCATAGCAGATACTGCCATAGTTGAATGATGTGTTTGAGACTTCACTACACTAGGTCTCATCTTTATGAGCTTGTGTAACTGGTTCCTTTTCCCACTAATTTGAGGGCAGAGTCAGGTACCCATTTACAGTTGGGTAAACTGGAGCATGACACTACCTGGTTTCGAACTTGGTAACTATGCCTCGAGAAGCAAGCACTCTAACCCCTGTGCCACTTAGTGCTCATATTCAGACTTCCTGAGTTTATATTTGATGTTGATTTTGTTTACCCCCGTCAAAAATGTATAATTGTTGGTACCACACTAGAGCTATGTGCTTCATAGACCACAAGGTCTTTTATATTTGGACATGCACCCTAATATAACTAACGTTCATGTGTCTAGGTTGAACCAAAACGAGGCAAAATTTTATTTTAAAAAAAAACAGTGTTTCATGATTTCTACCTCCGACTCAGTGTTCACAGAGAAATAGTTACTATTATTAGTATATGATGTCTACCTCAGTGTTCACAGAGAAATAGTTACTATTATTAGTACATGTTTTCTCACACTATTATATATTTAGTACCACCGGTAGTGAGTGTGAGATACATTTAGATATAAGCAAGACTGCACTTTGAGAAGCACCCCTAAGATGTGTTGTCATTGTTTTCTTTTGCGCTCCATTCGGAGCATGGAACCACCACTGCACCAAGCAGTCACATAGACTGGTTTATGTGACAATTTGTTTTACATGATGAGGTTGGCAGCCCCATGCATAACCTCAGTATTAGTTGCCTTGTAGGACATGCATGAGGATTCATTAGTTCTATTCTTTCTCCGTCTATTCAAAGACCCCCCCGGGAAGTACACGGGTTATGTTTGGCAGCAACACAGTCCAAAATTGAAATAAAACAAAGACTTCCAAATAAGAATGCTAAAGGCAAGTGGATCTTTCATCGCTTTGTGAAATACATTGGAATCACACAAAGTCAAGTCACTTCGATTACGGAAACAACAGCAAATGGATTGATTTGCCGTTGCCCTAAAGACGCCAATAGGCGTGATGGGAAACAATGGCAAAGAAAACCTATCTGCTGTTGCCCTAAGACGCCACTAGGCGTAATGGCCACTGACTGCTTTGACGGTCGGTGGCTAAGGACGGAAGAAGAAGAAGAAGACACAAAGTCAAGTTCAACACAAAAGTGAAAATCTTGAACTCAAATGTAAAAGCAGACCAACGCATAGCTGTGACATGTGGGGAGCAACAAAAGCGATAACCGAGAAGTTATTGACTTCCATACGTGGGATTGTGCAGATTAGAAAGATTTAGATGGTGTGGCAAGATGACCAGAAGGGAGTCTAGAAAGGAGCAGACTAATATCAGGGGAACATTCATTGATGGAAAGGATCAAACTAATAACAGGGGAACATTCACTGAAAGAAAAGATCACACTAATGCCAGTGGAACATTTATTCATTAGTTACTCTTCATCTTGCCGTTAGCAAATACACGCCACCCTTCCTGCACTGTACCATTCAGTTAAGCCCTTTCTATATCTTCTTAATCAATCTCCATGTCTATGTTTAATTTCCTTCTCCAGGAGTCGTCTTGTGGTTGTCCTGTAATTATTATACTCTGGGGATTACAGAACAAGGCCTGCATTGTTATGGCATCAACTGGTGGAACACGAAGTGAGGAACTGACGTTAGATAGGACACACGTTGAGGAATTTAGCTGATGTCCGTACTAGATTCTCATAACACAGTTGTTGCTACTCATGTTGACGAAAGAAAGAGCTGAAAAACTTACCCAAAAATAACGGCAGTGATCGAGGTTCTTCAAATAATCTTGGCACTGATTTTTGTTTTGATTTTTCTCCCGGAGGCACTTCATGGACAATCCTAATTCCTGAAACCAAGGAACAGGTTCTCTATAACATGCATCAAATATCGGGTTTAGATAGGGCACACATTGAGGAAACATGTTGGTTTTGTTTGTTTGATTTTAGGACCTTGCACAAAACATTGGATTTTGTTTCGATTATCGGACACCCGGTTCAACCCCCACATGGGTTACAATTTGGGTATATAGCAGTCCTTTTTTCTATACAGTACATTACATTTGTTGTTTTTCCAGACTGCAAATTCTCTGGCGTTTGGTGTGGCGTTTTCTAAGATCTGTTGGTGTATCTTTTCCCTGTTTTTGAGAATATCTCCCATCACCATGTTGAGCTTTGAGATGTTTGATTTATTGTATGTTACTTTCTTATTTATTGCCTTGGTTATATTGATTGAACTGACCGTACCATTTGAATCCAGATTGGACGAGCAACATTCGTTCAAAGCGGCAAAGTACAGTGATCTGGCTGCGGATCTGAGACACGATGGGTTCATTGCAAGGGTCATGGCTGTTGAGGTGGGTGCAAGAAGGCTCGTGGCTGCGTCAGTGTATGCTTTATTGAAAGTGTTGGGGCTGAGGGGACAGTCGAGAACAAGGGCACTGAAGAGTCTTAGTAAAACTGCGGAAAAGGCTTCATGCTGGCTGTGGAACAACCGCAATGGGGTATGGAACTCGGGACAGTTAATCTAGCTCCACCTGCGGTATAGGAAACACCTTGATAGTGAATTTTTCTAAGTCTGCAATACACTGAGTTTTTCGTTGTATTGGTGAAAGGACGGCGGCTCTAAAGATAACACGCGGTGTATTATATGAGGTGCCGGGTGAAGTTAGATTTCAGTTGCCAGCTCGTAATGGCTTCGCGCTTCGTCGGCTTCACACAGGTGTGTCAGTGGTGTGCTGCGAAACAACCGCAATAATTTGTCTTCACTTAATTACTTTCACAATTGCCTCCGGCTGGCGGAATTGTGGATTTTAAAGCTGCAACCAAAGTGGAGTGGGTTCATTTGCTAAACAAGACAACAAGAGGCTGAGACACTTGGGAGTCATGACCCAGGTGGGCCCGCCCCCCTTAGAGTGTCAAGGAGAATAAGGGGCCGAAACACTTGATCGACGGGGGGACCTCTTCTGATGATCAGATTGCCTCCTGTTGTATCGCTCTGTATAGAGTTTCATATCATAATTGCCCTTGAGATTACCTCATGTATCTTTACAGGGTATGCGCTGCTTTGTAATGTTTGATAACTTATCTTACTTTTGTTCTGAACCTTTGTGGTGAATATCTTGTTTATGTATTTTTGTTCATCTGTAATCATTCTCTTTTGCAATGGTGGTAGCATTATAAGGCAGTCCTTGTTCTGATTAAAAGATCTGATAAACTCACTCCAACTAAGATGGTTTGGCCATGTCTGCAGAATGGGAGAAGATCGGCTACCACGACAAGCATGGGAAACAAAGAGTCAGGGATCCAGACCCCCAGGACGACCCAAAGTCCGCTGGGAGGACAACATTAGACAATCTTTGAAGGACCGAGGACTAGAATGGAACCGACCAGGAGAAAGACAGCCGATAGGATAGTCTGGCGCTCTCTCTTCCAAACCTCTACACCTCACGGTAGAAGGGGAACGACTAAGTAAGTAAGTAAGTAAGATAAACGCATTTAAAAGCCTGGCCAAATGTTTCAACAAGTGCACAATCCAGTGGATACCAGCCCATTGCAACATTGCAATCAACGAGGAGGCAGACAAACTTGCTAAGGAAGGAGGAGCGTTACAACAAAAATGAAATTGGGGCAACTAATGAAATGGCAAAAGCAACTATAAAAGCTACATTTAAGTCCAAATGGGAAAGCGAACACACAGGCCATATTTTAAAAAAAATGATGCCTATCATCAGCTGTCTAAGCGAGACCAGGTCATCATTTTCCGGCTACGCACTGGGCACAGCAGGTTGAGGTACCATCTATACCACAAGTACAGGATTGGTACAACAGATCTCTGCACCTGTGGCATCAGCCCCATGACAACTGAACATCTGCTGCAGTCCTGCTCAATATACAGCAGTGAACGGAGTAGAAAATGGCAACAACCCACTTCTCTCCATGAAAAACTGTTTGGAGATGTCAGGAACCCTGAGCTGACTACTGCCTTTATTAGAGTCATTAATGTAGAAGTCTGAGGGCGAACGAGATGTCAGGAACCTTGAGCTGACTACTGCCTTTATTAGAGTCATTAATGTAGAAGTCTTAGGGCGAACGAGATGTCAGGAACCTTGAGCTGACTACTGCCTTTATTAGAGTCATTAATGTAGAAGTCTGAGGGCGAACGAGATATCAGGAACCTTGAGCTGACTACTGCCTTTATTAGAGTCATTAATGTAGAAGTCTGAGGGTTAACGAGATGTCAGGAACCTTGAGCTGACTACTACCTTAATTAGTCATTAATGTAGAAGTCTGAGGGCGAACGAGATGCCAGGAACCTTGAGCTGACTACTGCCTTTATTTGAGTCATTAATGTAGAAGTCTTAGGGCGAACGAGATGTCAGGAACCTTGAGCTGACTACTGCCTTTATTAGAGTCATTAATGTAGCAGTCTTAGGGCGAACGAGATGTCAGGAACCTTGAGCTGACTACTGCCTTTATTAGAGTCATTAATGTAGAAGTCTTAGGGCGAACTAGGAAGAAGTGATAATTCTCAGTTGAGAACAGGTCGCTGTAGACTCAAATATTATCCGTTCAGTTAAGTTAGAAATCGAGCCGACAGATATGTATTCAAGTAGGGAAGACACAAAAACTGCAGAAAATGTCCTCTGAGAATGTCAACTGAATGAGAGGAGCAAATCTAAGCTTGGTCTTAGTTGATGGAGAAAAACGGAGAACAGTTTGGTTCTGCTGCATGACAATGCGCCGGCACATCGATCTCTACTGGTGAAGCAGTACCTCGCAACGCACAATGTGACTGCTATGGAACATCCTCCATATTCTCCCGACCTGGCACCGCCTTATTTTTTTCTCGTTCCCTCGCCTAAAATCGGCACTGAAAGGGCAGAGATTCAAGGATGCTGAGGGCGTTATCACCAATGCGATAAAGCAGCTGAGAGAGGTGTCAATGAATGGGTTCCAGGAATGTTTCCAACAGCTGTATGTACGTTGGCAAAAGTGTGTAGTTGCCGAAGGGAACTATTTTGAAGGAAATATAGTGTAAATAATTGTATTGTTACTTATTTCTATACAATACACAAATTCAGGGAACGTTTTGAAGCTACCTCGTAAATATACCTCGTTAAGCAAAGGTACTAGTAATGAACAAAATAGCAGTCACTAACATTAATATAACTACACTCACACACCATTCAGGACAAACACAACTAGATTAATACAGTAGTGATTTGGGTTGGCGGCAAACTTATAATATTATAAAATTACCCTGGCACGAAATGTAACTAAGAAAATCACTTAATCTTTAAGAAGATGCACTTGGGTCATATACCTTTATAAGTTTAGAATGAAAAAACTCTATCGGCTATTAGCTAGCTAATTGTGCTTACCAATAAGTTTAAGAAAATCATAATAACCGTGCATCTGGTATAGGCTACATCACTTATTCCACCCTGCAGGCTATAGTTCGTCTGTGGAGACAACGAGCACTGAGAGATTGAGAGGTCTAGTATATATAGCCAGATTTTCTTACAAAATAGCGTCACTCATGGCCCGCACCTGCACGGAGGTCAGCGAAATTTCCCGTGTGACAAAGGCGTGAGGGAAATAGGAATTTCTCCCCTACGACTTGGAATCAAAGCGATTACGTATTAGAAACGAAGACTCCGCCGATGTCGTCAAACTCAAAGGGTCTACTGGAACGAGAGAGTTCGGTCACTTGAAAAGCAATGCCTCTCACTCGTGTCCATTTTCCCATGACTCAAACGACACGTAGATTTTGCAGCCACCAGAATGAAAGAGGTTAAAGAGACGACACAAAAATACCGGCCTACGCACGCGTAAGGAGGAGGAGTTTGCCTGTCTGGATTAAGAAATGATATGGCTACGCCCGAAATTACGCTCGTATGTGCTTAAAATGAAGAACATGGGAGGAGATAAAATCACTAGTAATAGAGAGGTGGTACTAACAGCTAGAAAGTGACAGATAATCTCATTCAACTCACGACATATATGATGACGAGAGAAACCTGAGACAGAATGCCAACTTTATGCCAGAAGTATATATTGTTATAAGAGAGTGGTGAGAGAAGCCTGAAACAGACCTCCAACTTTATGAGAGAAATACGAGTATATGTGGTTATATGAGAGTGATGTGAGAAGCCTGAAACAGACCTCCAACTTTATGAGTGAAATAGAAGTATATGTGGTTATATGAGAGTGGTGTGAGAAGCCTGAAACAGACTAACAATTTTATAAACATAAATAACACATAATACCTTTATGTTTGTCTAATATTAATTAACAATTTTATGAGGTAAGTACATGTGACTGTGTAAGAGCTAACGACGAAGTAGTAGAAATCAAATTTTTGTTATGATCTAGATGCCGAAGTTGACATACTGACCTTTGCGCATGGATCATCGTCGTCCAGTTGGGTGCTAGAAGTTTTGCTAGAACTTTTCGACATTTTGTGATTAACCTGCCGTAGAACATATGATTACTCAGATGGGGTGGGGGTGGGGGTGGGGGGGGGGGAAGAGAGAGAGGTGGGGGGGGGGGGGAAGAGGTGGCAGGAAAGAATTGTAAACTGCAAAAGAAAAAAGTTTACTGTGGTATCTTTTGTTGTTGTAGAAAAGGCGCCGCCATCTTAGCTTTTCCTGAAGAATTCCCAGAATGCTATTATTTAAATCATGTATAATCTCTATGTACGTTCAAGAAGAATTAATCTACGTTTTAAAATAAATGGTAGTGAATTTAGAGAGTGCACTTCATTTTGAAAAAGAAGTAACACCATGTTGGAAACCATAATAGAAGGCAGAGTTGACGGCAAACGTGCAAGAAGAAGACAACGCTATAAGATGGAAGATAACATATAACTGGAACCACCAGGCCTTTACACCCCTCCACTTTAATATTATTATTGTTCAGAGTTTCTTTTTGATTTTGTTTGGTTTTTTTGTGTTTATTTATTTATTTTTTAAATATTTATTTAACGTATAAGCAAAATTGTGATTGTCCCTATTTACAATGATTTGACAAATGTGATGCCACTTTCTCGTATCGGCAGTTGTTCATATTATTTGGAAATGAAAACAATATATATCCTAATTATAACCCATCAGAGGTTGAACGGGATATTTTTTTTATTAACTGAGGAAAGAACAAGCGGGCTTTAGAAAAACAGAAGATGTGCAGATCATATACCGGTATATTCTGATTTTCCAATTTGTTGAAAACGTTGACCAGTTGTTCCTTACTAAATTGCATTTCAATTTAGTCTCGTTTTGTCAAGGTCATAGGTTATACGAGTATTAGAGAGCATGTCCAAAAATAGTGTGATCGGATATGGCAAACTGAATTTGTGATCCTGACCATAAGTCCATCCAAAGATTGTGGCTTCGATGAGTTGAACACTGTTTAATTTTTATAAATTGTGACTGTATATGCTGTTTACGACGTACAAAGTAATTATAGCTTAAATATGCGCACAGACTTCATGACCACTTGTATTGAAAAAACGATTATACGGGAAGTAATGACACAAAGATAGTAAACAGAACCTACAAAAACCGGATTGCATCCCTTGATTTAGAATTTGTTTCTATGAAAGCTTTGTAGGTTATTAAGTACATGTAGTCTTATATCGGATACTGGCGTAGGCAGTGAAGTTTTAGAGATTGCACTACACTAGGTTTAAGCTTTATGAGGTATGGTGACAGGTCCCCTCGCTTGTTGATTTTTCGCCCCCTAAACGGATTTGGAGAGTTAGGTACCCCGAGTTACAGCTGTGTAGACTGAGCCTGACGCTACCAGATTTCGAACCCATTAACTTTGCCACGAGAAGCAAGCGCTCTAACTATACTGCCAAATACCGATCTTGTAGGTTGTTAGCTATCTTAAATTGGGTCCTTCCAGTTGAGTGTAGCCCATTTCTGAACAAGCCTTTTTAGGACTTCCACACGCTTGCAGAGAATAGAAACTGGAAAATCTTTACAGGTGTTTGTTTTTATCAATGTAGCACTAGATTTAGAAGTTCTCTTGTGTTGAATGACTGTTGAGTTCTGATATAACCGAAAACCGTCTCTCTAGGTTGAAAGATGCATGGCTTTCCATAAGAAGGCAATCACTTGAAGAATAAAGTTACTTTTAATGCCATGTATCATCATTTTCCATTGCGCTCCCTACGTAGCACAGAGTGACAGCTGCAGCTTGTAACTTTGCAAGAAGCATGCACGAAGCAGTCACGTGATCTTGCAGCGGTGATTAATCGTTTGACATGATGAGCTTGCCAGTTCCACACACAACCACGTATCAGTCGCCGTGTACGACATGTGATACATATCTTTATTGGTATATAATTGTTACATTGAGTGTGTGAATGGTAGGGGTCATTACATTTGACCCCATATGTAGTATTATTTGTCAGAGGGGCGTATGAGAGTTGTATGTGTGACCCTGTATTCTTACCATTCATATAAAATAGGCGTGTCCGCATGACGTCATAATAAACATTACGTAGTAATCTCAAAGCTAGATTACCAGAAGAGGTTAATGTACAAGTTGGCAACCGACTGTTGCTAATAGATGCGTGGTATTAAAGAAATACGTAATAATGACGCGCTTTTATAGCCCGTACTTCTGTCATATTAGTTTCTAACTCAGCTGAATCCAGCCAGCCATAGTGTGAGCAGCTCGAGTGTGTTGGTCGTCTAGAGATGAAGTGACAAACGACATACGCAAAAAACGGTATGACAATATAGAACTACGAATAAACCGGGTTTTTACCCAACGCGATGATTGTGCCTACTGACTGTATGTGAACTTGAGAAACATGTCCAGGTTAATAATTCATGCTTCAATATAAGTAAAGTATTATTCCCTTGCTGCCATCAATGGTACCTATATGTCACAGAGGGTTTATGATCATTAAATTGCCTGTATCCTCTTCTTTTTTCTTTCACCCGTATCCTCTATTTTTTTTAATCACTCTTTACCTTTTTCCTGTATTTTTCGCATCCATTCGTTTGCGAAAAATATTTTCTTTCTCATACTGGTAAACGCATTTATGACATAACGTGTCAGAGAGAGAGAGAGAGAGAGAGAGAGAGAGAGCGTTTAAATGCATTCTATTGCATTAGATGTCAGTGGACGATAGAACGTGTGAATACTCGTCTGGGCAGACAAAGATAGCAGACATGCGTCTGTACTTTTCTCATGTCGCGGGCGATTCGTCAGGCTAGGTGTCATACCGTCTAGCATTTTCACCTGACACTAACGTTTCTCTCAGAGTGAAGTGTGATATGACACTCACGCAGCGCTCGGGAATGAGACATATAGTCTGGGTTTTTCCATGACACGCACGCTTCTCGGTTAGTTTGTTAACGTAGGTGTGAAGACGCACCGGTGGCACTTACGGCATGCGTCTAAGTTACGTAAGTGTTAGGAAAGACGAGAGATTGCGTGGTTTTGGAAATAGGGCACATTCTTTGTGTGTGTTTCATATATCTTAAACGAGAGTTTGAGGCTTAATTCACTCAGTAACTTCTCAGTCAAGACTAGAACAAGCCTTCGTTCGATTCCTAAGAATCTCTGTTAATAGAGATGGCATTTAGTTTGGTCGAAGTGGTTTAAGTTCTTAGTAGTTCTGTGTTGAGGTAAATATTATATATATTATATTCTAGTATTTTGTGAAGTGTTTAAAGTGTTAAATCGCTTATTTTATTTCACTAGTTACATTTGGTGCAGAGCGCTTAATTTATATAGTCTGTATTATTTTATAGTGACGAGTTACAGTGGAAAACAGAAATTATATTTCTAGCTTAAACTCAGTCGGCTATTAAGGAATTTAATTTTACTGCTAAAATAATCAGACGAGAACAATTTTTCTAAACTAACTT
Source organism: Oreohelix idahoensis (assembly GCA_024509875.1). NCBI lineage: Eukaryota > Metazoa > Mollusca > Gastropoda > Stylommatophora > Oreohelicidae > Oreohelix > Oreohelix idahoensis. Next base: position 310,436 of record JAMPIV010002861.1, read on the forward strand.
ATAAATGCTAGAAGCCTCATGAGTGTTGACGGAATACGCACGTATTCCTAATTCATGATGATTGATTTTATGTATATAACTTATTTCACAGGAAAGTTTAAATGATAAGTCAAGCGGTACGCTTGCAGTTTAAAAATGTTAGTTATAATCCGAGTACGTAGCATGTATAAGTATTTTATTTGTGGTTTTTCTTCCCTATTCAGTGAATACTGGGGTAACCCAAAACTTTGCCGGCGTTTAGTACAGAGACATACCTGTGAGAACATAAACATTTTTTATCTTTTAACCACGTGGGTTTACAAGTTAACACCTGTCTGACAGTGCGTGTGTCTTCATAAATAGACAGAGTACAACTCTCATAAGGTTGATAATGTTGGATTTTTATTCCCGTTAATGATTGAGTGTACAATGTGCGAATGATGATAAGGGTTCGTGTTGTTGACAAATGTTCTTTTCTCACACTCATGTATGACTGGAAGTCATCGACACCAACGACTGTGTACCTTTTCTAAAGTTTAATTGGACGTACACACTCGACAGCACAGATAGTGACAAATCACAGGTTGGCATAATACATCATAGTACAGTGGATAAATGGTCTTGCAATGTTATGTTACATGGGCACTCATGTAGATTAATATTATAATGGACTGTCAGTAGCCAAGCCCTCAGCATCGCCCATACATATAAATCATCTGACTTCACTGACTGAGCACGTCAGCTTATAAACAATATTTCAGATGGCTTCTAAACCTAATCTCGTTTAGCGACGATTCTCCCACATAATGTTCAGCACATATTTTTTTCATATAATAATATTGAACCGCTAATAACGGGTTCTCATGTGTAGCAGTGATCTCTGGACTAAACAAGCGATAATACGGGCATCCCCTTTCTCTTCTTGAAAGTCGCTACATGTTTTGGTTCCAAGATGGCTTCACTCGTGAACTGTCACTCACGTTTGGATGCAGATAATGAATCTGTCCTAAAGTTAGTCATTCATAAAACATTGCATTGCTCTGTAGATTTGATCATGAACAATTGACTGCATTCTACAGAAAATAGTGCTGCTAGGAATCGAAGTCGTTTTCATCGAGTCAAATATATTCTCTTAGACATTCAAATCGTAACTATCGAAAATGGTGGCTTCGATCGAGAGTTCATAAGAGTGTCTTTGATTACCTTGGTAGAGGAAATATGAAACTGCCATTCCTTGGCAATATGAATAAACACTGGGGTAAAGCATACACGATAGGTTTAGACGACTATCACTTTCCCCACAAATACTGAGATCACTTTTTCCCGGCGACAGGCCGACATAGGAAAACACACACAGTCCCTATCAGGACGAAGCCAAATCACCACACTCTAGCGACACATCCGCCGAATAGCCTTTGACCTCTCTAGAGACAACAGAACATATAGTTCGACTTAGATATGTAAAGATATACAGATATAAGACAGACTCGTCCTACTCAGACAAACAATACACATAAATTCAGGCCATAGATATTCTGAAGCAAGAACAATCTATTATTACCCAAACAACGAATAAATCGCAGTAAAATGGATTTATCCGCGGAGTTTGATCGAAGAGATGGCACAACTTTCAAGGGAAGTAACTCAATAATGACTTTCCCTTAAGCACAAAAAAAATTACCTATGTATAATATTGTAAGATATCAAAGACTGCACGTAACAGTCTTACCACACCTCCCGGGAAAAAAAAAAATGGAACATTTTTTTTTTTTTTTGAAATACATCTAGGAGCAACGTACAATAGGCTCACAACGCATGAATAATGCGCAGATGAAAATATCAGGAATACCTATAACGCCTAATATGAGGCTAAGTCGACTTATGGAGCGACTGGTGAGAATGTGTCTCATAAACTGAGAGAAATTATTTCTCTACAAGTATATTTTTCCAGGAAGGTGTCATCAAAGTATAATACAATTCTGGCAATTACACAATGCCTAAAAAATTCATATCATCATTTCGTATTAGATATCTTAAATTTATGATTTATGAAGAAAAAATCATCAAAGCACAGCGGTGAATAAACATCCATGAACCGCTATGTAGTGATACAATCATTATATTATTAAATTACAAATGTGTATCTATCATGATATAGAAAAGGAACTACTATAGAACTAGACATATCAAGAAGTCTAAGCCCTAATAGTTATGTGGAAATCATGTGGGCATCTTGACAGAATGTCTGCCATCACATTATCTGATCCACGAATAGCTCGCACAGAGAAATGAAAAGGTTGAAGAGCAATTGCATATCGAGTAGACCTCGAGCTCTTCAAATTCTTACTCTGTATAGCAGTAAGAGCTTTTTGGTCGGTTTCTACTATGAAATGTGCGCCTAGAAGGAATCTCTGTAGTTTGAGGATCGACCAAACCATAGCTAATAGCTCACGGTCTAAAACCGAATAATTCCTTTCTGCCGCATTAAGTTTTCTGGAAATATACATTACAGGATGCAGAGTTCCAGAGTACTCTTGCATTAGTGCCGCTCCAATCCCAGTGGATGAAGCGTCACTACGAAGAACGAATGTCTTATCTTTAGTGGGTAGCACTAAAATAGGTGGTGTTGAAAACAGTGTTTTAATCTTATCCAGAGAGCATTGGCATTCTGAGACCAGTGGACCACATTAGGCGAACCTTTCTTTAGAAGTGTTGAGAGAGGTGCCATGATAGAGGATAGATTCTGAATGAATCTGCCATAAAATTGAATAAGACCTAACAGACTTCTCACCTGTTTTTTAGTCTTAGGGATTGAGATGTTAAGTATCTTACTAGTATTATGGTCCTCTGTCTTTAGGAAACCATGACCAACTCGGTGGCCTAGGAAAGAAATTTCGCTAAAACCAATATAGGCTTTAGAGGGTTTCGCTGTCAGGTTGTGCTCACGCAAAGTAGACAGCAATTCATCTAACCCTGAATAGTGATCTTCCCAAGTATCGCTGAAAAGACAGATGTCGTCTAGATATGCAATGACATCTGACCGATAAGATAGGATTCGGCGCATCATGCGTACGAACGTAGCTGGTGCGTTCATAAGACCGAAAGGCATAAAATTCCATTGGAACAAACCTCTAGGTGTTGAAAAAGCCGTGAGAGGTTTGGCGCGTTCAGATAAAGGAACTTGCCAATATCCTTTAGACAAATCAAGTTTAGTGAAAAAATGAGATTTGGAGAGTCGAGTAAGTAGCTCTTCCAGTAAAGGCATAGGTTCGGCATCGAACTTCGTTACTTGATTCAATTTTCGATAGTCAACGCAAAGACGTATGTTATTGTCTTTTTTTACGCACAATAACCATCGGCGAAGAATATGCAGAGGTGGATGGTTCGATTATTTTCAAATCTATCATCTCATCCAACTCTTTCTCGACCTGTGCTTGAAAATGTATAGGTATAGGATAAGGTCTAACCCTAATAGGAGTATGGTCAGTTAGAACAATGTCATGTTGAATGACATTCGTTTGTCCAGGGATGTCAGTGAGTACATCCTGAAATGTTTGCAACATAGTTGAAACTTGTCGCTGTTCTCCTAGAGACAAATCAGGAGAGACAGTAACGTTCTTCCATGATTCACTGGATGAAGTGGGATCATTGGAAGAGGAAGATTTACATCTGAAAAACTTGTTTCCTCATCCTGTATCACGGACAGTGATGAGTAATGACCATGTTGTACTGGAGAATTGTCCGTTGCTTGGAAAATGGGTTGCAAATAATCCGGACGTTCATGGAATTCAGTAAGCATATTGATGTGGAAGGTTTTATGCTTCCCATCAATATCGACAATATAGTCGACATCGGAAATTTTCGATATTATATCGTACGGACCTTTCCAAGAAATAAGTAATCTGTTTTTCCCTACAAGGTAGTAATACAAATGCTTTGTCACCAGGACAAAGTTGTCGTAAGCATCTCTTCTTATTGGCAAATTGCCTTGCCTTCTGTTTCGCAAATTCAGAAGAAGAAGTTGCTAATTTGCATGCTTCGATAATTTTTTGTCTCAACGCGATGACATATTCGTAGGATGACTTTGTGTCATCGTCAATATTGTCAGATGTTATGAGAGCGTGAAGCAACGACATAGGGCCACGCGGACGCGCGCCAAAGACGAGTTCAAAGGGAGAAAATCCCGTATGTTCATTGGGTACCTCTCTGTAAGCGAAGAGGGCCGCAGGTAAAACTCTGTCCCAGTCTTGAGGATGATCCTCAGTTATCTTCCCCAGTAAGTTTTTAAGTGTTCTATTAAGGCGTTCGACCATACCATTAGACATTGGATGGTAGATACTACTACTTAAAGATCTATCTATCTGCAGGGTAGACATTACTTGAGACATGGTATCTGATATTAGTTGGGTGCCATGGTCTGACAATATCTCTCCGGGGAACCCCAGACGAGAAAATATAAGCCAAAGAGCATCTGCAATATCAGCAGTAGTAATGCTCTTCAGAGGAATAGCCTCTGGCCAACGTGTGCACATATCAACACACGTCAAGATAAACTGATGTCCTCTGGCAGACTTGATCTTAAATGGACCAATAATGTCTATGGCCATTTTTTGAAACGGCCGAATAGGAATGTCCGCCGCCTGAATGGGTGCAGCATGCCGTGGACCTTTGGATTTAACTTCCTGACATACTTTACAAGATCGACAATAAATACGTATGTCCTTGTTTACCAATGGCCAAAAGAAAGCCGCAAGGACTCTTGACTTAGTACGGGAAAAAACCCATGTGTCCAGCACACTGAGAGTCGTGAGCGTGCTGCAAAATTTTAACTCTCAAATTCTTGGGAACCAGGATTTGAGAATGACTTGACGTAATGGAGTCTTGAACCATACGTACAAGTACGCCATTCTTCTTTGTAATCCACGATTTACGACTTGTGTCTTTATTCGGATCACCTTTAGTTGCAAGAATGAAGAATTTCTTCAGAGTGGGATCATCTTCTTGCTGTTTTATAAACGAGTCACGAGAAATTACCAAGGGATTATCTTGGTTATGCACTTCATATCTTCAATAGATGAAGTTTGAGGCACATTAAGAGCCTGAGCTCTAGTGACTACAGCGTTAGCAATCTGCATGTTTTGCCTTTCCCACGTGGAAATTTGTTGCGGAGTGCATTCCTTGACTCCATGAATGCGACCGATGATGAGGTCAGCGATCGGATTCGGAAGAAGACATGCGTGTACATCTCCTGTAAAGAAAGGAGTAGCAATCCTAATGATAGCAGTAGAGTATTTCTCTAATGTGCCGCCAAATGTTACACATTTGACTACTTGTCCAGTGGCACGGGAAGGATCTACGAGTGACTGCCTAACACCAATTGTGGTGCATCCAGAATCAAATAGCACAGAGACTGGATTGTTATTCACTAAACCCTTATGTAAGACAAGAGAACCTCTTCCATCATGCGCGACTGATGCCGGAAGAGCAGGAAGAGGATGGCCACAGCTTAAAGTAGACACTGTGGTTGGCTCAAATAACGTTTTGCATTGGGGGCACTGAGATGCTCTCCCAAAATCAAAAGCGGCACATGCCATATTACTAGCATCATTATTATCTTTACTCTGTTTATAGGCTTCATGGGACTCTTGTTGTACAGAGTTTGCCTGAAAATGTGGTTTATGTCTTTTGTTTTGAGATCTACCTCGGTTATTATCACCTCTGTAGTTATTGTTACCTCTATTGTAACCCCTATTTGGGTTTGAGTCATAGTTCCCTTGGTTACCATTATAATATTCATTATAATGAGTATCTCTGTAATTATGATCTTGTTGACTCCAAGACGGATAACCCTGATAGTTTCTATAATTACTTCCTCTACGGAAATTCCTATAATTATGACCACCCCTGTGTCGAGAGCTATCAGGTCGTCTCCAGTTCTTTGAAGAAGAACCCTGAAATGATTGGTTACCTTGGTTTTGATAACTATTATGGTTACCTTTTTTATCAAATCTGTTTTGAGGTCCCTGAAATCTGTGTGAATAATTGGGATTGTATGGTGTTGCTGAAGCAACTGGCATACTCTCCTTAATCTTAGTGTTGCCAAAAGTCACGTCGGGGTGTGCAGTGACATATTGGGAACAATATTCTTCCATTTCTTTTAGAGATTTGGGTTTACGCTCATGTATAAATTCAAGGAAAGGTTTGTTCACACATGACATAATCTTATCTCTGAGCAACAAATCCATAAGTCCTTCATACGTTTTTTCTGTTTTGGAAAGCTCAATCCAACGATCAACTGTGAGACGTGCCTTTGCAGTGAATTCTGAGAATTCTACACCCGTCTCAGGTACCATCGTCTTAAATAAAAGGCGATAGCCTTCCTCACTTAGCTGATATTTTTTTATCAAAGCCGCCCTAATGACATCATAATTATCCTTATCTGCTTCTCCTACAAGGCATAATCTAGTCAAAGATTCACCTTTCAAGTTTTCTGATAATTGATTAGCGTATTGTGATTTATCCACATTATGTGTACGACAAGAACGTTCAAATCTATCCAGCCAGAATGTAATATCGTCACTGGACTGATTGAACGGTGGAACCTTAACCTTGTAAGTAGAAGGTTTACCATTACCACTAGATGCCTGATTAACATTACTCATACTTGTCAATCTCAATTTCTCCAACTCAAATTCATGTTGACCAGTTTTATCAAGGGCTTTCCCTTGTATAATGAAGTATTCTAATGTAGACATGGTGTCTAACAATAATACTAATCACCTGAAATAATAATAATACCACAAGTTCTCAATGACTTGATTAATCAGTATACTATCCCAATATCTGTGGGTCACAAGCCTTTAATAAGGTCTTGTATAATAGTAATAATAATCAGGTACTGGTTTATACCATAATCCAAGTGCAGTGCACAGGCAATTGTGTCTTATGAAATATACCTATATAAAACATATGTCAACCAACAGAATACATAAAGTACAAATATGACTGACAATACAAGAACGTTTGCAGAAATCAAAATAAATCAAATAGGGAAATCAATGAAAATAATCACTGAATCTGCAAAGAATAACAACACAAATGACGTCACAATATATGAATATAAATTATGAATAGAACTGAAAGATAGAAAAGAGTAGACCAACAAATTACAAACAACTCAAAACAAAACTAAAGAACAAAGAAATATTACAAAAATAACAATAATTACAGTCTTCACAGCTAACACAAAAGCAACAGTTGTCGCAGCAAATTTTCAATCAAGAAAATTGCACCTATAGAAAACGCCCACAACGGACCCTCTATGACGTGGGATATTCTGTTGTGAGGACGCCGCCCAACCTTAAACACAACCCGCTGACATAGAAACTAACATACTATACAAACAAATAACATGTAAACATAAATATATATAAATTATGTGTATGATAGTATGTGTTGCAAAATAGGCTCAGTTTTACAGTAATGGCAAAGTTATTTTTATGAACATAAACAAACTGCCACTTTATTCAATTAAACATTCTGGCCTTAAATATTAAAGTTCATATATGGAAAACAAGAAGATCCATCGATGAAAATAGGACTTCTTAGTACACAAATACTGTCTTCCTGTTAACATTGACAAGAATTGATCCAACTGTTCTGTGAAACTCTGTAATGTCTAATGTAAAAAATGTCAACAACGCTGGCCTACATACTGCATTCACTTGACAGGTCACGTGACGAAGTGTTGACAAAGAGCAAACCAATACTGCAAGTGTGTCGTATCAGCCACAGGAAACGGTCTGGTATCGGTAATCTGTTGACTTCTGAACTTCTGCGAGGTCAAACCCAGAAAGCTGGTCCACCAGTTGATAAGGTTGATATAATGTTGGATTTTTATTCCCGTTAATGATATCCACCAAAAGATAGATATAAGTGGATGGAAGCAGACATCATCATCATCATCAGTTGATAAGATCTCTATGGTGTTGTTTGCTCCACTGTAGTGTATGGAATGTCAACTTGACCTACGCAGTGGTGTGTAGACATGGATTGAGTGTACAATGTGCGAATGATGATAAGGGTTCGTGTTGTTGACAAATGTTCTTTTCTCACACTCATGTATGACTGGAAGTCATCGACACCAACGACTGTGTACCTTTTCTAAAGTTTAATTGGACGTACACACTCGACAGCACAGATAGTGACAAATCACAGGTTGGCATAATACATCATAGTACAGTGGATAAATGGTCTTGCAATGTTATGTTACATGGGCACTCATGTAGATTAATATTATAATGGACTGTCAGTAGCCAAGCCCTCAGCATCGCCCATACATATAAATCATCTGACTTCACTGACTGAGCACGTCAGCTTATAAACAATATTTCAGATGGCTTCTAAACCTAATCTCGTTTAGCGACGATTCTCCCACATAATGTTCAGCACATATTTTTTTCATATAATAATATTGAACCGCTAATAACGGGTTCTCATGTGTAGCAGTGATCTCTGGACTAAACAAGCGATAATACGGGCATCCCCTTTCTCTTCTTGAAAGTCGCTACATGTTTTGGTTCCAAGATGGCTTCACTCGTGAACTGTCACTCACGTTTGGATGCAGATAATGAATCTGTCCTAAAGTTAGTCATTCATAAAACATTGCATTGCTCTGTAGATTTGATCATGAACAATTGACTGCATTCTACAGAATATAGTGCTGCTAGGAATCGAAGTCGTTTTCATCGAGTCAAATATATTCTCTTAGACATTCAAATCGTAACTATCGAAAATGGTGGCTTCGATCGAGAGTTCATAAGAGTGTCTTTGATTACCTTGGTAGAGGAAATATGAAACTGCCATTCCTTGGCAATATGAATAAACACTGGGGTAAAGCATACACGATAGGTTTAGACGACTATCACTTTCCCCACAAATACTGAGATCACTTTTTCCCGGCGACAGGCCGACATAGGAAAAACACACACAGTCCCTATCAGGACGAAGCCAAATCACCCCACACTCTAGCGACACATCCGCCGAATAGCCTTTGACCTCTCTAGAGACAACAGAACATATAGTTCGACTTAGATATGTAAAGATATACAGATATAAGACAGACTCGTCCTACTCAGACAAACAATACACATAAATTCAGGCCATAGATATTCTGAAGCAAGAACAATCTATTATTACCCAAACAACGAATAAATCGCAGTAAAATGGATTTATCCGCGGAGTTTGATCGAAGAGATGGCACAACTTTCAAGGGAAGTAACTCAATAATGACTTTCCCTTAAGCACAAAAAAATTACCTATGTATAATATTGTAAGATATCAAAGACTGCACGTAACACTATCTAAGCTGTGAGTATGAAAATGTGCACGTGTGCTCGGCTGAATGAATAAAGGGAATGCAGGACGGAGTGATTTGTTTATTGTTGTAATTGGGCACCCATTTTGCTATCTTAACTTTCTGTATGCAAATCATATTTCCCTTAAAATAGAGCAGAGATATCAAGTCTGTCCATACCTTAAGAAGGGGAAATATTAGACCTAATCCTATGTATCCTTGTTTTCCTTGGGGCTATCACTTTCTTCCAACAGGACTGTGGGCATACCTCGAGGGATAAGATCTAACTGTGGGACTATCATGCCAGTAGCAATTCCTTGATTTTTTTATGACTATTTGTATATGCTTTGATGTAATTTCTATGTGTTGTGAAGAAATTTTAGATGATAATTAAAATTTCTCTTGAAATTAATCAGCGTGTTGGTCAGCTCGTTCTAGAATATTTATATAATCATTTGTTATAGTTTTCCCAAGTCTGTACGTCCAACTGTCATCATATATGTGCGCGCACGTGAGTGGTTATATATATATATATATATATATATATATATATGTGTGTGTGTGTGTGTGTGTGTGTGTTTAGACTGTCTGACTCCTCGAAAGCTGTCGTAGAAGATAGGTGAGAGAGAGAAGATTTCTCGATCTCAGAGACAGCCTCTTAAATCACATTCTACCATCTCACTCGTGGAAATCTATTGCTATTACTACTTCTCACTGTGACTATCACTTATTCTAATCTATTCAGAAGGGACCAACCCAAGTCTTAATTCCCCTATAAAAAAATCTACGACAGAATGGTTGGCTCGTCTAACGGGATTTTGAACTTTTGAACAGGAAAACGAGACGACAGAATTGTGGCTCGTTTTTCCGGGAATTGAACTCTAGTCCTGAGCAAATACAAATATCAGCTCCTTTGCAGGATTAATTTTCTTTATTCTGATATAGAGTAAGAGTGTGATGTCTTGTGAGTTTTGTACTTTTTAAAAATAACTATCCCCTAGACATATCGATCTGTTTATGGGCGTGCTGACCACACGGCTAATAATTGTTTTTCCACAGCATTATTGAGCATTATACATTTCGTTTACAGGTTGATTTTGTCGGAATATATGTTAATTACTGATTTTGTAATACTAAACGCTGGTAAAGTTTGTGAGTGTATAACATTCACATGGGTTTTGAAGAAGTAGGTGTTTGAGTAAAGCTAAGGAGTGCGTTTCGGACTATTTGTCCAGATTAATTGCCTCCCTTACCCTAACTGTCTTCAGGGGTAAACTTGATAGTGGATTCAAAAATTAAGGGATTTTTTTCTCCTTAAAATTTTTTTGCAATAATTATTTTGTTTCCACTGTAGCAACTTATTTTTCAGTGAGTATTCTTAACTACCATTTATTTGGCGTAGTCGTCTGCATTAGGTGCTTAATTGCCGATTAACAGCAGCGATAGTTAGATACTTTATTTTTGGAGGAGGTATCCCAGGTTATAAGTATATCATCTTTTGTTTGGTATTTTTCTCGAAAGGGGTAGGAACCAGTGTATCCTTTCTTCTTTTCTTTCTCGAGCTAGTCTCAGCCACTGACTTATTATGACAGAAAGGGCGAAGCTTAGACAACGCCTCAGGGACGAGGCGAGAGAAGAAGGTTTGGACGGAGAAGAAGCGAAAGCTTTTGTCAGAGACGAACTGGAGAGATACGATGCGGAGAGGAAAGAAGAAGAAGCCAGAAGGAAAGAAGCGGAAGACCGTCTATTACACCAGAAGAAGATTGAGGAAGAAATGGAAATCCGCAGGGAGAGAGAAAGAGAGAAGAAGAGACAGCATGAGAAGGAGAGAGAGGAGAGACAGCACGAGGAAAGAGAAAATGAGCAACGACGACAGCATGAGCTGGCGCTTAAAGCTCTAGAGCTCCAAAGTCGTGGTGCTGCCTCTACCTCCAGCAATGGAGAGTCTTCTCCTCATTCTTCTTTAACTGATCCTTCTAGTACTCAATCTACTCACCTCACTGCTATGTCTTTTGCGCTAGAATCTTTCCCTTGTCCTAATGAGAAGATTGACACGTATCTAGAAAAATTTGAGAAAATTGCAACTCTGTACGGTTTAGAGAGGTCGCGTTGGTGTATGAAACTTTCTCAGGCCCTTAAAGGTTCTGCTTATGATGTTTATTCTAAACTGGAAAGTGGCCAACAAGACAACTATTACTTGTTGAAGAAAGCTTTGCTTGAGCGCTTTGAAATGAATGCGCGAAAGTTTCTGCAACTGTTTCGCAACAGCAGGAAGGAGAGCTCTGAAACTTTCCAGCAGTTTTCATCTCGTTTAAAGGGATACTTGACAAAGTGCCTTGAGCTTTCTCAGCTCCCCTCTACCTATGAAGGTCTTGAGGAATTTGTTTTAACCGAACAAATAAAGAACACTTTGTCTGCTGATACCCGGAGATTTCTAGCTGAGCAGGGTGCAGAAAAGCTTGAAGACATCTTAGAAAAGTCTGAGCGATATCACAATGCGCTGGCTGAACTACCGGCCACAAAACGTAAACCGACAGAAGAGCATTTTCGGAAAAATAATCTAGACCAATCTTCTCATATTCCTCATGTTTCTAACCAAAATAACCACAGAGAAACTGGACCTCAAAACCCCCCCTCCGGAAAAATCCAAGTTCTACAAAAACAAGTACACCAACCACAGTAAGCAGTCTGATCAACCCGACCGCCCTTCATGGCAGCGTGGCCAGAAAGGTCAAGGTGGCAAAGGAAGAACTCCTGAGCACGGGACTAATGATCAGAGTGAGCACACCGAGCCTAAACGCATCGGATGCTTGCTAACAGTCTCGCAAGGCGGAATTATTGACAGTGATTCCCAACCTGTTGGGGATACACCCTCAACGCAAGGTACTGTTACATTGAACGATTCTCAAACTTCTTGTTTATTTGACACGGGGCTTTCTTATGATTGCATTGTCGCCTGAAACCTGGTTAAATCCGGTCAAGAGACAGCAGAGACCGTCCAATTTTGTGGAGTTCAGAAGAGTGATGCACCTACAGCGCTTCCCATCGCACTGGTGGAGATCCACTCAGATTTTGTCAGAGGCGTGATCAAAGCGGCTGTTATGATGATACCATCTACCCAGTCATACTTGGCGGTAGATACGTGTGTATTGGGAAACCGGAAGAGCCGATTGTGGCAGCAGTAACTACAAGTGGGCAAACCAAGAAGGAACGGTAGCCTGCACCTAATTTTTTACCAATGGAACTTAAAGAAGCGCAACAAAAGGACCCTACTTTGGCACCCTACTTTAGGAAACTGCCCATGGCTAAGGAACCCAGACAACACGTGGACATTTTTTCTAAGGATGGCATACTTTATCGCAGAACGGGCAAGCCTGACCAAGGTTACAACCAGCTCCTAGTACCGAAACAGTACAGAAGCCAAATCCTAGAAATGGGGCACTCTCTCCCCTTCAGCGGACATATGGGACAGAACGCCACAAACCAACGGATAACCACTCATTATTGGTGGCCAGGAGTAAATACTGATATTATCAGGTATGTCAAATCCTGTGCCCAGTGCCAACGGGTACCACCCAAGCAACGGACACCCCCAGTCTCGTTGGGTGAAATGCCAATAGTGGGAACACCATTCGAACGGGTTGTGATCGACATTTTAGGACCCTTAGAAAAGACTAAAAGAAGGAACAGGTTCATCCTGACCTTAGTCGATACATGCACTTTATGGGCAGAAGCTATCCCGCTAAAATGCGCAGATGCCAAGCATGTCGCAGAAGCCCTCGTGCAGATTTTCACTCGGTTGGGATTCCCTCAACAAGTGTTGACGGATAACGGATCTCCATACCGAAACCTGTTGATGGATGAGATCGTGAAGATCTTGAGGACCAAACACATCTACACAAAGCCTTATACTCCGGCCGGAAATGTGCTCGTGGAGCGTGTTAACGGAAACCTCAACATGATGCTAAGTAAACTGGCACAAGTGAAACCTGACGATTGGGATCTTCGTATCCTGCAGCTTTATTTGGCTACAGAGAATCTCCTCATACGTCCACAGGATTTCCGCCAGCTTCGCTTTTATTCGGCAGACCCATTAAGGGCCTGCTTGAAGCTTTACTTTGGTCGCTGACAGACCAGAAGGCTGATGAGACAGTTGTCTCAGCAAGTAAATGTGTGTCGGATTTAAAGGAAAGGTTGAAACTAGGATGGGACCTAGCAACGACCAACTTTAAGCGAGCACGCACAAAGCACGCTAACCGATACAGGAAAGTCGCGAAAAAGAGAGAACTGGAAGCAGGAAAGAAAGTTTTGGTGTTACTCCCTACCGGAAACAACCAACTGAGGATCGGATGTCAAGGGCCGTTTACCGTCATGAAAAAGATTTCTAAGGCTAACTACCAGATCTCTATTCAAGGAAAGGAAAAGGTTTTCTATTTAAATCTGTTAAAGAGATACTTGGAAAAACCAGTGCCAACCTCCGACCATCTCCTGACGATCGCCAAAACTGACGAAGATGACAATAGTGGCAAGGAAGTTCCACTGCAATCACACGAAATCTTTCAAAAATGTCAGAAGCGGCGACGCTCTTTCAAACGCGCGTGGGAGACATTCCAGAGAAAGGAAACTTTGGGAGGAGACTTGAGTAGGAAGTGGAGAGAGATAGAGGGGGAAGATGAGAGGGAAGAGGACAGACACCCTGAAGCTACGGATATAGGAAATTTAATTCCATAACGTAGACATGGAGTGCTTCCATATCTTAAAGGGGGGACGTTCTGTCACAGAGGTTTTATGATCATTAAATTGCCTGTATCCTCTTCTTTTTTCTTTCACCCGTATCCTCTATTTTTTTATCACTCTTTACCTTTTTTCTGTATTTTTTGCATCCATTCGTTTGCGAAAAATATTTTCTTTCTCATACTGGTAAACGCATTTATGACACAACGTGTCAGAGAGAGAGAGCGTTTAAATGCATTCTATTGCATTAGATGTCAGTGGACGATAGAACGTGTGAATACTCGTCTAAGCAGACAGAGATAGCAGACATGCGTCTGTACTTTTCTCATATCGCGGGCGTTTCGTCAGGCTAGGTGTCATACCGTCTAGCATTTTCACCTGACACTAACGCTTCTCTCAGAGTGAAGTGTGATATGACACTCACGCAACATTCGGGAATGAGACATATAGTCTGGGTTTTTCCATGACACGCACGCTTCTCGGTTAGTTTATTAACGTAGGTGTGAAGACGTACCGGTGGCACTTACGGCATGCGTCTAAGTTACGTAAGTGTTAGGAAAGACGAGAGATTGCATGGTTTTGGAAATAGGGCACATTCTTTGTGTGTGTTTCATATATCTTAAACGAAAGTTTGAGACTTAATTCACTCAGTAACTTCGCAGTCAAGACTAGAACAAGCCTTCGTTCGATTCCTAAGAATCTCTGTTAATAGAGATGACATTTAGTTTGGTCGAAGTGGTTTAAGTTCTTAGTAGTTCTGTGTTGAGGTAAATATTATATATATTATATTCTAGTATTTTGTGAAGTGTTTAAAGTGTTAAATCGCTTATTTTATTTCACTAGTTAGATTTGGTGCAGAGCTCTTAATTTATATAGTCTGTATTATTTTATAGTGACGAGTTACAGTGGAAAACAGAAATTATATTTCTAGCTTAAACTCAGTCGGCTATTAAGGAATTTAATTTTACTGCTAAAATAATCAGACGAGAACAATTTTTCTAAACTAACTTATAAATGCTAGAAGCCTCATGAGTGTTGACGGAATACGCACGTATTCCTAATTCATGATGATTGATTTTATGTATATAACTTATTTCACAGGAAAGTTTAAATGATAAGTCAAGCGGTACGCTTGCAGTTTAAAAATGTTAGTTGTAATCCGAGTACGTAGCATGTATAAGTATTTTATTTGTGGTTTTTCTTCCCTATTCAGTGAATACTGGGGTAACCCAAAACTTTGCCGGCGTTTAGTACAGAGACATACCTGTGAGAACATAAACATTTTTTATCTTTTAACCACGTGGGTTTACAAGTTAACACCTGTCTGACAGTGCGTGTGTCTTCATAAATAGACAGAGTACAACTCTCACTAACGGGTTTTATTAAAGACTAAATGTTTTATACTGGGCCTTTGAGCCAGATCAGATTTTCTGCACAAACTCTATGTACAAATTTAGCCGTTGTGGCAAGTAACATATTAACGTCAGTAACATTCCGACGGAGTTTCGACTAGTGGTGTGGTGACCAAATATAGTCCTTTCCTGAAAGTAGACACCGATCTGACATTCCTCAATTCTAGAAACCTAAGCTACTGACACTGTGCTCGTTGTTAATGTTTCCTGCCTGGACAATTTTAATGTGACTTAAACAGACATCCGAAAAATAAGAACACCCAAGGAGTCGTTCCCGGAAGCAGAGAATTCATCCTGTCTTTTTGGAACTGGGGATTTCTTGGTCAAAGACTGCCCTTGACGAGTCTGTAGGTGAATGTCCTAAAAATTGTATTACCAGAAGTGGCTATCTAAGCTGTGAGTATGAACATGTGCACGTGTGCTCGGCTGAATGAATAAAGTGAATGCAGGACGGAGTGATTTGTTTATTGTTGTAATTGGGCACCCATTTTGCTATCTTAACTTTCTGTATGCAAGTATTGCAAATCATATTTCCCTTAAAATAGAGCAGAGATATCAAGTCTGTCCATACCTTAAGAAGGGGAAATATTAGACCTAATCCTATGTGTCCTTGTTTTCCTTGGGGCTATCACTTTCTTTCAACAGGACTGTGGGCATACCTCGAGGGATAAGATCTAACTGTGGGATTATCATGCCAGTAGCAATTCCTTGATTTTTTAATGACTATTTGTATATGCTTTGATGTAATTTCTATGTGTTGTGAAGAAATTTTAGATGATAATTAAAATTTCTCTTGAAATTAATCAGCGTGTTGGTCAGCTCGTTCTTTAATATTTATATAATCATTTGTTATAGTTTTCCCAAGTCTGTACGTCCAACTATATATATATATATATATATATATATATATATATATATATATATATATATATATATATATATATATATATATATATTTTTTTTTCCTTAACCAGCGGCACTTGGGCTTTCAGCCCTTCGGCCCAATGACATGTCATTGCGAGGCTGGGGAACCTGAGGACTTTCCTTCCAATCCGGTCAGGAGCTTCGCTCCTTCCCATCCACAGAGGGTTTGTCACAGGAGCCGTTCAGGCTATTCAGTCAAATTTCCGGCCGTAAACATTTCTTCAAACGCCGACGCCCGGGTTTGAACCATGAACACCTGGTCGCCAGTACAACGCCGAAGCCATTACACCAGCGCGACTCCCATATATATATATATATATATATATATATATATATATATATATATATATATATATATGTGTGTGTGTGTGTGTGTGTGTTTAGACTGTCTGACTCCTCGAAAGCTGTCGTAGAAGATAGGTGAGAGAGAGAAGATTTCTCGATCTCAGAGACAGCCTCTTAAATCACATTCTACCATCTCACTCGTGGAAATCTATTGCTATTACTACTTCTCACTGTGACTATCACTTATTCTAATCTATTCAGAAGGGACCAACCCAAGTCTTAATTCCCCTATCAAAAATCTACGACACTATACCTTGTAGCGGTATGGCAGCTTGTGTACCCTGACAATCCCCAGAGCTATGCCAGTGGGAGTTTTACTCCTGGTTGGTTCAACCAAGCGGACTGGTCTGCGTGGGTAGGGGTCAGACAAAAGCTGGTACCCTGGTCCTCCAGGTTGGGATTTTAGCAAAGCGCCGACACCCATGTCTATGTAAAAAAATCGGACATGTTACGGAAACGGCAATAAATGAAAAAAAACTTTGATGCGGGACGGACATCTGGAGTCTCAGGCTCGTATGACTGACAGTGGTGAAAGCCGAAAGGAAGCCACTGGCATGAAAACGGATGCCCTGACCGCAAAACACGAAACCAAAATTGGTTTTTGGAACGTCAGAACTATGAATGAAGAAACAGTACTTTATTCTGGCAGAGAGGATGGTCAGCATAACGAAGGTGTAGCCATTATCCCGAAGAAAAGAATGGAAAATTCTTTACTGGAATGGAAACCCATTAACAACAGACTGATAACAGCAAGACTGAGAGGGAGATTCACCAACACCACAATTATACAATGATATGCACCAACAAACGACAGCGATGAAGAGATCAAGGACGAGTTCTATCAACAGGTACAAAAGGAAATGGAAACTGTACCCAGGTACGATCTTATTATAGTAATGGGAGACCTAAATGCGAAAGTTGGAACACATAATAATTATAACGAAAGAGTAATGGGGAAATGCGGCAGTGGAACAGTAAATGAGAATGGGGACAAATTAATAAGCTTCTGCAGTATTAACAACCTGGTCATTGGAGGAACACTTTTTCAACACAAAGAAGTGCACAGGTTAACATGGGAATCACCAAACGGACGGGACAAAAACCAGATAGATCACATAATGATCAATGGCAGATGGAGACATGCACTACAAGACGTGAAAGTAAGAAGAGGCGCAGATGTGGGAAGTGGTCATCACCTAGTAGTAGCAAGACTGAAGGTGAAACTCAGAGCTGCTGGACCAGTTGCAGGCAAACAGAAAAGATAAAACATCACGAAACTCAAGGACCTCCTCACCAGAAAAGCGTTCGTGGTCGACGTCTTCTTCTTCTTCGATCCTTAACCACCGACCGTCAAAGCAGTCAGTGGCCATCACGCCTAGTGGCGTCTTGTAGGGCAACAACAAATTGATTCCACTTTGCACGGCCGGTGGCCATCCTTCGTACAGTGCCCCAACTCTGGTTCATTCTTTGCATCTCAGCTTCCACAGTCCTCCGCCAAGTTGTTTTTGGTCGGCCTCTCTTTCGCTTTCCCTCAGGGGTCCAAAGCATAGCTGTTCTTGTGATGGCATCGGGGTCTCTTCTGAGGACATGACCAACCCAGCCCCAGCGTCTGATGGTCGACGTAAAGAGACGATATCAGATTACCAAAAGTCAGGAAAGAACAGAGACCGATGATGTCAACCAGAAATTCAACACCATCTCAACAATATACAAGGAAAGCAGCAAGTCATGCTTGGGATTCCAGGAAAGAAAGAACCAAGACTGGATAACACCAGAAACGCTAAACACCATAGCGAAGAGAAAGGAAACGAAAAGAAAGAAAACAGAAGCTAAGTCTCCCAGGTTAAAGGCAATATATAGCGAACAGCACAATCAACTGGACAAGGAAGTAAAACGTCAAACCCGTGCTAACAAAAGAACATTTCTGGATGACCTTGCAAGACAGGCAGAAGAGGCAGCACTGAGAAATGAACAAAGCACAGTTTATAAAATAACTAAAACTATCAGTGGAAAATGAGGTGCAAACAACATTACGTTAGTAAGAGACAAGAAATATCATCACCACAGCACAGGGGCAGGAAACAAGATGGGCTGAGCACTTCAGAGAAACCCTGAATAAAGAACCACCAGAGACTCAGCTGAATGTTCCTGAGGCTGAAAGTGACTTATACGTAAATGCAGACATTCCACGAAAAGAAGAAATCATCACAGCTATCGAAGGGTTAAAAAATGGAAAAGCGCCTGGTCACGACAATCTAAATGCTGAGTTATTCAAGGCAGACCCTGAACTAGCAGCAGAACTATTAGAACCACTATTTGCACAAGTCTGGGAAACTGAGACAACACCAACAGAGTGGAGTAAAGGAATAATTGTCAAATTGCCCAAGAAGTGCGACCTTGCAGACTGCAACAACTGGAGAGGAATTACCCTCCTCTCAGTCCCCAGCAAAATACTAGGCAGGATAATCATCCAGAGAATTTCAAAGCAGTTGACCATAAACTGAGGAAAGAACAAGCGGGCTTTAGAAAGAACAGAAGATGTGCAGATCATATATTTACCCTCAGGAACATTTTAGAGCAGTGCTCTGAATGGCAGAGACAGCTGTACATTAACTTTGTTGATTTTGAAATGGCTTTCGACAGCATATACAGGGACAACCTATGGAAAATTATGAGGGCCTATGGAATTCCCAGCCGCATTGTTTCCATCATAAAAAGCCTCTATTCTAACTTTACGTGCAGTGTTGGATAGAGTAATGTTACTTTCGAAGTGAAAACAGGAGTACGACAGAGATGCCTCTTATCAACAACTTTATTATTGACAGCCATAGATTGGGTGATGTGCCAGACAACAGAGGGCAGTCCAAGAGGAATTACATGGACAACGTTTTCTGCACTGGAAGACCTGGAATATGCAGATGACATTGCACTACTCGCGCATTCACATCAACACATTCAAGACAAAACCGATAGACTGAATAAGTATGGCCAGCAGGTTGGCCTGAACATCAATCTGAAGAAGACAGAGGTCATGACACTAAATGTGGGCAATCCTGAGCCAATAACAGTAAGGAACCAGAAGTTAGAACAGACAGACACATTTACTTACCTAGGATGCATAGTAACACCTGACGGCGGAACAAGCAAGGACATTAACAACAGAATGGATAAAGCAAGAACAGCCTTTGCTATTCTCAACAACAATTGGAAGTCTTCCCAGTACAGCACAAACACCAAATTAAGACTATATGAGAGCTTTGTACTTTCTGTGCTTCTCTATGGTGCGGAATGTTGGAGAGTAACAGAGAAGGAAATGTCGAAACTGTCCTCCTTCCACACAATCTGCCTAAGGAAAATTCTCCGAATCTTTTGGCCAAACACCATCAGCAACCAAGAACTACTTATTCGGAGTAACCAGGAGGACATGCACACCATCATAGCTGGCAGACGCTGGAGTTGGGTTTGCCACGTCCTCAGAAGGGACCCTGATACCATCACAAGAACAGCTATGCTATGGACCCCCGAGGGAAAGTGAAAGAGAAGCCGACCAAAAACAACTTGGCGGAGAACTGTGGAAGCTGAGATGCAAAGAATGAACCAGAGTTGGGGCACTGTACGAAGGATGGCCGCCGACCGAGCAAAGTGGAATCAATTTGTTGCTTCCCTACAAGACGCCATCAGGCGTGATGGCCGCTGACTGCTTTGGCGGTTGGTGGTTAAGGATCAAAGGAAGGAAGGATTATTCCCTTGAGTTCAACAATAAGCGGAATTTTTTTTTTTTTTTTTTACCTAACGTGATGTATAGTTTCGATTAGGTAGGGCAATGAAAAGTTTAAATCAGATCTAGTATGAAGTCATAGTCTAACCACGACAGGTCGACTTATTCACATATTCAGTTGTAAGGTTAACAACAGTAGTACTACATCACTGAAATATGCGGCTAGGTATTCGTAAGGTAGACATTATAGTAAATAAACAGGCATTATGCTGGCACAGGACGACATCATTTGGAAACATTTGAATACCATGCTTACCAGGCATTATTTCATTCGCGTCCAATAAAAACACATCTTCTCAGTAAAAATAAAGGAATTAAAATGAGTTTTGACTTTCACCCATTAATGATGCACAGCCCTCTAAGCTAGGACGAGTAGTTTCTAGTTTCGCCAATGTAGAATCATTTCTACTTCCTGTCAAAGTTCATATTCGTGCACGTCATGGGTTCAGTGATGTCAACATTTATTACTGAGAATAATTTTACAGAATAATTAAATTCAGAGGTGATGAAGACTTATGAATAATTTCGAAGAACCATTGTTAAAAAACTGATGGCTCTGAAGTAGTAGATTTCTCAAGGGTGAAACGTAAAATTAGAAGACTCTGGCAAACTACATTAATAAAACCTGTATACCGCTACGATCCAGTTCCAGATACTTGCTAAGGCACATGAACAACGCGCCTTGTGTATAGGTGCAACAGCCAACATGGGTGTGCTGTCGGATACTATTATGATAGTACTCAACTGTTTTAAAATGTAATTGCGCGAATAACATATTCCCGGTGGCCAATACTTTAGATAGACTTTTGTATGAGAATACACAATCTAAAGTCTTACAAGTCAGAGAAAGCCTAAGGGAGTTTGTGTTGCTGTCTCGTCTTATTTCTTCCAGGAAAATGAAAGGGGCGAAGAAGACGTAGTAAGACCTTGACCTGATAGTATGTGACAGGAAGACTTGACATAACTGTTTGAGGGCCTGTGCTCCTTGGCGAGATGAATAAATGAGTGAAACAAATAAAGACGTCCTTCGTAGACTAATACTGAATAAATACTAAATATAAATGGGTATTGCAGGTGCTCGTAAGAAAATAAAGAAGTAGAAAACTATGTAACAGAAAAATAATAGAAGCGATAGGCTTACCGGGGACTCGAACCCACGACCATCCGAACGGCATTATTTATTTATTTATTTCATAGAATAATAAGCAGAGGCAACATTTGATCTGATTTCATCATGAATAGACTACGGTAATTTTGACTGTCCACAATTTGCGATCTCTGAAGTTTTCTTTCACTTCTATTAATGACATTCTTTTGTGGCATGCTGTTCTATTTCTTTCAGTGTCTTCTTTGATCATCTTATTGCTGCTTCAGCTTCTGCTTTCTGCGTGCTCTGGCCATTTGATGTTTTCTTCTGTCATGGATATTCCAGAATAAGGAGATCTGACGGTGCCAGCAGGTGCCATTCTCTGTCATATTTACCGCAGACATTATTTCTTCACCTCCTGGTTTACTCGACACCTCTTGAGTCTGCTTCCTCAATTACACATTGGTTTTGTATTTTAATTATATCACTTTTGTGCGTTGTTTAAGATGAAGCTTTTATTCACTGAAACAGCGTTTGTTCGTTCTTCTTCACCCGTAGACCTTACAGATTGCCACTTAAGCTGTTACATCAAAATTGCCACTTTAACTGTTACCTCTACAAATGCGGTCATTCCTCTCCTATAGCTACGTTTGGCAAGTGTTAAATAATTAACGTTAAAAAATAAGAATTCCAGTACCACGCGCTTCTCTCCTCCAGGTGTCAAAACAAAGCTGTAGAATAAAGCACTCGAATCGACTTGGACGTCAAGCGTTATAATATTACTGATGATTTTTGTCTGTTTAAAAAAAAAATAACACGTCACGATCTTCCTGGCAAATAGAAGTTGCCGGAAAGAAAAGCATATTTATAATTGCTGCTTATAAAGTAGTTGTGCACTCCGTGGTTCCCGGGGTTCACTGATGGATTATTGTTATTGTTGTACCCTGAGCGAACCTATCGTTGTACCCTGAGCGAACCTATCGTTGCTCAGTCTTGTCAGCAAACGTCGAAGGGCATGAATGATGATTCTTACAGCGCGCTATCTGTTTACACGGTTGATGCATCCTTTAATCAAATCGTAATTTGAAAGGTTACTTAAGAGAACGGATGAAGTCGGGCCAAATATGGAAACTGAGGTCATGGGTTTAAATTTTAGAATACGCAGAGGAAATTGTTGGGATAAGCCCCATCATAAAACGCATGATTATTCAATTGGCTGGGCAATTCTAGATGTTATAAACAACACATGATTGGAGCCTGGTCAGATTGTGACAACCAAGGGCGTGGGACGAAAATTGCAATATAATCTGACTTTCACAGGTTTAGAGCACTGTGAAATTCACCTCGTCAAGAAGACAACCAGCTAGCCAGAGTAAGGAATAAGATCAGAATTCCATTTATCGGACCAGACCTTGTTTGAGCATCTTGTGGACTTATATCCCAGGAAAACTCTACCTATATTAACAGGAAAAAGCCGGAATCCGAGGAATCTGAAACACAAAGTCAGAGTGGGAACCTAGTGTAAAGTAATGCTCCAAACCGCGTGTAAGAGGCATCTTAAACAAGTTGCCTTAAATATTGCTCTGAACCAGGAGTCAGTATTCCTGAAGAGAATAAGGATGGTGGTACCAGTTGAGGGTACTACCTCTGGAACAAAATGTGTGGTTTTAGTGGCCTGCTGTCAACGTTAGACACCATCATCAGACGGGTCTTGAAGACGCTGGACCAGCTTCGTGATTACTTCCTGATATTTCTTGGAACGTGTCATAACATTTAGACTTGACCAATGACGAGAGTGCATCAGACCATAACATGCAAAGAACCAACCATCAGCTGGAGCAGAAACCAAACTTACTGGCAGATAAGTACAATAAAAGCTGCAACGTGAACTTTTTCAGAAACTCCCCTCAATATCTGTAACATCACCCTGTGATGATAACCTTTGTTCAAAAAGAGAATTATTCATTTTACACTGTTAGATATAGTTAACTATTAAATTTGTTTTTTGTATATATACAAGTTTATAGTTGAATTAATCCTTTTGAGTGTACTGCTCCCGTATGTCTCAGTCGTCTCAAATACACTTTAAACAGAGCTACTAAATTAAAATTTCACTGAATTAAATCAGTTGGGGGCATGAACGAGCCAAAATACATAATAATTCTTCATAAAAGGTGTCGGGCAGATACAAAGTTAACAATTGCTCAGTCCAATTCAGCATTGTTCTTTATTTCTGAGTTATCTTACGAACACTCCCTCGAGGTAGAAGCATCATCGTCCTTCTATCTGTATCTCTGCCAAGAGTAATCTTGTGAGAAGGTAGATACCTTTGAAGACCCACATTATATACTCTAGGTTTTGGCCATTGTTGGACCATCACTGTAGAGCAAAGGGGAGGCAACCCGTGACAGTGTGCAAGCAAGTATGTGATACTAAGGAAAGTCAGAAATGAATGGCTCATTTTGTACTTCCACTCCTGCAGTTGAATTGAGTGGTGTTACATTCTTTAGCATACGACTGTATTTCTTCATAAATCGTTTTTGTATATTTATCTTCCATTCCGGAGTCCATTTGTCCCCAGATTCAATCAATCAATACCTTTAAGCTCCCCAATGAGCATAAGCCAAATACATACCAAGTCCTCATGTCATGTGCCATCATCTCAAGTTCGTGCCATTTCCTCCTAATCATTTTCACTTCTGTCTCCAGATTTTTTCTTCATGTGCTTTACGATCTACCTGTGACGAGTTCGTTTGATTCTTCGGTCAATCGGCTTGTCAATTCTCACGCTTTGTCTACTTCTATTTTGTCAACGCCCTATTTTAATTTTCTTCGCCCGTTATCGCATTGTCGCGCATTTTCTGCGTGTCAGTCCTCATTCTGACAGCCGCGGGAGGACGCCTTCACACGTGCTCTCTTGTTTCTTCTACATTAGCCGACAAAATATTCTATGGTGTATGTCGGCTGGTGCTTCCTAAGCCCGTTTGAAATCAACTAACGAAGTAAGACCATTGGTCGCGCAACGCTTTTTTCCCCACTAGCTTGCGCAGAGTAACCCTTTGATCCCCGGTCGCGCTGTATAATCTCCTCGTCAACTCAGAGACGGGAACTCTTTTATCCTGTCGCAACAGGAATAAGCGAAGCTTCCGACGCCTTTGTCACAGGCAACTTTGGCCGCTACTCTTGGCCACCTGCACAATCACGACACAACTTCAGAAGCAAAGTTCAGGCCTATTTTGGGTATATATATGAGTTTTTAAATACATCCTTTACTTGCAGCAATGAAAACTGGAAACGCGAAGTGGATTACTATCTTCTACTTAAACAGTCGCTCAAAATCTTCGGACACTTTCTCTGAGAGTTAATTCCAACGGATTTATTTTCTGTTTTAGGGCAAGCGACACCTGCTTAATTAGTAGTTTTAATTTGATTTTGGATATCATGTGACTACTTTATTCAACTGATCTAGAGTGATTATATCCATAAATTAATAAGTGAAATGTTTCGTGTGTTAAGCAATTTAAACGCAAGGTGTTGATACTCTCTAAGACGGGAAAACATCATAAAGCTATTTAAGATAAAGTCATAAAGTACGTTTGAGCATACCAGGTCATTGTGTAAACTGATGGAGCTGTGTTTTTGGTGCCCTAAGGCCTTGTAAATTGTATAATTTCAATGACACTAAGTTTTTGGTAAATGTTTGGAGGAACCTGCCATTATCACTTATACTTTATCATTAGTTAAAGAGGCAGCCTGAATAGTAGTATAAATATACATAATGTATTTATTTTTTTGTGTTTTTTGTGCCTAAACAATCCCCGCCACGGACAGCGAGACCCCGTTTCTTTATATAGATTCTTTGAGCGAAAAGAGCTTAACTCGGCCTTCATGGCAGATAGGCGAGAGGTATACAAACTCGAAAGTTAAACTATTTTGTTTGCAGTGATATCGGGCTATTGTACTGCGCTGCCAGCGGGAAGCCTGGAAGAGGATGTATGTGTACTGTGAAAAAAAAGAGGAGCTGGGAGTTGAACGCTTGTATGCGTGTATATAGATAATAATGGTTATAACTTACGGAAGGTTAATTATGTGTATGTGTATGCATTTCTATTTTCATTCGACAGCCTGTAGAATTTCCGCTAGTCAAAAACAGCTAGCATTGCCTTTAACGTACAGATAAAAAGAAACTAAAAGAAGTGGTACCCAACCTTCCACGCAACCAACAGCCAACGGCTTTCTTCAGCTGTGCTCGCATCGTTTATTTTTTTCAATGAGCTGGGTAAATGCTCAGTTTTATGGTCGTAGCATAGTGATGCGTGTCGTAATGTTAATTATTCCGGAGATATTCTCCGTGGCCAAAGTAGACTCTAGGGGCAGTCATACAACACGCAATCAGCATAACTGCACTGAGCGGACCAGCACCTCCTTCCCAATTTTACAAAATACCGGATAGAGAATAATAATGGCCCGATAGGATTTTTCTAGTTATGTCCCTTTGTCCATGCAAAGCATCCTTGAGTTAAGTCCCTTAATCTTTAGACGCCGTTCCAACAATAGAATAAATCAAGTTTTTGCATTCAAAATATCAAAATGTCACATTATTCTTAGACCATCTATGAATGTGTGTGTTTTTGCACATAAACCGAGTATGTAAGCTGTTAATACGGTCAAAGACATCCATGTAATGAGCTGAGTAAAACGAGGTACAACTTGAAATTGGCGATATCAGCATTCATCATTATCAGGTGCTGAGTGAACACGTTCAATACCTGTAAGCACTGTGAAAAGAGTCATTGAGCAATTTGCTTCAATTTTTTGATGAAAAAAAAATTACGATAGTCCTCAGACTTGTTATTTATCACAAGATATTTTCATATCCCATCTTTACATAGTAGTAATAAATCAGGAAATTCCGGTCAGCATAAGCATTGTCAGCAAAATATGTTCATATATCGTACACTGTTCATTGGTCAGCATGTGGAGAAGTCAGTTGATAGGTTTGATGTAACTTCACAAGATACTTGCATTAGCAGTGTTGATAGATGACAGTGAGTCTTTTACGCAACGTGATAACACATCCGCGACCATGTTTTGACTGCCTTTGATGGCACGAATGTCATATTCATAGGGTTGAAGCGCAAGTGATGCTCTGGCTGCCTTCTCATTACGAAATTGTGCAGTCTTAAGATAGGACAAAGCCCTCTGATCTGTCTCCAAGATGAATTTCGCCCCAAAAAGATAGCGTTGCACTTTTGTAAAACAATATACCACCGCGAGCAACTCCCGCTCGACTATGGGGTATTTTTTCTTTGTGGGTGTCAATTTACGACTGACATACAGAATTGGATGTAAACAATCATCGAATTCCTGCATAAGGGTACCTCCGATTCCCGAACCAGAGGCGTCGACTCTAAGGATAAAAGGAAATCGAGTATCAGGCAATCTTAAAATTGGTGACTTTGAGAAAAAAGACTTAAGAATTTAATGACTCATTACACGAATGTGTCCAAACAATCTTATTTGGAGTTATTTCTTAATAACGAAGACAGAACTGAAGTAATTTCTGAAACATTAGGCAAGAAATTTCTATAGAATCCGACAAGACCTAAAAGACTGCGAACCTATTTTTTTTTTTTTTTTGTCTTAGGAATTTCTAGATTCAAGATCCTGGAGATAGTAGAATCCTCAGGCTTAAGAAAACCGCCTCCTACTTTAGGACCAAGAAAAGAAATTTCAGTGAATCCCATTTTAGTTTTCGAAGGTCTAGCAGTAAGATGATGGAGACGAAGAGTAGTCAACAAAGACTCAATTCCAAGAACATGTTCTTCCCACGATTGATGGAAAAGGCAAATATCATCAATATAGGTAATGATGTCATAACTACTAGAGAAAATCTTTCGCATCATGCAAACAAAAGTCGCAGGAGCGTTAACGAGACCAAAATACATAAAATTAAATTGGAACAATCCCAAAGGTGTAGCGAAAGCAGTATAAGGTTTTGCTCTGTCCGACAAGGGGACTTGCCAATAACCTTTAGATAAATCAAATTTACTGAAAAAAGTAGCTGTAAATAGTCTATCCAACAGAGAATCCAACAAAGGTAGAGGCTCCGCATCCGAGATTGTCAAAGCATTTAAACGCCTGAAATCAATGCAAATCCGAATGGATTTGTCTTTCTTTCTAATCAAGACCATAGGAAAACTATATGGATATTGAGAAGGAGAAATTATGTTTGATTTTATCATATCCTCTATTTCTTTTTGTTTTTGTGATAGAAAATGTACAGGGATAGGATAAGGTTTAAGTTCGATTGGTCTTAAATCAGTAAGGAGAATATCATGTTCAATGATATTTGTATGCCCAGGAAAATCCGTGAGCACGTGAGGAAAAGATTGTAGTAATAAATAAATCTGATCTTCCTGATATGGAGCAAGAGTTGGCGAAATAGAAATATCCCTCCAATTCTCAGTAGAAGAAAGTGGTAAAGTAGGTAGAGATAAAAGAGGCTCAGAAATATTAGGCAATTCAGACAACACTTCCTGTATGACAGCTAAGGAAGAGCGACGATCAATAGGCTCGTCGATAGCCTCAAAGACTGGTTTAAGATGTGGAGGACGAGAGTGAAATTGTTGCAGCATGTTGATGTGAAAGGTTTTTTTCCTTTCCTTTAATAGATATAATGTAGTAGTCAACATCTGACATTCTTTCAAGTATAGTATATGGCCCTCTCCAAGATACAAGTCATTTATTGTCCTTAGCCTCTCCGATTTAGCCTCTCAATTTTCCCGTTCGCAATTGGGTGATGTACACTACTAAGAGATCTATCTATCTCAAACTCTCTCATAACCTGAGTCATAACGTCAGAAACAAACTAAGATCCCCGATCAGATAATATGTTTTGGGAAAACCCAGTCGACTGAAAATTAAAAATAGCGCGTCAGCAACATCTGTAGTGGATATTGTTTTCAGAGGAATAGCCTCCGGCCAGCGCGTGCACATATCAATGCATGTTAGCACATAACGATGACCTCTAGCTGAAGTGACTGGTAGTGGACAAATAAGGTCGATTGCCATTTTTAGGAATGGACGCAAAGATATGTCTGACGCCTGGATAGGCGCATTATGCTTGGGGCGCTTAGCTGCCACATCTGGGCAAGTTTTGCACGTGTGACAAAAGATTTTCACATCTCTTGTCACCCCAGGCCAAACGAAATGAGACAAAACCCTATGTTTTGTCCTCTCAATCCCTAAATGTCCTGCACAATTAACATCATGAGCATGCCGTAAGACAAATGGGAGGAAACTAGTAGTTGTGTTTTTATTTCAGACTGAGCATAGGCCAACCATTTTTCTTCCAGTTCATATTCTCTCTTTTTATTCTCTTGTTCTAATTCTCCCTGTCTTCTCTTCTCATCTAATTCTTCCTGTCTGCTGAGTTCCTTGTCTACATAGGCTTTCAAAGCTTCACCCTCCAAGCCAACATCTCTTCCAAACTTTACCAAATCTTTAAAGGTAGCCATACTTCACAATTATTGTGACTACAAATGGCCCAATAATAATTCAAATACAATATCAGTACTATGTGAGCAATATTAGCCACAATTATCTCACCACTCAAAAACACTCAACTGCATGTAATATTTGATGTTATAATAGGAGGAAAAAACTAAATACCCACAAGATGACAGAATACAGTGAACAGAGCCAAAACAAGATAATACAAATGAAGAACCAAGGTAGAAATTAAGAACAAATGAAAACAAATTAGCTCTATCACACTTATGACAAGACAAGCACGATTTCATAACATATATAACATCTAATAACTGAAGGATAGGAGGGTTAGACCAACAATTTAGCTATCTTTCTCAGATGCGCTGTCAGTGATTACAACATTGAAAAGTCAAAGTAATGCTGAACTGGATGACCTAAGAGTAACACTTCACAGACTATGTCAGCAGTATAAAAGAGTTGTGATACAGTGGATCCCTTCTCACTGCAACATCCCTGGAAATGAAGAGGCTGACAGATTGGCAAAGGAAGGGGGAAAACTTCCTCAACTTGACACAAATATAACCTATGAGGAGTCCAAGAATTTTATCAAGCGCAGATACAGGCACAAGTGGGAAGAAGTGCATCCAGGCCACACAAAAAATGATCCTTATTACCAGCTTAGCAGAAGAGAACAAGTGGTAATCTTCAGACTTCGCACAGGTCATAACAGATTGAGATACCTGTTACGTGCAGTCTTTGATATCTTACAATATTATACATAGGTAATTTTTTAGTGCTTAAGGGAAAGTCATTATTGAGTTACTTCCCTTGAACTCCGCGGATAAATACATTTTACTGCGATTTATTCGTTGTTTGGGTAATAATAGATTGTTCTTGCTTCAGAATATCTATGGCCTGAATTTATGTGTATTGTTTGTCTGAGTAGGACAAGTCTGTCTTATATCTGTATATCTTTACATATCTAAGTCGAACTATATGTTCTGTTGTCTCTAGAGAGGTCAAAGGCTATTCGGCGGATGTGTGGCTTGAGTGGTGTGATTTGGCTTCGTCCTGATAGGGAATGTGTGTGTTTTGCTATGTCGGCTTGATGCCTTGTAAAAGTGATCTCAGTGGTTTTGGGGAAAGTGATAGTCGTCTAGACCTATCGTGTATGCTTTACCCCAGTGTTTATTCATCTTGCCAAGGAATGGCAGTTTCATATTCCCTCTACCAAGGTAATCAAAGATACTTTTATGAACTCTCGATCGAAGCCACCATTGTCGATAATTACGATTTGAATGTTTAAGAGAATATATTTGACTCGATGAAAAACGACTTCGATTCCTAGCAGCACTATATTCTGTAGAATGCAGTCTATTGTTCATGACCAAATCTACAGAGCAACGAAATGTTGTATGAATGACTAACTTTAGAACAGATTCATTATCTGTATTCAAACGTGAGTGACAGTTCACGAGTGGAGCCATCTTGGAACCAAAACATGTAGGACTTTCAAGAAGAGAAAAGGGATGCCCGTATTATCGCTTGATCAGTCCAGAGATCACTGCTACACATGAGAACCCATTGTTAGCGGTTCAATATTATTATATGGAAAAATATGTGCTGAACATTATGTTGAAGAATCGTTGCTAAACGAGATTAGGTTTAGAAGTCATCTGAAATATTGTTTACAAGCTGACGTGCTCAGTCAGTGACGTCAGATGATATATATGTATGGGCGATACTGAGTGCTTGGCTATTGACAGTCCATTATACCATTATTCTACATGAGTGCCCATGTAACATTGCAAGACCATTTGTCCACTGTACTATGATGTATTATGGCAACCTGTGATTTGTCACTATCTGTGCTGTCGAGTGTGTACGTCCAATTAAACTTTAGAAAAGGTACACAGTCGTTGGTGTCGATGACTTCCGGTCATACATGAGTGTGAGAAGAGAACATTTGTCAACAACACGAACCCTTATCATCATTCGCACATTATACACTCCATCCATGTCTACACAACACTGCGTAGGTCAAGTTGACATTCCATACACTACAGTGGGGCAGGCAACACCATAGGGATCTTGTCAACTGATGATGATAGACGCCTGTCTTCCCGCCTAGGAGTGTTCTGGTGCTTCAAAGACTGCCGAACATCTGCTTCAAAGGTGCCCAACATATGAGGAACAGAGAAAACGCATATGGCCATCACCAGTACCATTCCTGGAGAAAATCTACGGAGATATCAACAGCCTCAGGCTGACCACTGCTTTCTTTGAACTTATTCAAGTTGACATCTGAGGGTGAACGAAGAAGAAGAAGAAGACCAACAATTTCACAAACAATAATGCAGAAAAAACTAAATAAAATTACAAGTAACTTAACAACAATAACAAACTTGCCAAATAACAGTACTTTTACAACTAACAAACAATGGAAATGTAATCTCAATAGTAGCAGTAAACTCACAGCTTTGTAATGCCGGCCC
Source organism: Oreohelix idahoensis (assembly GCA_024509875.1). Classification (NCBI taxonomy): domain Eukaryota; kingdom Metazoa; phylum Mollusca; class Gastropoda; order Stylommatophora; family Oreohelicidae; genus Oreohelix; species Oreohelix idahoensis. The sequence goes on from JAMPIV010002861.1 coordinate 342,039, forward strand.
CACTATTTGAGAAAATCCTAAACCAAACCCTACAGAACGCTCATAAATTTTCCCGACCATACAGACGAGGTATTGAAAAAATTCACGAGTCCCAAACCAACCACCCACCTATTACAAACACACAGAGATACAAAAATACATGTAACATAAAGAAATAATTCTGGCACACTAGATTCTTAGACCCACACGGTGTATGTATCGATAAATATACTTATCTGTTTGCCAAGAAAAAAACAATCCTCCTTGTATACGCCTCCTTCACAAGTAACAAATGGTCCACACTCCGTTACGACCAGGTTAGGTTTAGTAATGCAGCCAGCCGACACACACCGCCTTTTTGAAAAATTCTGTACTGCACGAAAAGTCCCAAGACTTGAAAAAATACTCCTGACATCAAGGAAACAATACAAGATTCGGGATCTAGCTTTTAGGCCCTCATTCTTCTGTGCCCGCCCCCCCTCCCCCCATTATCTGTAGCGGTGTTCTTAGATTATAATTCATCTGTTACTTCTGGAGTTATACTGGCCAAGTTGGTGCAGGGACATACAGCGGTACACCGCACACAGCAGTACACCAAAAATACCAATATCACTACCAAGGCCGAGTGGACAGTTCAACACCATTTATTGCCGTAAACACAGCTCCATAAATAAACATTTGAAAGCCATTACAGTGTATGGCATAATATGCATCGTCACGTAAAGTTCTGTATCGTCAGTGGCTAGTATACTGTCCCTGACAGCTTCTCCTCATATTTAATTAGTTAGTTCAACGAAATACATACTTTCTTTCACATGCATCTCTAGTACCCCTAACACAAAATCTTGAAGTACAGAAATTGGTATGAGATAGGAATTAATCCAAACATCATAAATCTTAGGAGCTCAAAAATACACGTCCACCGGCCATTAAACACACATCGCTCTCTGCCCCTTCTCTCTAAACCAGTCACCTGTCTCATGAGACCCAGCCAAGCATGACAGCTTAACGTAGCACACAGGTCTTTCCCAGTGACCCGTGTACAAATAAATAAACATAGAGCTGTCGCTGAGCTACGCTATAACCTGTTATGAATTTTAATCATAACAGTATCCGAGACAAAAGTAGCTATTTTAAACTAATTTTGGCATGCTGATCACGAATATGAACTTAAAAATCTCGAATTAGCTCTAGTTTTCAAGATCAGAGGGGTGGGGGGGTGGGGAGGGGGGGTTCAGTAGGCTGGTGGCTTCACCTTCCCGGCGCGAATGACCCAGTCCTTCTCTTTTCTATAACCCTAGCGCGTGATTCATCACGAGACGGATAGCCTTGAGCGCCAATTAGATGATGCAATCTGTAGCAGTCATTGCAACCACATTTCCTCCTTGCCATCCTCTGTGTTGTGGATTCTGTGAGTGCAGACGTGTCATTCAAGTTGACTCGTGAATGTGTGAACAGTGCGGATTATTTTTGCTATTTTTGCGGACAGATAACTTTGCTATCACAAAGGCGACCCATTACACCAATGATAAAGAAAGCTTACAGCCTTTATTTTGGTTGTGAGATTGGTGACCATGACCGGTATTGGGCACCCACACATATGTTGTCAATCCTGTGCAACGAATCTGCGCTGCTGGTTGAACCGAAAAGGACGATCGATGCGTTTTGCAGTTCCAATGGTGTGGAGGGAATCGACAAACCATCTTAATGATTGTTACTTTTGCATGACCCCTCCAATTGAACATGGTATTTCTAATATGAAAAAGCAGCCTGTGACCTATCCGAATATTCGCTCTGATATGCGGCCAGTGCCTCGCGGGGAAGGACTTCCTGTTTCGGACCCACCAGAATCCTATACTCTGGATGATGAAGAAGATAATAAGGCCAGTGGGCATCCGTCACCTGTGAAAGCATCCAGATCAAGAGATCCTGATATCGTGCCTATTGAAGAGTCTGCACAGCCACATAAAATTACCCAGAGTGAATTGAATGATCTAGTGAGAGATCTGGAATTGCCAAAAAAATAAAGCAGAACTGTTGGGGTCCAGACTGCAGCAATGTAATCTTCTATAAGGGAATGTGCATGTATCTGTGTTTCGTGCTCGGCAAAAAGATCTACTTCCATATTTCAAAATGACAGATAACCTCATTGCTTGCGTTGATATAGTGGGTCTGATGGCAGCACTACACATCAACTACAAAGACGACGATTGGAGGCTGTTCATTGATTCGTCCAAGTTGAGCGTAATAGCTGTGCTGCTCCATAATGGTAACGTTTTACCATCTGTTCCACTGGGGTATGCAGTCCACATGAAAGAAACGTACAACAACACGAAACAACTGTTACACACCATCAACTATGACAAGTATAAGTGGTAGATTTATGGTGACCTGAAGGTCATTGCCATCTTGATGGAGCTACAGCAGGGTTACACAAAGTTTTGCTGTTTCCTCTGTCTGTGGGACAGCCGTGCCAGGACTTCCCACTACAAGAAAAAGGATTGGCCCCAACGACAATCACTTGAACCGGGGAAAAAGAATGTACTTAACGAACCACTTGTAGAATCCCACAAGATCTTGCTCCCTCCTCTCCACATCAAATATGGACTAGTGAAGAATTTTGTAAAGGCCATGGATCGAAATGGGGCAGGATTTTTATACTTTCGTGATAAATTTCCAAGACTTAGTAAGGCCAAAATCAAGGAAGGTGTATTTGTCGGTCCACAGTTACGTCAGCTCTTCCGAGATCAGCGTTTTGATGATATCCTCACAGGTGATGACAAGTTAGCTTGGAATGGTTTCCAGGAAGTGGTCACAAACTTTCTAGGAAACAATAAGACTGACAATTACCAGGAGCTTGTAGAAACCCTCTTGCAACGCTACGAGAGACTAGGGTGCAACATGTCTTTGAAATTACACTTTTTACACTCTCATCTGGATTTCTTCCCTGCTAACTGTGGTGCTGTCAGTGACGAGCATGGGGAACGATTTCATTAGGACATTACTACCCTCAAAAAAAGATACCGAAGGAAATGGAATGCAGCAATGTTAGCAGACTATTGTTGGACCCTTGTGAGAGATGATCCAGAAACTCATTATAAGCGACAGGCAAAAAGGCGTGGCGGTGAATCATTTCCACTATGAGCATTATTACCATATGGAATGTATAAACAAATGTGTAAAACTTGTTTTATAGATATTTAAAAAACTAGAGCTAATCTGGTGTTTTAACGGCCATTTTCATATTCAGCAGCCCAAACAACATAAAGGTAACTTGGTTTAATCTCAGATACACATAAAAAGTCAAAATTTGTTGTCCAGTGTTACTTAATTTTAAGGTTCTTTCTTTACATCAACTTAAAGTACGACGAGAACCATTGCAGTATTTATTGTAATGTATTTTCACTTATCTTTTCACCGAACAGTGGAGCCTAAAGGGACAATCAAGACCAAGGACACATAAAAGACTCGGCGAAACTGCGGGAAAGGCATCGCGCTGGCTGTGGAACAACCACTATTACTATGTAATTCAAAACAGTAACTTGTTAATCTAAAGTTGGCTGCATGGACAAAACCAGGAGGGTTTAGGCAATTTGGAAATTGCAACCAAGGTGGGGTGGGCACGATACCCAGTACAGAAACAAATATAAAAAACAAACAGAGTGTGACCCAAGTGGACTGTGATAAACGAGCGCCAAAGCCTTATTGCCCTATCTTTTCCTACATCTTTCTTATTTTATTTTCTCCTACATCGTGCTCTTTCATCCCACGTTTTGCTATTTCATCTGTAAACTGTAATCTTTTTTTTACTCGCGACTGGTACCTAGAGAACCACATTTGTTCTTTCATCGGTGGTAAAGAAATTCTTTTGATTCAGTTCCCACCTTGTTAAACACGTCTGGTTTCATGAGGGGAGCGCGGCTGACACAAAAGATTAGTCTAAGCCGTTGTTTAAACACAACACGGTCACCGTCTCGCACAATACAATTTTAAAATAATATATATTAATTAAACTATTACTGGACAAATTTGAGGTCACAATAATAATGAGTTATGGCTACCCTGGAATATTTTAATAAGCTTGGTAAGGACTATGGTCTAGAGGGCGAAGCCTTAAGAACCTTTGCTTTCACTGAGCATGCAAAAGAAATAAAGAGGTTAGAGGACATCGCAAGGGATGAGAGACTCTTAGCTAGAGAGGATAAGAAGAGAGAGGAAGAATTAGCTGAGAAGAGAAGACAAGAAGAAATAGCTGTAACTGAGAAGATAAGACACGAAGAATTAGCTGTAGCTGAGAAGAGAAGACAGGAAGAATTAGCTCAAGAGAATAAAAGGCTGTAACTTGAAATAAAATTGGCACATGCTCAAGCCCTTGAACTTGAGGAGAAAAAATTAGCCTATGCTCAGACGATGGCCGAAATTGAGTTGGAAACATTAAAATTTGAACATAAACAGGTTAATCCAGCAGGTGAACAGGCTGGAAAGAAAGACCATGCTTCTACTTTTAAATTAAATTTGCCCAAATTTAATCCCAATATACACGATATTTCATGCTTTTTAAATAGACATGAAACATGTTGCCATGAGTTCAAGATTGATAGAGCTACATGACCCAGCAGGTTAATGAATTTATTAGTTGGTGAGGCTCTTACTGCAGTCTGCACCATGGATGATTATACTAGAAATGATTAAGATGGTGTGAAGGCTTTATTGCTAAAAAAAATATCAACTGAAGGAAAATGGATACAGATTGAAACTGAAATCATTTTCGCCTGATTCAGCTAAGGATTTTGCTGAATTTATTTCATCTATTAAGCTTTGCTTTTCTAGATGGGTTGATTTATCAAAGATTGATAAAACTTTTGATGAGCTGGCAGACTTAATTTTAAGAGACGAGGTGCTGTCTTCAGTCAGTGGTGACTTTTTGTCATTTTTGCAGGAGAGAAAGCCTGAATCATTATCTGTTTTGGAAAGTCTTGGACGACAGTACCAAATTGCACACCCTGAAAGAAATCTTAGCAGAGCTAACACAAAGGATTCATTGTCAGTGGCATCAGCTAGAACTATGATGTCCAATCCACCCAGACAATGTTCAAATAGTGTGGATATAAATTTTCGATGATTCGAGATAATAATACTGGATCTTTCAGAGGGAGGTATAATTTTAATAATAGGTCACAGCAACCTCAGGGAAATTACCAACCATATGGTGATGGATATATACCTCAACAATCCTTCTCCAGACCTACCAGGGATTGGAACAGAGGTAGATACAATTCCCAATCAAACAGAGGACACAGGTCATTCTATGGAAACAATGGACATGATTACAATAACAAGAGTTTTCAACAGAACAATAACTTTCGACGTTCCAATGCAGTTGTGCATCAGAGTGAAAATAATACAGTTCACAATGTACAAAATAACAATGTTGCTTCTCATGCCAATGCATGTAGTGTGGACTTGTCCAATAGTAAAATTGTTCTGAATGTAATTCTTTCTTTCAGCCAGAGGGAGTTCCTAGGCTCCGGTGTGGCCACCCTTTGCCAGTAATTTCCTCTTATAATGGAACAGGATCAGTGGTGTTCGGTAAAGGTCTTGTATACAACCAACTTGTTTGAGTGCTCAGCGACACTGGATCCGAAACTGTGGGGGTTCGAAGATCATTAGTGGACCCTGCGGATTACACAGGCAAGGAAGTCCAGTGCATCACATTCGGGGGCACAGTTGAATATTATCCAACTGCAGAAGTGTTTTTAGATACCCCTTATTTTACAGGAAGAACTCTAGTGTGTCTGTTGGCAAAACCAGTCGCTGGGATAATTTTGGGGAATATCCCTGGGCTTCATGAAGGCACTAATGATGATATTTTAAAATGGGAACAACAACATGTATATACTGCCAGGGTTGATATTACCAGAGCACAGGCTCTTAGGCAGATGCATGCACGGTCACATGATCGGCATCAGAGTAACACAGTTTTGAGGGATAGTGATGTTGATAATACAAAATTTCTTCCTCCCATCATTGAGGAGTCCCCTGATGATATCAAAACTAATGAGGAATCATCAGATGACTATTTTGACTCGAGTGAATCACTGGAGGCTGCTGATATGGGACCAACCGCATCCATCAGTGATGATGTGATACCTAGCATTGATGATGATGATGTTGATCAGGTGTCAAGTTCACTTTGGTCATATACTATGTGATGCGTTGTGTGTCTTTATTATTATTCTTATAATTATAATTGGAGTAACGACTGGTTACTCTGGCCAAGATTAACACTGGGGTAGAACTGGTCACCAACGCAGACAGCCAATATCAACTTGAAATATTAATGTCACCACAAAGGCAGAGTGGACAATATACACACTGTTTATTTACAATAAACGCTGCTCCACATGCATAATCTTGAAAGCCATTATATCTTATGGCATAACATATTCAGTCATCGATATAACTCTGTACCGTCTGTAGCTAGAACACTGTCCTCGACAGACTTACACATTTTTATTTAATCAGTTCAACGAATGCATACTCCCTTTTAAATGAAGATAGCTAGCACACCTCACACAAGATCTTGATGTACTAGTGATGGTACAACATAGGGATATGTCACACTATTATATAAATTTCAGGAGCTCAGATACATACGTCCACTCGCCATAAGCCACATACATCGAAGACCCTAGCAGACGATATTCCCCCGTCTGCCTCCCTTACCTCCACGTCTGCCCATCTACACCCCGAGGCAATGACGTCACTTCCTGTGTTACCAAGGACTACGTATAATAAACAAACGAGGAGCCTTGTCGAACCATCTAATGATATCGACCCAAATGTTATGAATTTTACTCATAACACTATGCAGTAAAATCTGTATATTTGGCTGCTTATTTTCCTTCTTTCCGTTGTCTTTTTACTATATGGTTCTACCTTTTCATTTAGGAGCTTCACGGATATTAATATTACTTTGGATTTTTTCTTTCAGATGTTGACATACCATGAGTACATGTGGTATGTACTGACCACTACATTGGTTAGTGTGGCGGCATTAACAATATTGTTTCTTTCTTCAGGCGCTACAAGTTGTGTTACGCTATTTGCAGAACATAATAACTTCATACTTGTTCATATACAGGGACGTGAATATATTCTTCCCACTAATTATGTAAAGGAGGTCTTGTTTCCCATCTTTACTTATGATGAGGCTAATAATGTTGTACATTTTCAGGGTCACTGTTTTGAAAAATGCTAACATAATGGGACTATAATTTGACTGTTGCAAACTTAAATATTATTTTCTATACTGAGCCTCTACATTTGTTAGATGATTCTTTGTTGGATAGACTATCTACAGCAACATTTTTCAGTAAATTTGATTTATCTAAAGGATATTGGCAAGTACCTCTGTCGGAAAGAGCCAAACCTTACACAGCTTTCGCTACACCTTTGGGATTGTTCCAATTTAATTTTATGTCTTTTGGTCTAGTCAACGTTCCTGCGATTTTTATTCGTATGATGAGAAAACTTTTCTCTAATCGTGATGACATCATCACCTACATTGATGATATCTGCCTTTTCCATGAATCTTGGGAAGAGCATGATCTTGGAATTCAGTCTTTATTGACTACTCTTCGTCTCCATCATCTTACTGCGAACCTTCTAAAACTCAAATAGGATTCACCGACATTTCTTTTCTTGGTCTCAAAGTGGGAGGCGGATTTTCTTAAGCCTGAGGATTCTACTATCTCCAGGACCTTGAATCTAGACATTCCTAAGACACAAAAACAGGTTCGCAGTCTTTTAGGTCTTGTCGGATTCTACAGAAAGTTCTTACCTAATGTTTCAGAAATTACTTCAGTTCTGTCTTCGTTATTAAGGAAGAACTCTCCAAATAAATTGTTTGGACTCATTCGTGCAATGATTCATTAAATTTATTAAAATCGCATTTCTCTAAATCACAAATTTTAAAATTGCCTGACACTAGACTTCCTTTTATCCTTAGAGTCGACGCCTCTGGTTCGGGGATCGGCGGTACACTTTTGCAGGAATTCGATGATTGTCTTCATCCAATTCTGTATGTCAGTCGTAAATTGACACCAACAGAAAAAAATACCCCATCGTCGAGCGGGAATTACTCGCGGTGGTGTATTGTTTTGCAAAATTGCAACGCTATCTTATTGGCGCGAAATTCGTATTGGAGACAGACCAAAGGGCGTTATCGTATCTTAAAACTTCAAAATTTCGTAGTGAGAAAGCAGCCAGAGCAGCACTCGCTCTCCAGCCCTGCATGTCAGCTTTTGTTCTATGCTGCTGGCGGCGGCATTTGTTCCCTCGGTCCATTGTCGCTTGCATGCTTACAAGTCCCTTTGTCGTGCCGGGCTTATTGTTTTCCATCTGGAAGCAAAGGTTGTTGTTCCACGTTGAGGGCCTTTGATACCATACTCCTGGAGTTCATTGTTGCCGGGTGATGTGGGCCGTAATGCAAATGCAAGTCTGATGTAAAGTTACAGCAAACCTATCAACTTACTTCTCCGCAAGTTGACCAATAGACAGTGTACCATATATGCACATATTTTGCTGACGATGCTTACTCTGGTGTGAATCTAATGACAAATTACTGCTACTAAAAGAGGATATAGAAACATACCCTGTGATGAACACCATGGCGGAAATCTATCATATTGTTTCATAAAAATGTGAAAGAAATCGCCCAGTAACTCTCTTTACAGTGCTTACATGTATTGACAATGAATACTCAGCACATGATGATGATGAATTCTAAGATCGTCACTTACATGATATACCTCTTTTTACCCAGCTCATCACATGGATGTCTTGAACCTTATTGACTGTTTCCTTACACGGTTTATGTGCATAAAACACACATTAATTGATGGACTAAGAATAATGTGACATTTGAGTCGTTTGAATGCGAAGAATGATTTATTCCAGTTTCTGAACATTGTACGAAGGTTAAGGGACTTACTCATGAATGCCTCTCATGGACAAAGGGACATAACTTAATAAATCGTAACGTGCGATAATGTATCTGTATCAGAATGGACATTGAACAGTGGTGATTAACTTGAATTCATAAAGGATCCTACGTGATAACATGGAGGATAATCATGGACATTAACTTTGTGCTCGATTATAAATATTTTCGTTGGACTTTCGTTGGTTATTATTCCACTAGTACGGATGACAGTAGAACATGGTTGCTTTAAATACTGTGCTTTAATTAGCTGTTGATTAGTTTTAATTAGCTTGATGAGATTCTGTCTTTGACATAAGTCATTACTACACTCACACTAATTATATAATGGAACATTTTAATTGTTCTCACAACAAGTTCGCAACTTATACCTTACATCAGCGTATTCTTACCTGATTGGACACACAACTTCGTCATGTTAAAAATAACATTTTTTTTTAAATTGACACCACAGTATACTTTTTATTACAGGTACGTAAGATGTACACATGATTTTAATCTTTTCTCGTATGATGTTGCATTCATTCACATTACTAACATGATTGTCTGCCTAATTTCATTTAATTACGCTGTTACAAATTTGTCTTTTCTATAATACTTTGCTTTATTTCTGTTGATCAATAAGTTAACTATTTGACAACTGATACTGGACTTGACGGATAGGTGTTATTGGACGGTGTGAGGTATGTTAGTACATGTATTGCTACCATCATTTTTTAATGTGTTGGGAACTCTCAGTTATGGCGACCTCACAGTGCTGTTAAAAGGAATTTGTCCGTGAGTAGACATTGGCAATGGTCCTAAAAACCATTGTCCACACTTTGAGTGTTCATTTGCCTACCCTAGGGCAAAAACCTGAGTGCTGTGCTAGTTCTTACTTACAGTGAAATTTGATGTTACCATATTTCACTCTAGTGAAGTTATACTCACACCACGGAAATAATGAAAACTTTGTTTCCATTATTTTTGCGGGGGGGGAGGGAGGGGAGGGGAGGGGAGTGATGTTATGGTTAAAATTCATAACGATTATGTAGGTATTATAGTAAGCTCGACATGGCTCCTTTTCTGATAATTTTATACGGACTTACTCACTAATAGAGGAAGTGACGTCATACCGATATAGTGTAGAAGCAGACGCAAATATTTGAAGCAGAAGTGGATGATGTTCTGCTAGAAGAGATGCGGCTTATGTTTTAATGTGAGCGGACGTATGTGTATTGAGCTCCTGCAGTCTACTGTGTTTTTCCTGCATCATTCCATCACTAGGGCATCAAGATACTATGTTGAGGTGTCCCTAGTTTATTCTAGTCCGGAAGTATATATAGTTACGAAGATGTCAAGTGTACGATGAGAATAAAGACTGCATAAATGCCAGGACGGCGTTTGATAGTGAACGGACTGGAAGACTTACTATTACTGCATTTGCCATTGAGCCTATACTCTATGTCTCAAGTAAAATAAACTGTGTATCGTAAATTGTGAAGAAGGTGTGAGCTCACTGAAGTTATGCTGATACGTGTTGTTTGACAACCCCTAAGGTGTACTTTGGCCACGGAGACCTTCTCCGAACTTTTATAAATTACGGCACGCATCACCCGGCAACAATGAACTCCGGGAGTATGGTATCAAAGGCCCTCAACGTGGAACAACAACCTTTGCTTCCAGATGGAAAACAATAAGCCCGGCACGACAAAGGGACTTGTAAGCATGCAAGCGACAATGGACCGAGGGAACAAATGCCGCCGCCAGCAGCATAGAACAAAAGCTGACATGCAGGGCGATAGACAAACAGAAGTTGACGGAGGGCTTTGTGACAGTTGGAAGGCGGGTGATTCTCTTTGCATCTGTTTGTCATACAGCACGGCATTGAAAGTTGGCAGCGAGTGGCCCACCCACTTTTAGACTGACAGTGGACAACAGAGATTTTAGGTACGAGAAACCAGATGGAATCTTAGTTATTGGTTGTATGGGCGGAGTTTGACGTCACAGGCAAGATTTGGGAACATACGGGCGTCTTAGGAATATATGGACCGCGCAGTTCGTTAGAGAGATGAGCCCAGTTTTTTTCAACATTGGGGTGCAGAGAAAAATCCCTAAAGTATAACCTGCAATTAATTCAGTGTGGATAAAATATTTCATATCTGTGGTGTATTGTGTTCTTAAAGAATTTTGCGAAGGGAAAAGAAGGTTATTAGATCTTATACAGATTATTAATGCTTTTTTACTTATTCTTTATTCATTTTAACCTCAAAGCTAAATGTGCGAAAGATAGTTTTTTTCTATTAATTCTTTTCATAAATGATTAATAAAATCAGAAGATTTTCCTGTAAGATGATAGGCTGATAGGAAGTAATTAATAGTTCATACTTCACCTTAATCTAGCCCGTTAAATCATCATCACAGTCTTCCGTGCGCATACACTCTCATGCACAATATATTTAACATCATTAGAATCGAACTCATAGGGATCAATAGAAGTATAATAAATGAAAGTCAACCAGTGATATTAAGTGTGAAAACTTACTAAGACTTTTGTGACTTTTCAGTCCATCAGAAGTCTGAGTCTACACGCTTCGTGTCTGACGTCTAACCAGAAAAAAGTTACGTTATCAAAACGGACATTTGGCAAGCAGAATTCGCCAGAAGACATCCTTCATTCCTCAAATAAGAAGGAATATTTCTCGCCCACGATTAAGACGGTGGACGCAGCATTTTTCGTCACCTTATATCACGTGCGCACAAGTTCAATACATATTTATATCAAGTTCAGCTCCATCAAAAGTTACTACATGAGTCACGCTAAAGCTCACAGTTGATTACTCATATCAAGTTTAGCTCCATCAAAAGTTACTACATGAGTCAAGCTAAAGCTCACAGTTGATTACTCATATCAAGTTCAGGTCCATCGGAAGCTTACCATCTGAAGTCAAGCTAAAGAGCTCTAAAGCTGAATCTCATATTTATACAAAGTGCAACACACTCTTAAGCGCATTCTAGGTAGCAGACTCCATAGTCAAATTCATTGCAGCTTACTCCAAGTATATTTCATGAATCACGAGTACATACTCAAGTTGATGAGTCTACATAGCAAGAACATTTAGTGAAGATATCCAATCTGGCCAGTACCCTTCGGAGATTAGACAACAGACATTTTTCATACGACAACTGTTAACTGTTGATCAACGCTACAGAGATATTGTCAAACAGTGAAGGACTGTATATCGTCAACGTTCTCAGTACAACCAAAGTTTTCATCAGAACGTCCTCGACTTAGAGATACCCTACCCGACATAACTTATAACAACTTGGGACATTCTATGCATACATGCGAATCATCCTACCCGGGTAAAACATGTTATACTCACCATTTTGGTAACACGTATCATATCACATCATCATCATTTTGCTTTACACAAGCTGGTTCGGCTATTTAATTAACTACAATATTAATATCCCATCTGTGTGTTTTTGTGTGAATCGTCTTTTACCATCATCACGTTCTAACCACTACTAACCCTATATGTGTAGATATTTAATTAATAAACCCACGAATTGTTTGATCATTATCTAGTTTGTTAATGTATCACTCGTGCTGTCGGTGTTAAATATTTACATATAGGGAAATTTCTGCACTCAGATGAGGTTGGAGGCTTTTTCTGTTACGGGATCAAAGAGAAGAAGTTAAGGTCGTGGGGAAACAGAACTCTTTCCATAACTCACTAGAAAACACTGTCCAGTGAAAAGCATTCGCATTCTTTTCTTCTTGTCCTTCTCTGATAGGTCTCTATCCTTTCCAATTTCTGGATACTTAATATCTCATAGGCTATTCCTGGCGAAAACTACTGTCGTAGTTTCCCCAATACTCACCACATGACATCGACCTGCCCTCACAGAGTGTAATAAATGTAAGCGAGCCGAAACAGTTGTCTACCGGAGGAACATATTCTGGTGATCAGATTTCATCCTGCTGTAATGCTATAGACAGAGTTTTTATCTGCATAACGTAGTGTTTTTAAATGCATATTTTAAAAGTATACAAATTAGTTTCACTTGATGAGAAAAAACAACAACATATTTTTGCTATCTTGCTGCATTGGTAAGCGATGCATGCTCAGAGCGGTTTCCACGCGCGGGCTGTATTGATTTCTATAATCCTTTTCTGTCGGAATTTTGTGTAAGGATATCAGCGGTAAAGTTGAGGCTGGGCCAACATTGAAACAAAAATACTTAAAACTCTAGAGCAGGGTTTCTCAAAGGGGGTGATGTTAATCCTAGCAGTGGTGGGCAGTGACCGAGCAACCCCGTAAGGCATTGCGCAACAGGACCGTGTTCACCTGCATAAGTCCATTCTTGGTTTTTGACGCGAGATAGGGGAGGGTGTTGATAATTGGTGATCGCTGTATTGCACACAGTGCAGGACGGTTGGCCATGACGTCAGCCTCTCCATCCTGAAACTCCATATTTCATTAATATCTTGTAAATTCGAAATTTGTGATAAGACGTTTAGGCTTCCTTGGATAAGGTAAAAAGAATATAAACTAGGAAATTTAATAAAGGAAAAACGAAGTTTCATCTACTTAAACTAATGACTTGTATTAAAGTTGATATCCTTTGTAGGGAGGGGTAACCCCAAAAAGATAGCGTTAATAAGTTGACCCAAATAAACAGATCCAAATAAAAAGTCATTCTCCAGTCAAAAAGAGGTCATTGACAATTATTATTGGATTATTATATTTACAAATTACTGATCACGCTAAGGTCTCGTGAGCTGTAGATATAGCAGGGGTTCCCTGAGACCTGAACATTTTTGAAGAGTTCCTGCAGGGTAAAAAGGTTGAGAAAGGCGGGTCTAGAGGTTTGCTTGTGCATGTATGTCCGTACGTGTGTTTTAATGTGAATAAGTGTCCGTATATAAATTCTCCTTATAAATGTCAAAGATGACAATTTTTGTCTAAACTACACATTTTATTTACAAATGTCGGAGTGAGAGCCTAGAAAATTTATAACCTTACATAAACAAATTCCACGGTCAAAATATGTACTGGGCGCCTTCGTCCAATGCGCCACTCTTAGTTGTAAATGAATGAGGAAAACACAACAACCACAACCGACTTCTGCTCCTGCCTACATGTCTTTACAATTCTTAGCATGTCTAGGAGAGGAAGAACCGGTGTGAGAAGACGTCAAATTGTAAAGCCTTGTATCTAGGGCCAGCCTTGGGGGGGGGGGGGGGGGGGGCACCGGGATGACCACCCAACGCTAAAAGATGGTGCCAGAGCGGGCGAGGAAGAAACATTTTCTGTTTCGTTAAAGAGCTCGTCCTTTCCTTTTGGTGTGACACAATTTGCTCAGGTCCAAGTAGGCAATGTCAATTTTTTATAAGAAAACACTAAATCCAAAGTGTGACATATTATTAACACGCTGTTTTCAGTTGTTATAGTTTTTTTTTATTTGTGGCAAGTAACAATTATCTACAACTGATCTACACATTTATTAATGAATGTTACTTAATTTTCAAGTAGAGTTTAAGTAACTTTTGTGGTTAGAAGTGTGAAGTTGGTGACCCAAATCACTGGCATAGGGCACCGAATGATCTTCTTATATCCTTGATTCTCAAGCCAGCGGCTTCATACTCCCATTTATTTAGCTCCCTTTCTAGTTCTAATTTTGTCTTTCCAGAGGGTTCTACACAGAATATTGATTTTCTTGATTGCTGCATTTCAAACATTTAAAGGGCGCTTGAGAATTAAGACATTACACCAGAAAATCTATGACGAGAAAGTCAGAAGTAAAGAAAAAAAGATGGAAAGATTTGTTCTTGTTTTTTGAAAATAGAACTAGAAGTAAAACACTGACGTACGCATACTATTTCATATTTGTATATACCTTTCAACTATCCTCGGATACAGGTCTTCAACAAAGATATGCCAAACCGTCATGTCCTGTGCTATACTTTTAATTTCGTTTCATTCGTGCCTATGTTTAATTCCGTTCTCCATGTGTTTCTTGTCCCCCACTATTTCCCTTACCCTGGGGAATCTAAAAACGACTGTCTTGTAATACTGACAACTGGTTTCTTTGACGTTTGCTGTATCCAAAACCAGCTTCGTTTCCTCATTTCTTGTTCCAATGGTACTTGTCATGTTCTTAGCATCAGTTTCACATTGGTATCATGTCTTACCATGTCAATCCTTATTCTATATGCAAGCACCAATTTATAAAAGTGTGTATGTTTTTGGTTATAATTGTTGTTGTTCTCCGTGTTTCACATCCATACAACTGACTAGAAGATTTGTTCTTTATGTGTTGGACATGATATCGATATATCTTCATCATCAACATTTTCTTTTGAGCTTCATACGAAGCATGCAGCCACCACTGCTGTTAGTCCCCTTAGCCAGCACCAAGCATTCACATGTAGTGCTTGTTTCTGTGGCGATTTGTTTGACATGATGAGGTTGGCAGCCCCATACACAACCTCATATTAGTCGCCTGGTACGACATGCTTGAGACTGCAGTATACTTATTCTTTCTTTGTCTCTTCAGATACCCCTAGGAACTACACAGGTGCGTATATATATATATATATATATATACTTTCATCTCAAAGTTCTTTTTTTTCACTTCAGTCATCATCAGCTGCCATCTCAGTACCCATTACTTAATCTCCGGAGCTGGACAAATGATCGGACTCTGCTCTTGACTTAGGGAAAGCAAAGGCAGCGAGGAAGGAACTGGTCGCCATATGTCATAAAGCTGGACCTGCTTTGGTAAAGTCTCTAACATGTCACTCTCCTACGTCAGTTTCTGCTAGTGGATGACTTCTATCGTAACCCATTACATAGTGCTTGCTTCTCGTGGCAAACGGATAGAGTTCAGAACCTGTAGCGTCACTCTAAAAGATACCCAGCTGAAAATTGGTACGTGTCCCTGCTCGTTAGTTAGGGAAGGCAAAGACAGCGAAGGAAGGATCTGGTCATCACACCTCATAAAACCTACTAGCAATATGGCTAGAATCTCTAACACATCACTTACCTACGGCATTATCTGCTATAGAACTAACGTCACCTAATGTATTACCTGCGTCATTCATCTAAAAATAATGAAATTAACTGGAGTAATTGGTGTGAAGTTGTATCATCATCATCTTCATCAACACCATCAACAACCTTGCCAGGTGGCATAGGCGATCATGCGTCTCCAAAATTCCCCGTTTCTAATGCTCCAAGTGAATTATGTTGGTTATTTCCGCCTAGACCACAGTATCAGGCCATTTAGATTTTTTTTCTAATTTAATTTTAAATATCATAGATTTAATTGTAATTTGAAATATGTAATTACTTAAGTGCTTCCTCTCTCTCTCTCTTCTCTCTATATATCTCTCTCTCTGTCTCTATCCCTCTCGCCCTTTCTCTCGCACGGTTTTTATATGTACGTATGCGTGCGAGTTACATTAGTGGATGCAATGTTAATATTAACTACTTACTGTTGAAGTTAAGAATGTATTACTTACATTTCTAGAATTCTATTATTGCAGGGCAGAAATGTAGGAAGGTAACTGTTGCGTGATAAATTCTCGCAACATCGTTTTATTTCAATATCTATTTTATAACGCAAGGGCTCTCCACATGTAAGCCTACCTTGCCGTGGTTGGAGAGCTTGAGCGCCTCAATGATCCCGGGAGCTATGCCGGCGGGAGTTTTACTCCTGGCAGGGTCACCCAAGCCGGACAGGTCCTGGGTGAGGGGCCAGACTAAATGGGCTGAGGAGTGGGTGGAACCCTATAGGTGTAGATGCAGAACCCACCGGCGAGTGGTACATGCTCTGGTCTGCACCAATCCACCCCCACTTCATGGGTTAAATGCTTTCTTGCCTCATTCTTCACTGTTTGTCGTCTATCACGCCCATGGCGACCGTTGCCTCAATTGGCTGTGTGTGGTGTACCCGGAAACGGGGCCTCCCAGTACTGAGGCAAAGTTAAGTCCCCGATGTCACTTATCGGTGCAGAATTGAGAGAGATGGCTGAGCATCACAATCCCTCCTGTGTTGCAGCATGATGAGAACCCAGCATTGCACACTGAGCTTGGGGGGATCACTTGGGCACCAGACTTAATACTGGCTCTTGACTGGATGGCCGCATGCAGGAGATTTCTACAATGGAGGGTTGGCAGGTGGTGGGTATCGGGAAGTGGCTCTGTGCAGGACGTGAGGATTCCTTGGGAGAGCCCAGAACCAGAGCACAGCATTGTGCAAGCTCTGCATAGTTGGAGAGCCCCCTGGATGACGGGGAATGCACAGTGTGCTACCCCACCTATCCCCAACTGCTAACTTAGAACCAGAAGTGGGGTCCTCTGTATGCGTGCCAGGCCAGGATAAAATGCCTGGGAAAGAGACTGGAGCTCAGAACTCCCTAACTCAAAGTTGCAGGATGGCAGAAAAGCCACGGGAAAGACAGGGCTATTTTGAAGATAACGCAACCATATTTTCACCATACGAGCTCGGACGCCGCCTCGGTAAACAAGGTCCGCGCAGAGCAGTGACACCCCCAGGCTGCTTGCGAATAGTCTACTACTGGGAACATAAACAGATTAGGGATGAGCCCACTCTCCCGTTGAACAGGTGCTAAAGTCGTAGATACTGGGCCAGAAGGCGCACCGGAAACCACAGTATCATGCAACTCGCTTTTTTTTTTTCTATGGAGAGTACACCGTCATAACGCAAGGGCAACAACTGCTTGAAATTTATTGTCACTTTTCTCGGTAAGCATTTGTCTTCTCGCGTTGGTATCGAATGCAGTTAAGTTTTGAGCTGTGGTTTTTTTTGCGCTGGACTGCGCATGACTTGTCTTGCTTCTTGGTCGATCGGTTTCCGCCCACCACTAGTGGAGTGAGCGATTTGGAATGGCGAAAGAGATGCCTCGTTGAAGAGGGGATCTCCGCTATTTTTTGTTCTGTCAGGGATGTGTAGTCCTCTTATGGATATTTCGTTTATTCGAGATAATACCTCTAGTGTATTTGCACATGCCGGGAGGCATAATATTTCTGTGTATTTCCGGAAGGCAAGGTAAATTAACATTTTCATTAACTCTATCGATTTTTGGTCGTGAACGATTTCTGGTTCATAGCCTGTCTTCGAAAGTCGTCGTCACGAGATGTTTTCCTAGCTCACATGTCGCTGCATTGTACTGCATCGGTTGATGCATGTACCAAGGACCATTACTTGCTACTTTGTTAAATGAACTAGGTTTGGAAAACCTTTATTATCTAGAGGATATTTTTGAGGACATTATTTATACTTCGGCAGACGTGTCCGTCTTGCTGAAGTCAAACTAAGGAGAGTGAACTGATCTCATACATCTGGTTATCTCCTGGCTGTTATAGAAAAGGATGGAGTTTTCCACCTGACTACATTTACAGCACTTTGAAATATAACATGCATCTGACTCATCATTGTAATGCTGTCTACCGTCTATTGCTGTATTGAATGTTGCTGTGATAATGACTGTTTGATGTGCCTACATATTCGCGTAACCATTTTGTTACTGTGGCGTCCACAATAAATAATGAAGAAAAACGTCAACGGCTGTTACAAGAATCATTGACTTTATACGTCGTGAGTTTACTGACGTCCTATGTGGATTGCCCTGTTATTTTTGTATGAACATTGTTTTGACTGAACACATCTGCACACCACACAAAACCAGACATGCGGATACCATCCATCATCATATGGCATCACGCATCAGTAACAATGTTTGTCTCTTTATCCTGATGAATAAAAAAGAAAAAAAGATTTCATCATCCATTTGACCGTTTCCTTTGTCTTCCTCTGTTACTTCTTTCATCCATCTTTCTTGTTGTTATCATGTGCTCGGGGGTCGGAGTGGCTCAGAGGTATAGCGTCCGCCTCGTGTTCAAGAGGTACCCTGTTCGAATCCCAGTTGAGGGATTATAATTTATTGAAATATTTTTTTCAGAACCTGTGGTCCTAATTCCGTCATACTCCCCCCTGGTCTCATGGGTAGTGAGATCGGATGCCTAACCTTCTCGGATAAGGGCGAAAAAATAGGAGGTCCCGTGTGCAAGTTGCGCACGTTAAAAATCCCACGGCAGTTGGAAATAGTAAAGAGTAGACTTATCAGCCGCTGCCCTGGCAAAATTTAAAAATTACGAAACCTACCCACGACAAAAATATTTATAGAATGTGTGATTCCTATAAACACACATTGGGATTCTCGCCGGTGCTACGGAGTTCGTGCACTGCGCTGAGATCTTCCTTCTGTGATCTAAGGGAGGAGATCGGAGCACTGATGGAGTTGTCCGTGTGCAATGAAGATAGTCCTTAAAAACCACACCAAACCAAACCAAACCAAATCATGTGCTCCAGTTCTTCTCGTCAGAATATTTCTTTTACATTTTGATCGCCTTTTTTTAAAATGTTGGCAATGATTTGTCTCTGTCCCCAAGCCTCCCCCAGGACATGCTCATTAGAGAAACAATACATGAGACAGTGGTCCATGATCCTTCTTGTGTGAAAGAAATGGACAAGTGGAAGATAATGAAGATGAAGAAACAGAAGTGGGAGAAAATGATGAAAATGTAAGAGGAATGATAATCGTAATAATGCAACAAAAGACAAAGATGGTTATGATGATGATAAAGATGGAAAAGAAAGAGAAGATGATGAGGAGATGGAAAAGAAGAAAAAGTTGATGATGATAATGTAGGTGGCGGAGACGAAGAAAGGGAAGATGATAATAAAAGTGATGATGAAGAAAGCAGTGACGATATATCAGGAAGAAGACGACGATGAAACCGGAGAGGAAATAAAAGCAGTAATGATGTAGAAGAATAAGGAGAAGATACATGTGACAAAATGGACGGCCCCTATCAATCTTTGTTTCTCTCCGGCAGTATTCGTACCTCTGTGGTACTGATTTTTATTATGTGCTCTCAAGTATTGCACTTTTCTTTCTTTCTTTCTTTCTTTCTTTCTTTCTTTCTTTCTTTCTTTCTTTCTTTCTTTCTTTCTTTCTTTCTTTCTTTCTTTCTTTCTTTCGTCGTTATTTATTTCTGCTAAGTAAAACACTTCTCTCTGTGATGTCACCTGTTTGTTACCCGGTCATCCTGGCTTGCGGTAATCAACTGAGATAAGATAGCCGCCGGCGTGCTTAGATTGAACTGCTGATAAGACGACTCGTTTGGTAACCCAGATGGGCAGGCACGGAGTTTTTGCGTACTCATACGACAGATAACGAGATTACTGTCTGTCTGACACACGTGGGCAGACAAGTGTGACATAACATTACTTTCTAATATAGTAATAAGCATTACAGCTTACACATGTTGTCAGTGAGTTCCGCGATCTGTCTGTAAGTTTGTACACAAGGGCATCGGACATCATATTACCATATATAGGAGAGTTGATCTCTGCCTTACGTTCAAAATTATCCGATGTCGGAATATTTTTGAAATATCACACCCTATCCGCATGATTTGAAATGATTGGATCTTTCTGATTAGATTCATAACAATGCGTTGGAAGATAGGAATATAGTCTGACCATTTTCGCAGTTTTGTTTCACTGTGAATTTCACGCTCGCCAAGACAACATCAGACCTCGCCAGAGTGAAGATTAGATTCATAATTCCTTTTTTTAACCGGACCTTTTATTGGAGAACCAAATAAGACTTACAAAGCACAGGAAATCTCTACATTTTAGTAAGGAACACCTGGACTGGGAAACTGAAGAAACACACGGAGTCAGAGAATGAATCTATTGTCAAATTAAAGACACCCCAGACGCGTGTAAGAGACCGACTCGTCTCTTTTATTCATCTGAGCAACAAGTCTGTAGCCAGGATTGGCGTAAGTTGTGATTTACATTTCATATTTTATTACTAACATGTCCACTAACATATATATATGTATATTACCATGTGAAGTTTAATGTGTGAAACTCGCTGTTGGATGTCAAAGTCATTTGAGGCTGGCAACCTCAGCGTATAGAATGATGATTCATGAACCACCACTGCACGGGCTGATGATTGCTTTATTGATAGTTTCATAAAGAGAACTAAAAGCATAAAGTAGTTCCAGTTTCCCTATGGAGCAGGGAGTGAAAGATGAAAGAAATGATGTACATTTTAAATATAATACTTACATTTTCAAAGCAGTGTAAATGTCCCTAATAAACATAGTCACTTTAAAATTAATGTAAGTTTTCAAGCTTTAAACCAGTGTAAATGTCTATGTGAAAATATTCATTTTAAAATAATAGAAGTTTCAAACTTTTCAATCAGTGTAAAACATAAATGAAAACATATTCAATTTATATTGTGAACACTTTTCAATCAGTGGAGATGTATATGTAAACAGACTCTATCTGTGTTGTTAACCTTTTCATTTAAATATAAAGTAACAATGAAAGGTATTCTATTTAAATGTAAAGCATGTTTTTTCCAGAGGGATTAAATTTAATTCTCATCGAGGGTAAAGTCTGAGTAATTGGGATGGTGGTATGGGAAGAAAGGAACCCATAACTATGGGGTGGAAAACGCCATACTCAGAAGAGCGTTTCGTTCTATTCTTTACCAAAGTTATTGGTGGTACCAGCAGAAATTACTATCGCTGGAACAAGAAGGGAAACGTGGCCTAAGCTTTAAGATGAAGGACGCACGTGGTACACCCTCCTTGACGTTTCTGGGAATCGAGCTACGCCCGACAACCTTGATCAGAGACGAGCGCGAGCAGAGTGAAAAGAACCAACCCAAAAGAAGGAGCAGAACCGTCATTGGCAGCTAAGTTCAAATATATGCTGCCACTTTGACTTCTTGTAATATCTCACATTCCCTAAAGACTGTGAGAATAACTTTTCTTGATCCATAACTATTCAAATTATTTTCCAACTGTTAAAACTAAAGTGATTATTAAATTTTGTTTTTTGAAATGTTACAAATTTAACTTCGATTTAATCATCTTAAAGTTACTGCATGTTTGTCTCAGTCAAATTACTATACACACTCTAAACAGAGCTATTCTAAAATAATAGAATTCCATTGAGTAAATCAGGGGTGGGGGCTTAAACGAGCTGAACTTAAGCAGTGCTTAAATCCTTCACAAAAGCTTCGGCAGAATTACAGAGTTAACATACTCAGCCAAAGAAGTATTGTTCTCGCTTATTCTGAATATCTTGTGAAGACTCCCTTTGTAATAGAAGTGTCATCACCTTTCTATCTACATCTCTGCCAAGAGTAAACTTGTGTGAAGGTAGATACCTTTGAAGCCCATATTAGATACTCTTGAGTTTTTGCCACTGTTAGACCCTACTGCAAAGCAGGGGAGGCAATACCGTCACAATACTGATGATGTAGGAGAAGGAGGAGAAAACATATGGAGATAGTAAATGAAGACGGAGATGACGTTTGTTATGATAATGTGACAAAATATAAAGGCAGTTATGATGAAGGTTTAGCAGGAAAAGGTGAAGAAAAGGAAGATAATTATGACGACGTTAAATCAGTAAAAGAGAAAGACAAAAAGAAACAATAGAAGTCTGAGAACAGCTAGTGTTGGATGAACGAGTAGAAAACAGTTTTATGATTATGAATGAGAAAAAAAATGTCTATCCTTATGAATAAGAAGAAAATGTCTATCATTATGAATGAGAAGAAACTGTCTATCATTATGAATAAGTAGAAAATGTCTATCATTATGAAAGAGAAGAAAATGTCTATCATTATGAATGAGAAAGAAATGTCTATCATTATGAAAGAGAAGAAAATGTCTATCATTATGAAAGAGAAGAAAATGTCTATCATTATGAAAGAGAAGAAAATGTCTATCATTATGAATGAGAAGAAAATGTCTATCATTATGAAAGAGAAGAAAATGTCTATCATTATGAATAAGTAGAAAATGTCTATCATTATGAAAGAGAAGAAAATGTCTATCATTATGAAAGAGAAGAAAATGTCTATCATTATGAAAGAGAAGAAAATGTCTATCATTATGAAAGAGAAGAAAATGTCTATCATTATGAAAGAGAAGAAAATGTCTATCATTATGAAAGAGAAGAAAATGTCTATCATTATGAAAGAGAAGAAAATGTCTATCATTATGAAAGAGAAGAAAATGTTGATTACTATTGAGGAGAATAAACTTTGATTATGAAGGAGATCTGTCTTAAATAGCTCTGCATAGTAACACCAGACGGCGGAACAAGCAAAGACATCAACAACAGTATGAACAAAGCAAGAACAGCCTTTTTTAGTCTAAACAACATCTGGAAGTCCTCTCAGTACAGCACAAGCATAAAATTAGGATTATATCAGAGCTGTGTGCTTTCTGTGCTTCTCTATGGCGCGGAGAGCTGGAGAGTTACAGAGAAGGAAATGTCGAAATTGTCCTCTTTTCACACAACATGCCTAAGAAAAATTCTCCGAATCTTTTGGCCGAATATCATCACCAACCAAGATCTGCTTACTCGGAGCAAGCAAGAGGACATGCACACCATCATAGCTGGCAGACGCTGGAGCTGGGTTGGCCATGTCCTCAGAAGAGACCCTGATGCCATCACAAGAACAGCCATGCTATGGACCCCTGAAGGAAAACGAAAGAGAGGCTGACCAAAAACAACTTGGCGGAGGACTGTGGAGGCTGAGATGCAAAGAATGAAACAGAGTTGGGGCATTGTACGAAGGATGGCCGCCGACCGAGCAGAGTGGAATCAATTTGTTGTTGCCCTACAAGACGCCACCAGGCGTAATGGCCGCTGACTGCTTTGACGGTCGGCGGCTAAGGATCAAAGAAGAAGAATGAAGGAGATGAAAAGGTCTTGATTATGGAGAAGAAAATCTTGATGATTATGAATCTGAAGAAAGGGCTCATTATTCTGAAACAGACTAAAATGATAACTGTGAAGGAAAAGGAAATGTTGATTATTCTGAAGGAGAATAAATGTTAATGATTATGAAGCGGAAGAAAATGTTGATGAAGTTGAAGAAGAAATCAATGATAATATAGCGGAAGAAAACAATGTTGAGATTGAAATTATGGTGGAATGATGAAGACGTAAGATTTGTAGTAAACGACAGTATCACGTAATGACCAAAGCAGATAAGAGCAATGTTTGAGCCACATTGTTCATATCTTGTAAAGACAAGAGCACATTAGAGCAATGTTTGAACCAGCTTGTTCATATCCTGCAATGACGAAAGCACATAACAGCAATGTCTAAGACAGCTTGTTCATATCCTATAATGACCAAAGCACATAGCAGCAATGTCTGAGCCAGGTTGTTCATATCCTGCAATGACCAAAGCACATAACAGCAATGTCTGAGCCAGCTTGTTCTTATCCTATAATGACCAAAGCACATAACAGCAATGTCTAAACCAGCTTGTTCATATCCTATAACGACCAAAGCACATAACAACAATGTCTAAGCACGCTTGTTCTTATCCTATAATGACCAAAGCACATAACAGCAATATCTGAGCCAGCTTATTCATATCCTGCAATTACCAAAGCACATAACAGCAATGTCTAAGCCAGCTTGTTCATATCCTATAATGACCAAAGCACATAACAGCAATGTCTGAGCCAGCTTGTTCATATCCTGTAATGACCAAAGTACATAACAGCAATGTCTGAGCCAGCTTGTGCATATCCTGTAATGACCAAAGCACATACCAGCAATGTCTGAACCAGCTTGTTCATATCACGTAATGACCAAAGCACATAACAGCAATGTCTGAGCCAGCTTGTTCATATCCTGTAATGACCAAAGCGCATAACAGCAAAGCTTCAGCAACTTGTTTCATATCACGTAATGACCAAAGCATCTATAGGCAATGTTGCAGCCAATGTATTCACCTTCACGTAAAGACAAGCACATATACGCAATGTTTCAGCCATTTTAATAATAATGAGTAATGACAAAAACACCAGCAAGCAAGATGTCTGTCAGTATTTTTCATCAACATCATTGTAACCATTGCATGTACTGACATATTCACTGGCCATTCATCATTTTCTTTCTGTTTCCGTGGGAACGATAGAACTACTACTGCACCAGCGTCCATGCAGGAAGCCTGCAACTAGGCATTAATGTGCTCGTGCAACCATGGTTTCTGTTACAGTGAAGATGGATGCCAGCTCCAGGCACAACCTCATTTTAGTTGCTTATTACGGCGCGTGCCTGATGGAGCAGTCATCCTGCTATTCTGTCATTTAACTCCTTAGAGACTCCCGGAAACTGGGAGATTTCACTGACATAGATCATATTAGCCTATGGATGGACTTGGATGAGTGACGTAGATCATTGCAACCGATGGATGCACTGCTCGTTTAAAATGTTATTTATTTAAATAAATTTTACACAGCTCACACCACCCAAGAGCCGCCCCTGACTAGACGTGTGTTAAAAACCCATGCTCCTTCGGAAACTGTAAGATAATATGGATGATATCGACCAGTGTAACCAATCTGAAGTTATCCATAACTGACTCAGGTCACTCGTACAGTGGCTTGCTTGGATTTAAACAAAATGACTCATCTCAAATTCTTTTGCCAACAAGTAAACCAAATAATCACCAAAATCCCCCACAATACAAAAGTCTGCTCTGATACTACCTTTCCCTTAATGTCCCACCGTTTTGTTTAAATTCATGAAACGAGAAAAACCAATGGCCATAAGTTTGTATCATGGGAACCATAAAAGAGACTAGAATCCATTTAATCAACTCCTTCTGGATTCAGAGGTCACACAGGGCTTCCTTTATGAAGCTTTAAGTAACATGTCTCTCCCTTTCCCTGGCAGACGATGCGTCACTGGGACCGGGTGGTACAGTTTACGTCTACTGTCCGGCGTCTGCTGAAATTTTCCTTCATTAAAAGTTGTAATGTTAAAATTGATCGAGTCACTGAAGGACAAGCCAGAGGCGTCAATATTTGCTCATCTTCACAATCACTTGTTTAAGCGTTTTTTGTTTTTTCTGGGTATTATTTTAAAACTTTCCTTCTTGATTATTGTGGCGAAATGGATGTTGGATAGAAAATAATAGATATAGTTCCTAGCAATGGAGAAGAAGGCTGGTGAACTAGCAGTAGGGATAGCACAGGTCAAGTCAGGTAGTTAACTGCACAGTTCTAGGTGGTAGCTGTAGAAGAGAGCTGTGAAGTCTCGTTAAACCTATGCTATGTTCCAAGGCTGTCTCTATTAATAGTTGATGTAAAATGCAGCTCGTTAATTATCCCTACCAATTTCGGTATTAAATAGTTCTCTTAATTTCCGCACAATAACAAAATTTCGAAAAGAACTTGAATTTTACAAAATCGATCAACTGCGATTAATAAAACATATATGTACAGTTTCTAATTTAAAATAAATGGTTGGTAAAGTTTGCAGATATGTACTTACACAAATCACAAGTTGGAAAATTATAATGTGGTAATGTCTTTGTTCATCATTTTGGCCATTGGTGACTTCTGGATCTTGTTTCTTCAATGTAACTATTACTTATCTAGTTCAGGTCCTTCCACTACAGACATTTCCCGTCATTAATTAGATGTTCATTTCCCTGATACGTATTCCCTGGACAGGTAGCCCAATTCTACCATCCAGTGAATTGCAGATGTGGTCCTTTAATCCCCCACACTGCAGTCTGTTATGCTTCAGCTCAGAAGCTTTTGTTGTGACTCTCGGATAAGAATCCTAAAACATATGCACATATTATGGTATCAGTTTCCTACCTGTGATGGACGAACTCGGCTGACCCTGAACTTTGTTGTAACTTCTTGTAAAAACGGGACTTCTTTCACGTGGATTCATTAGCTATGCAACTGTTCCACACAGAGGGCAAACACGTTTGCTGATTGATATGCGGAGAGTTTACCTATCGTTTATTCTGGTCATCGCATTGATTTAAGGAGAGATTAAATCACGCCCACTAACATCTCTTGAACAATCATAGGCAGTTATTTTCATTAACTTGGCCAGTGGGGGGGCGTTGCCAGAATCAAACAGATAATGCGACCACGATCAAAGAGACAGACTGAGGGATTTCAGGGGAGACTATCGGCGCTATCAAAGACAGTAGTGGTCCCTGATACGAGACGCAGTTTCTTGCCGCTATTTTCGCGTCTCGGTGTCAACCGCAGAACCGAGCGAACGGGGAAAGCCGAAACGGGCAGCAGCGAGCGGAGATACGAAGACGAGGGGGCGGCTTCTTCCCTTGATTTGGCGGTCAGATCCCCAAAAGTCCCTGAGATGAAAAAAAACTGTCAAGTTCCTCATGTCCCACTCAACTTTCATTCCATGTTAGATAAATAGACCATGAAGAATAGACACTTTATCACTCGCTGGCCAGACCTTTACAGAAGCACTAGCTTTATTGAAATCTTGTTATAGATTTTCCCCTGGATTTTATATATATATTTGCAGTGATTTCTATTCTGTGCAAAGCGGTAATATATTGTGTAAAGTGATCAGTGGTCTAGTTCAGTCATTCTATTTCAATGGATTTTGTGTTAATTTAAATCTATTAAATTAAACCATCTCAATAGTTCCAGTTGTAAATATAATGATCTATCTATTATATTATTTCAAAAGATAATAGACGCTTAAATTAACTTTTAAAGTCGCGAAGGAATTTATAATTAATAAATTCAGTTAAGTCCTAGTTTTATAGATGTGTGTTTTTAACAACTAGAATTCGCGCAGTGTTTATTAAATACATAATTAAATACTCGAGTGTATTATAGTCTTAACGGGAAATTTATCGCGCTTGATTTTTCGGTATGTTACATGTCTTTTTTCTTTCACACAGAGTGATCGTAACCTGCGGTCCCAGCTAAATAAAGAAAGAAATAAAGAAATCATCCTATAAACTTCCAGTCATATTGAAGAAACATTTCTTTTAAATATAATCTTGTGGCGGTCCTTTGCGACCTAGCTGTCATAATTAAATGAAATAAAGCCCACCCAAGAACATTTAAAAGAACAATCGTCAAATTACCATTACAAATCAGTAAGACAAACTGGAAGGTAATCATCACCAGTAGCGATAATACATTTACTGTTTACTGTGAGGGAGTACATATTTTCCTGACTGTGACTGAGCCTAGTTTTTCCTCAATTGGATTTAATAAAACTTTCCGGTCAGTTACTATCATCACGCATTGAAGGAATTTTACCATAGCGGAAGATTAAAAGAGACCACTTCATTTTCACCCCTGTGCCGAACTGTGTCAGCTCCATCCCATAGACTCCTTTTTTTATATAATAAAAAACACAAGAACTCTTAGTCTTCAAGTCTTGCGATAAGTGAGAATATTTGTTACCAGCAAAATCTCGCAAACATCTGGGGCGGGACATCGAAGGACTAGACAGTTCACATGTCAAGAGAATACTTGCTGTTTTATATACTTTTTGGATCGTATGAGGCTGCATTCGGTAAGTGTGTGAATATATGAGTGTGGATCCTCACGCGTGTGCATGAATGACAGGAAATTTAATCTTTTTCTTTTGTAACCCTGTTGTTAACTTTCTTGCCTAGTAATATAATTTTTCTGTATTCCCTGCATTGTTCCTTTAAGGGGGAGTTGATAATTGGTTAACTCTGTTTAAACCCCCCCCCCCTCCTTTCCATTTGCTTAGTAAAGGGAAGAACAGCTGGGAAGAACAGGTTTTTTCTATCACCTATACCTAACTTTGTAACACCTCTTTCAGAGCAATTAACTTCACTGTTAGGTTAACGTACCCGTGTTCCTGATATTCTGCCATCAATGGTACCTATACCTTGTAGCGGTATGGCAGCTTGTGTACCCTGACAATCCCCAGAGCTATGCCAGTGGGAGTTTTACTCCTGGTAGGTTCAACCATGCTGGACTGGTCTGCGTGGGTAGGGGTCAGACAAAAGCTGGTACCCTGGTCCTCCAGGTTGGGGGTTTTAGCACAGGGCCGACACCCCTGTCTGTGTAAAAAATCACACACGTTACGGAAACAGCAATAAATGGAAATACTTTGATGCGGGACGGACATCCGGAGTCTCAGGCTCGTATGACTGACAGTGGTGAAAGCCGAAAGGAAGCCACTGGCATGAAAACGGATGCCCAGACCGCAAAACACGAAACCAGAATTGGTTTTTGGAATGTCAGAACTATGAACGAGGCAGGAAAGCTGAGACAGATTACAGCAGAGATGAGGAATTACAAACTACATATCCTGGGAATAAGCGAGAGCAGATGGACAGGGATGGGGAGAATAAAAACAGCTACAGGGGAAACAGTACTTTATTCTGGTAGAGAGGACGGTCAGCACAACGAAGGTGTAGCCATTATCCTTAAGAAAGGAATGGAAAGGTCTCTACTGGAATGGAAACCCATTAACAACAGACTAATAAGAGCAAGACTGAGAGGGAGATTCACCAACACCACAATTATACAATGTTATGCACCAACAAATGACAGCGACGAAGAGATCAAGGACGAGTTCTATCAACAGGTACAAAAGGAAATGGAAACTGTACCCAGGTACGATCTTATTATAGTAATGGGAGACCTAAATGCGAAAGTTGGAACACACAATAATTATAACGAAAGAGTAATGGGGAAATGCGGCAGTGGAACAGTAAATGAGAATGGGGACAAATTAATAAGCTTCTGCAGTATTAACAACCTGGTCATCGGAGGAACACTTTTTCAACACAAAGAAGTGCACAAGTTAACATGGGAATCACCAAACGGACGAGACAAAAACCAGATAGATCACATAATGATCAATGGCAGATGGAGACATGCACTACAAGACGTGAAAGTAAGAAGAGGCGCAGATGTGGGAAGTGATCATCACCTAGTAGTAGCAAGACTGAAGGTGAAACTCAGAGCTGCTGGACCAGTTGCAGTCAAACAGAAAAGATACAACATCACGAAACTTAAGGACCCCCTCACCAGAAAAGCGTTTGTGGTCGACGTAAAGAGACGATATCTGATTACCAAAAGCCAGGAAAGAACAGAGACCGACGATGTGGACCAGAAATTCAACACCATCTCAACAATATATAAAGAAAGCAGCAAGTCATGCTTGGGATTCCAGGAAAGAAAGAGCCAAGACTGGATAACACCAGAAACGCTAAACACCATAGCGAAGAGAAAGGAAATGAAAAGGAAGAAAACAGAGCTAAGTCTCCCAGGTTAAAGGCAATATATAGTGAACAGTACAGTCAGCTGGACAAGGAAGTAAAACGTCAAACCCGTGCTAACAAAAGGACATTTCTGGATGACCTTGCAAGACAGGCAGAAGAGGCAGCACTGAGAAATGAACAAAGCACAGTTTATAAAATAACTAAAGCTATCAGTGGAAAACGAGGTGCAAACAACATAACGTTAGTAAGAGACAAGCAAGGAAATCTCATCACCACAGCACAGGGGCAGGAAACAAGGTGGGCAGAGCACTTCAGAGAAACACTGAATAAGGAACCACCAGAGACTCAGCTGAATGTTCCTGAGGCTGAAAGTGACTTAGACGTAAATACAGACATTCCACGAAAAGAAGAAAAATTATCACAGCTATCAAAGGGCTAAAAAATGGAAAAGCGCCTGGTCACGACAATCTGAATGCTGAGCTATTCAAGACAGACCCTGAACTAGCAGCAGAACTATTAGAACCACTATTTGCACAAGTCTGGGAAACTGAGACAACACCAACAGAGTGGAGTAAAGGAACAATTGTCAAATTGCCCAAGAAGGGCGACCTTGCAGACTGCAACAACTGGAGAGGAATTACCCTCCTCTCAGTTCCCAGCAAAAATACTAGGCAGGATAATCATCCAGAGAATTTCAAAAGCAGTTGACCATAAACTGAGGAAAGAACAAGCGGGCTTCAGAAAGAACAGAAGATGTGCAGATCATATATTTGCCCTCAGGAACATTATAGAGCAGTGCTCAGAATGGCAGAGACAGCTGTACATTAACTTTGTTGATTTTGAAAAGGCTTTCGACAGCATACACAGGGACAGCCTATGGAAAATTCTGAGGGCTTATGGAATTCCCAGCCGCATTGTTTCCATTATAAAAAGCCTCTATTCTAACTTTACGTGCAGTGTTGGATCGAGTAATGTAACTTTCGAAGTGAAAACAGGAGTACGACAGGGATGCCCCTTATCAACAACATTATTTTTGACAGTCATAGATTGGGTGATGCGCCAGACAACAGAGGGCAGTCCAAGAGGAATTAGATGGACAACGTTTTCTACACTGGAAGATTTGGAATATGCAGATGACATTGCACTGCTCGCGCATTCACACCAACACATTCAAGACAAAACTGATAGACTGAATAAGTATGGCCAGCAGGTTGGCCTGAACATCAATCTGAAGAAGACAGAGGTCATGACACTAAATGTGGGCAATCCTGAGCCAATAACAGTAAGGAACCAGAAGTTAGAACAGACAGACACATTTACTTACCTAGGAAGCATAGTAACACCTGACGGCGGAACAAGCAAGGACATTAACAACAGAATGAATAAAGCGAGAACAGCCTTTGCTATTCTCAACAACATTTGGAAGTCTTCCCAGTACAGCACAAACACCAAATTAAGACTGTATGAAAGCTGCGTACTTTCTGTGCTTCTCTATGGTGCGGAATGTTGGAGAGTAACAGAGAAGGAAATGTCGAAACTGTCCTCCTTCCACACAATCTGCCTAAGGAAAATTCTCCGAATCTTTTGGCCAAACACCATCAGCAACCAAGAACTACTTATTCGGAGTAACCAGGAGGACATGCACACCATCATAGCTGGCAGACGCTGGAGTTGGGTTGGCCATGTCCTCAGAAGGGACCCTGATACCATCGCAAGAACAGCTATGCTATGGACCCCCGAGGGAAAGCGAAAGAGAGGCCGACCAAAAACAACTTGGCGGAGAACTGTGGAAGCTGAGATGCAAAGAATGAACCACAGTTGGGGCACTGTACGAAGGATGGCCGCCGACCGAGCAAAGTGGAATCAATTTGTTGCTGCCCTACAAGACGCCACCAGGCGTGATGGCCGCTGACTGCTTTGACGGTTGGCGGTTATGGATCAAAGAAGAAGAAGAAGTTCCTGATATTATCTATCTCTGGACTGGGTTTATCTTTGTCTAATAAGCGGGAAGGGCTTAGTCGATACCAATCTTCTTCACCCCTCCCAAACTTGTTATTTGCATTTGTGTACTTATGATAATTTATGTAATACCTGATATTTGTTAGTGATTGATGTTTAAGGTGAATAAAATCACATAAACTCATTGAGTACTGTGTTGGAGATACCCAAAGCCCAACTTTTCCCCTATTCGTTTAATAGTTTGTATCTACGTCGTCTGTGTGTTTGAAAACACCAAATCGGTGTGCGCGCAGAGGTGTGTCTGGAAAACTGGCAAATAATTGTTTGACCAGGAGAGCGGAAGAGAAGATTGAGAGAAACGATTTGTCGTAAATAAGTCTGTCTTTACTCTCCTCCAGCACGCTGGGAAGCAAATATTTAATCTCTACATTTTCTATCACTGAGTTTTCCAACATCATTTCACTCTAAACCGGACCACTATTTCTAAGACTCTTTTCTCTCAAAATAAATTTACGACACTACCACCAAGATGATCCTCCAATGATGACGGCCACTATTGATCAGAACCCTCATTTAGACAACATAGTCCATGAGGCCGTGTCATGTCAATCAAAGGAGTACAGCATACAATCAATAAAATACATAAGTAGACTATAGACATTATTTACACATTTTTTCCTAATTCTGTTTTGATTACTTCACTGTGGTCTTAGGTTATACCAAAAGTGGATTCTCTTTAAAGATTTTACATTAAAGAAATTTTAAATTGAACGAAAGAAATGAATTCATTTCGACGTAAGCCTACAAACATTTAATTCATATCGTTGTAACATACAAACTATTAATTCATATCGTGGTAAACATACACACTAATAATTCATATCGTGGTAACATACAAATCTTCAATTCATATCGTGGTAAACGTGCAAACTATTAATTCATACCCAGGTAAATATACAAACCATTAATTAATATCGTGGTAAACATACAAATTATTAATTCACATCGTGGTTAACATACAAAAAATTAATTCATATCGTGATAAAAATACAAACCATTAATTCATATCGTGATAAAAATACAAACCATTAATTCATATCGACGTAAACACACAAACTATTCATTCACATCCTGGTAAACACACAAACTATTATTTCACATCGTGGTCAACAAACAAACCATTAATTCATATCGAGGTAAGCAAACAAACCATTAATTCATATCGTAGTAAACATAGAAACAATTAATTCATATCGACATTAACACACACACCATTAATTCACATCGTGGTAAACAAACGAACCATTAATTCATATCGTGGTAAACACACAAACCATTACTTTATATCGTAGTAAACATACAAACCATTAATTCACATCGTGGTAAACACAGAAACCATTAATTCATATCGTGGGGAACAAACAAACCGTTAATTCATATAGTGGTTAACATACAAACTATTATTTCATATCGTGGTAAACATACAAACTTTTATTTCATATAGTGGTAAACATACAAACTATTATTTCATATCGTGGTAAACATACACATTTTATTTCACATTGTGGTAAACACACAAAGTATTATTTCACTTCGTGGTTGTGACAGGAAACATGAGCAACCTTGATCAATCCACTTTATTCTCACCGGTACCCCTCATTCTTTTGCAATCAACTCGATTCCACGTGTGTTTCCCTCGCTTTCTAATTAACATTAAGTGAAGTATGTGTAAGCCAGGCCTCTTTCGCTATCTGTCTTATTTTCTGGTTTAGCCACGCCTACCTGTCTTTGTTTCAAGCACTATTGATACAGCTATTCATATCTCTAAATGTCTTCCTTTCAAAAGAGGCGGGCCAGGGGCGGCCACCGGCTGTCAGGTTACGACGTCTTTGAAGTTCCAGAGAGAGAGAGAGAGAGAGAGAGAGAGAGAGAGCCGAGATCTGAAACCTCTGATTAACACCTGGTAATAGAACGGACGAAGAACCGTTGCGCGGAGAATAAATTTCTTGCTGAAGCGGCAATACGGTCGGCATAAGTGTCAAATTTAGCTTTGATTCAGGAATTGGCCGAAGAATTCGCTCGAGGTGCGATTTTTGCCAGAGATGGGCGAGATTGAGCCAATTTAATATATATAGGCATCTCTTAAAATTCAGGTATCAGTAGCGCTAGAGATTTTGAAGAATGTACCTAGCTCGCATAGGAGAGCCATACTACCATTTTGGACTTACTTACACGTGAGATTAATTCATTTTTTCTGTGCCTGCGGTAATAATATATAAGAGTTTTGAGTGATTTAATTGTTAAAGTGTTTCCATTATATTTCACTGGACTTTTTGGTCTGTGTTAATTAAATAACGTATAGCAAAGTTTACCAGCGATAAACGTAAAATTAATTACTCGCGATTTCCCAAGTAAGAGATACTTTAAATTAATTAATAGACACTAGGCGGTGGATAATTTAGAGAACGCGATTTATTTTCTATTCTAATCTGGTGTAAAATTTTAAGTGATTAGTGTTCATATCTATTGTTAAAACGATGAGATTAGCTAGACAACTGTGGGTTTTAAATTTAATTAAATAAGAGAGTGCTTAACGAGTCATACCTAAATGTGTATTAGATTAGGATTGATAATATTGTTAAAGCGTTTATATTTTTCTTTCTATTTAATCCAGGCTGATTAAAATCTTGCGATCCAGCGTTTTTTTATGATCCGATGTTCCTATCAGCATCCAAATAATTATTGTTATGAACATCTTCATGTTGTGACCCCTGCGCGGTCCACCTTCTCTATGTATGACGAGAAGCCAAATAAAGAAAACAAACAATAATAGATAAATTTTAACTGGTACAGAACATTCCCAGAATACAACTTTTTTCATATCATAATATACTATCAGTCTGCTGAAGCAGAAAGTCAGTACTTTTCATCTGACCCTTGACAGGAGTTTTTTTTATCGGATTTATTCAAGAATACTCGCTGTTCATACTAAGCTCCCACCTCAACGAACAGCAGATTATTATCATTTAACATTTGGTTTTTTCCCGTCACGTCACCGAGTGTCATAGTCATCTGAGACTAGACCCCACTGGAACAATATTTTACCATATTAATACCCAGGACAGTGCCACTAAAATAGAAACACTTATCCAAAGCAAATACCTGCAGCGAAAAGGAATACTATCCAGGCAGTCCCTACTAACGCATCAATTGCAGCGACTCCCCCGAAAAAATAGCAGTCAGCTGATCGGATAGTCTGGGGCTGTACTTGACTCTGAAAATGACTGATTAGTTTTTAATAACTGCTAGGGTTTAAATTCCGAGGAATGTATGCAGCGTCAACATTTGGTGAGCAAATCTGAAAGTGGGTCACTGTATTGTCTGTGTGAGTGAACGGATATAAAGATACTAATTTTATGTTTCTACTAAACTACCAATCTTCTTTTATTTATCTCTCACTAATCTGAGTTTTTTTCTTCTCGGGATAGGTTAAATTAAGGAGATAGTCTTACCCGTTCTGACTATTCCCTACTCCCATTGTTAATTAATTTGATCTTTTTTTGGGCTAATTACCTCTCTGTTGGGATTTTTCCTAGTTTCCTATATAAGAGGGAGGCCTATTAGATTATATTTTCAATTCTTGTCTGTAAACTATAATTCATTGATGTAATGATAATGCTTGTCTTGATTTGTGATATTTCTAGCGATAATAAAACATAATAAACCTTAATGTATAGTGTGGTCAAACCCCTGTTTTTATATATATATATATATATATATATATATATATATATATATGTATATGTTATTGATAGTTTGTTTTCACGTCTGCACGTAGCGTTATATGTCACAGAATTTTGTGTACTTAGTGTTGTGTAACTTGTACGTTGTACAAGGAGAGTAAGGGCGTCTAAATGTTAAATAAGGTCGTAAAAGATAGGCTGGATTAGAGCAATTACTCAATCAAAGACTGCTTTTTTCTCTCTACACTATAACCCTCCTCGTGAAACAGAAACTACTTCTTACACCTTCCTTTCACATAGCTGTCATCATCACCTCTACTAGAAAGGGACCATAATTACCTCATTCCTATATTCTCAAAAATTGGTTGGTTGGTTGGTTTTGGTTGGTTGTTCGTCCATCACGGGTGATGAAGACCACTCTGTTCATCCAATTATTTAAGAATATGTTAGGTTAGTCTATGGGTACGAAGGTGACTGAAGAGCCCGATGCGGGCCTGGAAAGATCTTGGACAGTGTGGGCAGGGAATGTTTGCTTCATGTGAAGGTTTTATTTCACGGTACTTTCTAGCTTGGATGAAAGAGTGACTTGCGCGGTGATTTGGATTAAAGTGAGGAAGAGTTGCGCAATTCGTCGACCTCACTCTCTCGCCTGGGTCCATCTCAAACCAGTGGCAAGACAAGTCAAGACGACTGGAGATGAAGTCAGGTGCAGTGGATGACCAGGGCTTTCTACGTGCCTCGCCGTGCTCCTTACGCTCCACAGCGCCTTGCTGGTAATCGCCGTCATGCCCGTTGAACCAACAGGTGGTTTCTTCCGCGCAGTCTATCGAATCCAGTCTTCGCATGCATGGGTAGGCAGACCCTAACTCACCGAAGGTTTATAACCATTCGGCTACCCTCACCTAGTTTAGCCGGCCTGTCAAAGCCGTTGTCCGGGGGTGGCCGTTGTCGCATGCTGACAGCTACGAGGAGCCACAGGTGAGAGCTGGATGCCAGGTTTGGACCAAAGGTGGCTGAGCTGCCCTGAAAAGGGCATGACAGCTCCTTCACCAGAGGTACTACCAATACCTGACTTCCCAACACCCCCTCTCAAAAATTACGACAGTGGTAAACACACAAACTGTTATTTCATATCGTGGTGATTACATAAACCATTAATTCATATCGACGTAAACAGAACATTAATTCATATCGTGATAAACATATAAACGATTAATTCATATCGTGGTAACCACACAAACTATTATTTCATAAAGTGGTAAACACACAAACTATTATTTCTTATCGTGGTAAACACACAAACTATTATTTCTTATCGTGGTAAACGCTTAAACCATTAATTCATATCGTGATAAACACAAACTATTATTTCACATCGTTATAAACACACGAACTATTATTTCACATCGTGGTAAACACACGAACTATTATTTCATTTCGTTATAAACACACAAACTATTATTTTATATCGGGTTAAACATACACACTATTATTTCATATCGTGGTACCATACAAACTATTATTTCACATCGCGGTAAACACACAAACTATTATTTCATATCGTGGTAAACACACAAACTTTTATTTCATATCGTGGTAAACATACAAACTATTATTTCATATCGTGGTAAACACACAAACTATTATTTCATATCGTGGTACACACACAAACTATTAAAATCTACTCTAGAATCCTAGAGCAGAGACTCCGACGCCTAGCTGAGCCACAATTGGATGAGGTCCAGTGCGGATTCCGAGCAAACCGAAGTACTCAAGACCTAATCTTCTCAGACAGCTGAGTGAAAAGGCCCTTGAGTATAATAGTGAGATCCATCATTGTTTCAAAGATCTGGAAAAGGCATTTGACAGGGTCCCCTGGAGCAAACTTTGGGACTGTTCGGCAAGGAAGAACATTCCAGCACCTCTGATTCATGCTATAAAGAGCTTCTACAAGTCTTGCAGAAATTATCTGAGGACAGCAAACCATAAGTCAGAAGAGTTCAGGACCACAACTGGTGTAAGACAAGGTGATATCCTGTCACCTTATCTTTTCATACTCCTCATGGATGATGTTATCAAGTCATGTAAGGAGAGAACAAGAAAGTATTCAGTGGAGTACTGGAAGATGAGACAGGTATGTATTTAAGAGCTGGCATTTGCTGATAATGTTGCCCTGATTGCTAAATCAGAGGCACATCTCCAATCCAACCTGCAAGTCTGGAAGGAAGAGCTGGAGAAGAGAGGGATGGTCATAAGTAGCTCTAAAACAAAATCCATGGTTATATCACGAGAAGAAAGAAGACATCAGATTAAGCTGGGAGAACAGGTCCTGGAGCAGGTCGGCCACTTTAAATACCTCGGAGCTATTATAGACCGAAAAGGAGGCATCAAAGAAGAGTTGGCTACTCGAAAAGCAGCAGCTGGGAGACTTTTTCAGGCCATAAATCGAGGATTCCTTAGCAAGAGAGAGGTTGATAAGAAAACGAAGATGGCTGTATACCGCTCCACCTATGTCCCAGTCTTGACATATGGATGCGAGTCATGGGCAATGACTACAACCCATAAAAGCCAGATCCAAACCTCAGAAATGAGGTATCTGAGGAAGGTGGTTGAAGTAACAAGAAGAGACATGGTCCGCAACCAGACGATACGTCAAGGCCTAAAATCCCACCCCTTGCAGACCCAAGTAGAACAGTCCCAACTAAGATGGTTTGGCCATGTCTGCAGAATGGGAGAAGATCGGCTACCACGACAAGCATGGGAAACAAAGAGCCAATGATCCAGACCCCCAGGACGAACCAGAGTCCCCATGGGAGGACAACATTAAACAATCTTTGAAGGACCGAGGACTAGAATGGAAC
Source organism: Oreohelix idahoensis (assembly GCA_024509875.1). Lineage (NCBI taxonomy): Eukaryota > Metazoa > Mollusca > Gastropoda > Stylommatophora > Oreohelicidae > Oreohelix > Oreohelix idahoensis. Next base: position 380,730 of record JAMPIV010002861.1, read on the forward strand.
CAGGCCAGGAGGAAGATAGCCGATAGGATAGTCTGGCGTTCTCTCTTCCAAACCTCTACACCTCACGGTAGAAGGGGAACGACTAAGTAAGTATAAACATCGTCATCATTTCCCTTTACGCTCCTACTGGAGCATGGGCCCACCGCTACAAATAGTTGCCTTCCACTAAACTTACACCAATCATTCACTTGTTCTTGCAGCAGTGGTTACCCGGTGAGACGTAATAAGAAAAATTGTAGGAACTACTTCTTGCATCAAATACATAAAGATGTAGAAAACAAAGTGGTTTGGCCGTGTTATGACAATGGAGTCCGATCAATTACCACTTCACGCCTGCATCAATAAAAGATCTGGTGTTAGGGCACAAGAAAGATCAATAGGCGGACGGGTAGACACTGATACTGAAGTCCCACAACAACACGAAATCATATGAGCCAATGTCGCACACTTGGTTCAGCAAAGCAAACCTCAGTTACCCAAACACTCTTCACGGCAAGAGTGGACCAAAAATTAAGTAAAGTATGTATTAAAATAAAAAGTAATTTTCTGGGTGACTAACAAACTTTCAGGTCTGGAAAACAGTCAAATGAACCGATTACATTTTGGCAGACGTTGAAAATGCCATTGAAACATAATATTTCTTGTCAGAATTTCGCCCTCTAAACTTCAAAGTTTCTGAAGTGAGAAGCAAATATGCCTTGTGGAAACAAAACAGCGTACTTTAAAAGTCTCCATACGTAAGGAATGTCATGGGTTGCCTCCCCTGCTTTGCAGTAGTGGTCCAACAGTGGCCAAAACTCAAGAGTATCTAAAGTGGGTCGTCAAAGGTGTCTATCTTCGCACAAGATTTCTCTTGGCAGAGATAATTCCCTCTATGACTCAATGTGTTCAGTTTCCTCAGACAGTGGCTTTCCTTATTAAATTTTGTTTTCCTGGGCTGTTTTGTAAGTCCTTATGAATACTCCAATAAAAGGTGTCCGGTCTGATAAGATGGAATCCTGATTCTAACTACTGGCAAGTCTGGTGTCTTTGGCAAGCGATTCTCACAGTGAAATAACACTGAAACGTGTCAGGTTATATGCTTGTCCTACCCCCGCATCTGTTTGTTATGCAGCTGGTCAGGGCTCCAATCATTTCAAACAAAAATGTTGGGTGGGGTAATTTGAAAATATTCCGGCATGGAATAATTTTGCGCGTGATGCAAAGGTCACGTCTCCCATATATAGTATGAAAACATCCGATTGTCTGGCAGGCGAACTCACCAACACATCTGTAAACTCATACGACACTGTGTTTCAGATGTAACAAATTATTACTATCTAAAGTAATCTTGACATAACAAGTCAGACAGGAAGCAATTGGGTCATCCTTGTCTGTCCACAATGTGTCACCCAGACAAGTAATCTCTTATCTGTCGCGTACCCTGGCTTTATCAGAAATTAGACAAATTCGCTGGCGATTTTCGTGTTAATCGGTGGCGACCAAGGTTGGGTACACGAGAATATGCCTGTCGTTTCAATATTGCATCACCTGTCTGCTATCTTCAGCAGGGATGGTCAGGTAAACAGACGAGATACAATATCTCTGAAAAGGGTGTAAGAAGAAAAATAAAAAAATATCTGATACAGTGCGGAGAAAGAAAGAGGGTGCCGGTCATTGAAACACGTAAATAATAAATACAACAAATGTCCAGGATACGGCTGTAGTGAACAAGAGAGCGACCCAAAAGTCATTTTGTGACAAGGAATAGAGTTTATTTTTTCAGGTTAAGGTACCCCTCTAAAATGCCTGTTTCTAAAAATGGAATGGCAACCATATAGAGCATATTTTGCTAATAAAGTGACAGTTTGTAAAAAAGTGACCATTTTCTCTATACCCCAGCGTCCATTTTTCAAAATCTAAAATGGCAGACATTTGCTCTCTTTTGAGCGTTCAAATCCGCGATATGTTTTGAGACGCGGGACATCTAATCAATACCGATTATGGTGTTCAAATAAGAATGTTAAGGCAGAAGAAATGAAGACAGAAGTTTGGACAAGTCTTCACAAATATTCTGGGTCATTCCGTAGCCAGGACAGACAAGCTTGTGTGACCTAGACGATTTGAATCTCTTTTTTCCTCACTAAAGTTGTTCCTTTTTCGCTCCCAGCAAAAATGGAAATACATTTTGAAAAGGCCAATTACTTATTCCTGCTCCACGCAGAAATGTATATGAAAGTACCGGAGTGCGACGAGACTGCTATTTAACATCTACATGGACAATATAACGTCAGCAGCAAAACTTGGAGCAAGCTCAGAAACAAAATAATGACTCACTGAAGGAGTTACTGTTTTTGAGTGAAGATAATCAAAGTTTAATATAAAAGGAGGTAAAGGATCGCATTACATGCCCATTCAGGCATATTGGGAATATGCTGTTATGCCCATATTTTCTTGACCATTGGCACACTAGGGGTGATGTGGTCAGCATCACGCTGGTCGCCATAGCCTTCCCAGAGTTGCTCAAGACCTCGGAGCCGTTTGCGGTCTAAAAAAATTCCCACTTCAACTGGTGATCAAACCTTGGACCACCGAGCTAGGAAGACAGTGCACTAACCACTGCGCTACCGCGGCTTCCCTTATTAAAATTGAGTATACGAAGATGAAAGTAAATGGCAAAACTAAACTAATGCACTTAATTCAACTTGTTGAAAATACAACATTTGAGATCAGCACAAGCAAGACAGAAACTGTGAAGATCAGCAGACCACCAGGCCCACATATTCGTTAACCAAATCAGGCTCAAACAGGTTCGGCAGTTAAATATCAAGAAAGCATTTTCACAAAACATGGAATACTTGGCAGAGAAGTTCAAAAACGATGTAAAAAAGCCAGTGCAGTGACTTACCAACGGTCCCCACTGCTCATAAATTTAAATATCAGTATGGAAACTAGACTACAAATGGCCAGTACACTATTCTTACCAACTCTTGCTACCAGTGTCAAGCATGGTCCCCGGCCTGAATGCAAGGGAGGAAAATCACATTTTACGTGATAAAATGCTTAAGAAAAGCCATCAATGTTACCAAGAGAGACAGAATGAGAAATCAAGACATCATAAGAAAGTGTAAGAACTGTCCGTTCTCTTTTCCTAGCATTCATGTTTATCGCCGACATTATTGCGTTACGTCTCATTTTCTGTACTCAATTGTTGTTGACACTCTCTTCCGTCAATTCTTGTCATGTCGGGACTTCAGCGACCATCTTTTGCTGATTAGGGTAATCAATCACTTTCGTTTCAACCAATATTGATACCGGAATCTGAGGAGTGAAATGTTGTAACACTTTTACGCGCAGACCGTGTGTAGGACAAACCAGGTAAATGCGATAACCATTTCCGGACAAGACGGGTCGGAGAATAATTATCCATCTTGAAAGAGATTATCTGTGATGAGTTTATGTTTTCGTGAGTGTAAAGATGATTGATAATAGACGGAAGCTCGCATACCATATATGGGGACTTGTAAACAACACATTTATATTTGTGTTTGTTACGCAGGAATTTTTCGTGAGAGAAGGGAAAATTTATGCATCTTGCATGCTATTGACTTAACATTTGAGATGTAAAAGTACAACATTTCCGATTGAAGCCTTGTCATATAGTAGCAATCTGGATGTGGGTCAAATGTTGGCTTACAATTTAGCGCCTTTTGAATTTACCGCACTGTAAAATTCAACGCGTCAAGAAGAAAACCAGACCAGCCAGAATAAGGAATAGGATCAGGATTCCACTTTAAAGGACCGGACAACGAGTTTGAGCATCAGGTGAAATTATACAACGACAGTTCTACCTTTATTAATACGGAAAGCGCGGAATCCTAGAAACATGAACATTAAGTCATAGTGAGAGTCTATTGTAAAGTAACGCCACAGACCACACGTAAGAGGCATCTTAATCCAGTTACCTTAACTAATTATCTGAGCCAGAAGTCTGAATTGCCCAATAATTTGGGGTGAGTTGTGACGAAATCAGTTGTGCCCTTGTCATCATTTTCGTTCTCTCCTGCATTAATAACTTATTTTTTCATTTTCCACACCCATTGTCCTATTATTTGGCATATTTTACGCATCTACATTCTTGCCTAGTCACTCCCAGACTTGTTTACATTTCCTCATGTGAATCTTAGAATTACATGGCTAATTAGACAGGTCATCGAATAATACTTCTATCACTTACGTCGTCTAGCCACCTTTGATAGAGACGGTCATTGTTGACACAAGGTAGTCTGGTACGATCGACGGAAAGAAAGGCAGATTGTCAGTCTGAGAAATCCGTCTGGGAGATGTACGTAAACACAGGTGATAATATGTAATCGCTTCCGATAGCCCATCTCTGTATGAATAATACAGATAACCCGTCTGGGGAGATTATGATGGGAGAGGTATTAGCCAGGAAATACGTTCACCGATGTGTTTGTGAGTTTACACAAATGCAATCGGAAGTATTACTGCTATATTTGAAAGAGATCACGAGTTTAAAGTTTAAAATTGATATTTTAAAACACGCGGGGGATAGTAATGATATAACACCACGACCCACATAGTTCTAAAGAGACAGGACTGGTCTAAATCGAGAGACTGAAATAAACTTTAGCCCTCATTGGAAAGGTGGCCAGAAATACCATCTGGGATGTGAACTGAGAAATGGAAATATAATCTTGCGAAGTCGGAGACACAAATCAGACTGCATTTTCAACAAACGTCAAGTAACAACTCCCATTAGCCAGAGAGAAGGATCGAACAAAGAATTCCAAAATTAAAAGTGACAGATCGAAGTATTTGGGCGTCTTTATGATTTAAAAGAGAACCTGCACTTTTAAATACAAAGACTGGAAATTTAAGGAATCAGAAAACACAAGTCATAAGAGGGATTCTGACATTACCCCAGACCGAGTGTTCGCAGCATCAAATCGACGTTGCTGTGTCCATTCTACTGTGCCAGGAGATTGTATATCCCACTTGGGGTGAGTGTCAACATATATTCTTTTTTAAAGTGAATTTGTCATGTCTATACTTGCTAAGTGGTTATACAAGACATAGGAGGCTGGCAACCTCAACATATGAAAATAGTATGTTCATAAACCACTACAGCAAGCACTGGTGTTCGCTCTATGCTAGTTCGCCCAAGGAGGCGAAAACAGAAGCGACCCTAGACTCCGAACGGAGCAGTGAGATGATTACGTCACATGTGCCTGGGGTTATAGTATCATTTTGTGAGATATGTGTACTTTTATAATGTTACTTCAGGCAAATCATTGCACTCGAGCTGTCCAGACACAGTGTCCCCATTTAAGTAACCAGAGGAATAACGGTGATTTCTAATCATATTCCCTGAGTTATCCTATATATACTCAGGGAGAATAATTACTCAGAGAGGCTAACATTGGTGGGTGGACAGCAAGACAATGCGCCTGTTAATCTTCAGCCCACAAATGTACTTAGCAGAGGCATTTGTTCTTTTATTTTTCCTAAAGTTCGTGGTACGAGACTACATTACTGTTCGTGGTACGAAGTTACAGTTACACGAGATCAGTCCAGTCTGAAGTAAGAGTCTTCGCCACAATCTTGTGATTCAATAGCTGGGGTCGCCACCAACTACCTACAGTGGACACGTTGTTAAGACACCCACCTTGACATTAGGAGTGAAGTTCATCTAGACGCCTCTTGAGAAGAGTCCTCATCACAAAAGACCTGACAACGACCCATTGCAGTACTCAGCCAGTTAAGTTTTTTGTAGCAGGCGCAAGCAACGGACAATAGCCAACCGTCCTCAATTAAGTCTCGATGAAGACACATTTTAAAACCCTCTAAAGTCACTTTTATCCTTATTTATTTAAATCGGTTAAAGACTAATTGATTATTAAATTTGTTATATGTCATTTTACAAATGCATAGTTGAATCAGTTCTTATAGATAAGAGAGCGCATATGTCGTGAAACGAGTGTGTAAACCCACTACTTTGTTAAATCATTATGTCGGGAAACAAATTTGCCCCAGCCAATCAACGCACAGTTGCTGAAGTTACGCCAGGAAAAAACTTAAGCCCTGTTTTTCGGATGTCGGTTGCGGCCATCTTGTCACCCAATATGGCGGAAAAAACTGAATAACATTAGCCATAAGCCCTGTTTTTCTGAGACTCGTTTCGGTCTAGGACGGTACGAGGCATGGTACAAAACTGCAGACAACCAATCAGCTTGCCCCGCCAGGAACCAACCAAACGCTTTCCTTAAGCAGTAGAAGTTACTTCACCTGCCTATATAATCAGGCGAGATTTTATGCAAAAACACGCAACACCAACATGAAGCCAGATACCGACCGACTGAAGAGGAGAAGCTGTCAACCTTGATTTATTGCTTACCTGAGTGCATTGACCTGCAGCCTGCTTCAATAGTCGGATCAAAACCTGGCCTGTTTAAATCTTGGAGGGTAAATATAATTTACTATTGGTAGGCAAATAGGCCTACAGCAGATATATAATGTTTGTATTGGTTGTGTGTCATTTATACTACCTACACCTGTATATATTTAATATATTTTGGTTCACTATGAATGTATCAGGTTACTGATTGTATCTTGGGGCATTAGGTATAATGATTGTATTTCCTGATATGATTGATGAAGACGAAGACTAATATGACTCATGCTTCAATCTATTGTCTCCTATAACTTCAATCTATTGTCTCAGATAACTCCAAACTGAAATATAACCAAAACAGTCCTTATTAGGACTCAACCTATTGTCTCCTATAACTTCAATCTATTATCTCAGACCAACTGAAATATGACCAAAACAGTCCTTGTTAGAACTCAATCTATTGTCTCACATAACTTCAGTCTATTGTCTCAGATAACTCCAACCTGAAATATAACCAAAACAGTCCTTGTTAGGACTCATCAATCTATTGTCTCATCTAACTCCAACCTGAAATATAACCAAAACAGTCCTTGTTATGACTCAATCTATTGTCTCATATAACCCAATCTATTGTCTCACATAACTTTAGTCTATTCAGATTACTCCCACCTGAAATATAACCAAACAGTCCTCGTCTCATATACTCCTATCATAAGAACATAACAATATTGTTAGGATATATGTTACCAGCCAGTTTAGCACTTGTCAGAGAGGGCCTGGTATATTATAGGGGGAAGGAAACGGTTGTATCACACCAAGGTGTACATATTATTGGATGTATTCATGTATTGAATTTATATTATGGGATGTATTCATGTATTGAATTTATATTATTGGATGTATTCATGTATTGAATTTATATTATTGGATGTATTCATGTATTGAATTTATATTGTTGAATGTATCCATGTATTAATTTATGAGAAAGAATGTTTTGCAAGTAGACACCTGTCTTGTCTCGCTATTGCTAACTCATACTGAGCCATGTTGTCATTCATCCTACATGCAGACACCTGAGACACACGCTCATTTCATACACAATGGAAATAGGTGGGCTTGATGACAGAAATTAGCCCCTATTTTTACTTGTTACAGGTTTTATTCGTGTCATCAAACCTGAGGTCGTATGTCGTATCAGTCCAGCTGCCTGGAACGTCGCAGGAGCACAGTGATTGCGCAGGATCTACCTCTTTAGTCCCCCTCAGTCTTGGGTGGGCTAACGAAACGACCATCAGCGGGTGCTGTGTGGAAGAAACTAAGAAGGACATAACTTTTGAGAGATGAGTACACATTAGTACCATTTCTGTCAGCATTGTGAGCAAAGTAACTGTCAGTGACGAGAAAGCGAGTTAGCATAGCAAGAGACAAAAATAACAGCATAGCTGATAAATTTTATTTACTTAATTAACAGCACAGCTGATACATTTACTATAAGTGATTAACAGCCCAGCTGATATAAATTTGTTTCCTATAATTGGAAGACTTGTAATATATAAATATATGTGAATCATTTGTGAACTTACAAATCCATTACATTCCATTGTTTCAACATCCACCCTTCAGCACAAGAGTAGATAGTGTATATACTAAATAAATAATAAGGAAATTGTATTTGAAGACTTGTCAATTTTATCATTGTTAATTAAAATCTGTTTCCTTGTCTTAATATTACAGTTAGTTACACAGCGGCGGTGGAAATTTATGTCGGCCTCCTCTCTACTAATTCTTCGAGATCAGATCATTCACAGCCGTAACTAATTTGTGATACCAGTAGTTCTCTCAGACACTAAGACTTCACTATTTTCTGCAGAAATTCTATTTCTGTAATTGTCAGTACTATACTGATCCAAGAGCCAATAAAAACCTCACGCCACAGCATGTATGATCTAAGATCTTTACAATACATATACATATAGTTGCAGCCATAGAGCCTAAAATACTTATAACAGGAATTTCGCTGGATTAAACCAGCTGGGGGCTCGTACAAGCCATACCATTGCTTAAAACTTCACAAAAGGTGGCGGATCAGATATACGTTAATAGTGCTCTGCCCAATGCAGCATTGTTCTTGACTTCTGAACTATCTTGTGAACACTCCCTTGAGATAGAAGCATCATTATCCTTCTATCAATAACTCTGCTAAGAGTAATCTTGTGCGAAGGTAGGCCTAAGAAGACCCATTTTAAATACTCTTGAGTTTTGGCCACTGGTGGACCACTACTGCAGAGCAAAGGGGAGGTAAATGCCGTGACAGTTGTACATATTATAATTCTATATTTTGCCTTTCTTAACATGTGAAAATTGCTGGTGGATGTCCAAGTCATACGAGGCTGGCAACCTCAGCACATAGAATGATGGTTTCATAAACCATCATTTAAAGAGCTGGTGGCTGCTTTATGCGGGTTTCACACAGAGAACCAAAAGCAGAGGTATTCCCAAGTTCCATATGGAGCAGGAAGTGGATGATACTAGAACTGATGTACATACTTATTATATTAACCTATTAAACTAATGCAAATGTAAATGTAAACATGGTCAATATAAATGCAATGGATGTTTACCGCTCACTGGGATTAATATTAATGCTTAGAGAGGGTAAAGTTCTGAGGCAGATGGTGGAATGAAAAGGGGGAGGGGGGTGGGCACCTGATTTTGTATCAGAAAACTCAATACTCAGGAGGGTATTTGTTTTTCTCTCATTTTATGATACTAGTTGTCACAGATGGTTAGAATTGTCTGCCCTTGTCTGAAGTTAACCTGTCTGTTTAATTTCGTATTTCACGTTACCGCCCACTTATTCTGTCATTTTTGATTTTAACAGATCTTTTTTTCTCTCCGATTCTATCAATCTTGCTAGAGCACAGTTAGACACACCTCTTCGCACGTGCGAAGCGGCTGGGTGTCTAACGATCTTTTTATGTTGGCATTCAGGGAAGCTAAAAGTGCCATGGTCTCCTTGATGTAGGGGAAACTGACAACTGTTTGCTCCTCTAAGTTTGCGGAATTTTTTATGACGAAAAGGTCTCTATGTAGCAAGCGGCTAGTTTCTGTGTTCCCCGGTCGCTCGGAGAATTCTCGTTCTTTCATTTCAAGCCGCCTTCGACCCTTTATCCTGAACATGGGGCGAGTATCGAACGGGAGATCGTAAACACTCTTACGTCTGTCTTATGTGCACACGTGCGGGAAGCGTTCTTCGAACACCTGGCATTCTTCTTCGTTTTTAAGTTCATGTCTCTATCATTCTTTACCAGTTGTCTATTCAAGATTTTGTCGTCTAGTGACGTTGTTGAGTTGAAAGCTAACAACTGTTAGAGAGTGTAAATCGGAATTCCTTGATTTGGTAAACACATTTGCGTAGTCAATTTTGCTTGGGTTTTTTTCTTGGTAGATTAATGATATAGAGCAGTGGTGGCCAAGCTAAGGTTGGCCGAGGGCCAGATTATAGTAAAGGGTAACACCAGAGGGCCAGACCTATAAAATCCTTAAAAAATAACGTTCTCAGATTTAGTTTTACATATATAATGAACCACGTACAGAAAGCAACGGCAAACTACTGTACTGCACATCTGCCAAGACATGTATACCAGTCTTCGAACTGAAATTACTGTTAAAAAAAATATAATGAATCTGTTGTTTTAATTTGTTTTGTAATTTGTAATATGGCATGTAATTATTTATTTCAAACATCCATTTGTGTGTTATTTCTTTGTGAAGAGTGTGGCTTCAATCAACAATAAGAAACCGGCCAAAACAGGTTGGCGAGCCGATCAAAACTGGTTGGCGGGCCGGATCTGGCCCGCGGGCCGTAGTTTGGCCACCGCTGATATAGAGTTATGAGACTTAATTACTGTATTTCTCTTAATATATATGGCTAAATATAAAGTAATTGTTGGACATAACCCCGGAGGTATAACTTCATTTCCCTGGCTGCCAATTTTAACTTCACTAAGAAGTACGGCAAGACAGAAGATATCTTTGACAGATATATGTTGAAGACAGAAAAGGGGAGATGATTTATTTATTTTGGTGTTGTATGTTCTACTTTTAATAGATGTATAATTAATTTTGAATAGAGTTTTGATACTCGTTTGATAGTAGTGTGTGTCATCGCCATATTAAATTTGTAACGTCCAGTACAGTCCCAATTACCTATGTTGATGTGGGCGCTTGTATTTTCCCACTCAAGTTGTGAATGAGTAACCTGGATTTGTTTATAATGTCGGCATAATACCGAGTGTGTGAGAGGTCCGACTCGCGCGCCTGGACAGGCCAGCCGTCACGCCTGGGTGAAGTTACATGTACTCTTGTCTAGGCTTATCAAGGAGAGAAGGGGGGAAACTACAATAGTGGGTTGTGATTTCTGTAATGAATGAGTGAAAAGAGGGAAAGACGTTGGGAGGACGTGTTTGTTATTGTGATTAAGTGAGAGAAAGTACTGTGTAGTGACTTTGTTATAAATTTTTCTTGACTGTCGGTTTAATTTCAGCTCTGGTCCAACGGTGCTGTGTTTTTTGATAGGGCACTATCCAACCATCCAGAATTATTCGTGGCATGTAAATTCATGTGCCCTTAAGTGACTAGTCCGGCAGTTTTCAGTTAATAGCCAGTAGCCAGTCCATAGTGGATTATTTACACACGGAGTATTACAAACCACTAGCGTCTTGGCTGATGCCATTGCCTTCCATTCTTGGAATAACCTTGACCTTCCCACTTACGCCCTGTCATCGTGGAGTATTGTGACGCAGCACTCAGTAGAAGCCAGCGATTTTTCCAGTCGTCATTATCTTTATCAGAAGTGCATACGCCTCGCGTTGTTCCTGGATAACCTGATTTCCTTGCTGAAATTCACTGATTCGCTCCTGGAGTATCTATTATGATCAGTGAGAGAAATTCGCCCAGCCAGGGTTACAGGATTTTGCTGAATTAGTGGTGGCCATCCGCGATAAGTGTTATTCTTGGGATTTATTTACCTGTTTCCAGTGGGAGCTTAACTCCATATTCAGAGGATATAATACCTTAGGTGGAACAGAGCGATTTTTCCTAGCAGAGTAGGAGAGTACTTGACAAGCTTTAGTACCCTAAAAGGATTTGGCCGCTGTCATTATTTGATACCTTGGGGCCTAACCCCTTAATTTTGACATTTTAAGCGTACCAGTAAGAGTATGTGTAGAGGGGTAGCGAGACGAGGTTGTCGTGTGTGCGTTTGAGCCTAGTGGTGTGATAAAGAGTGGACGTTGACCATAATTTTGTATTTGATGATTTAATGTATCCCTGTAGCCGTCAGACATTGTGAAGGCATACGGGTAGGTTATTTTTTGTTCATGCTGTGGGATCGTTTTTGTGTGTTGTTTAAACAACATAAAAACCTATCCTGTGGTCAGGATCTCTTCTTTTTATAACTGTCACTGTATGGCATAACGTTGTCCCTTACTGCCTTAGGAGCATAGGAGGTAGAGAAGCAGATTGTCTTAGTAAAATGAGTCACAGTAGCCTAAAGACGTGGCCCAACCACGCTTCAAAAGTCATATCTCTTCTCATAATTTCATTAGTGACTCTATTCTCATCTAATTTCACATCTTTGCATTCATAATCTGTCTGAACTCAGTCGGTGGTACCAATTGGTGGTGTTATCTGTGGAACAACTGAGTGGTATAAGTGGCCTGCAGCCAAAGCTAGACACCTACAACAGACGGGTCTTAACAGATGCTGGACCATCTTCGCAATTACCCCACGATACTACGAGGAACGTTGTTGCGGCCACCAGACTTGACCAGTGACGAGAGTGAACCAGTTCATAACCTGCAAAGAACAAGCATTGGCTGGAGCAAAAACCTACCGATATCTTACTGGCAGCTAAGTACCCATTCACAGCTGCCAAGTGAACTCTCTATTAATGAACTTTTCTTTTAAATCAGACCATCACCTGTGAGGAAATTTTAAAGATTCTATCTAAATTCACCCCACCCTTATTTATTTTACAATTGTTAACGATAATTGATTTTTAAATGTATTATCTCTAAATATACACATTTATAGTTGATTTTGCCATTATGAGTGAACTGCACCCGTAGGCTCCTTAGAACTGAAGCACCATTCTTCAGTTCACATTTCTGCCAAGAGTAATCTTGAGGGAAATGTAGACACCTATGAAAACCCTTGGTAGATACTCTGAATTTTGGCCACATACCACTATGTGTATATAACAGTAAAAAACCCACTGGTTTTAGAATAAGAAGAAGACCAAGAGTTCGATGAATAGCTAATATAACAGTAATCCTACCCCAACACAGACTCACACCAACCAATATGACACACTTGGTTCAAGACTCACACCAACCAATGTGACACATTTGGCTCAAGACTCACACCAACCAATATGACACACTTGGTTCAAGACTCACACCAACAAATATGACACACTTGGCTCAAGACTCACACCAACCAATATGACACACTTGGCTCAAGACTCACACCAACCAATATGACACACTTGGCTCAAGACTCACACCAACCAATATGACACACTTGGTTCAAGACTCACACCAACCAATATGACACACTTGGTTCAAGACTCACACCAACCAATATGACACACTTGGTTCAAGACTCACACCAACCAATATGACACACTTGGTTCCAGACTCACACCAACCAATATGACACACTTGGTTCAAGACTCACACCAACCAATGTGACACACTTGGCGCAAGACTCACACCAACCAATGTGACACACTTGGTTCAACACTCACACCAACCAATGTGACACACTTGGTTCAAGACACACACCAACCAATGTGACACACTTGGCGAAAGACTCACACCAACCAATGTGACACACCTGGCGCAAGACTCACACCAACCAATGTGACACACTTGGTTCAAGACTCACACCAACCAATGTGACACACTTGGTTCAAGACACACACCAACCAATGTGACACACTTGGTTCAAGACTCACACCAACCAATGTGACACACTTGGTTCAAGACTCACACCTACCAATGTGACACACTTGGTTCAAGACTCACACCAACCAATGTGACACACTTGGTTCAAGACACACACCAACCAATGTGACACACTTGGCGCAAAACTCACACCAACCAATGTGACACACTTGGCGCAAGACTCACACCAACCAATGTGACACACTTGGCGCAAGACTCACACTAACCAATGTGACACACTTGGTTCAAGACACACACCAACCAATGTGACACACTTGGCGCAAGACTCACACCAACCAATGTGACACACTTGGCGCAAGACTCACACCAACCAATGTGACACACTTGGTTCAAGACACACACCAACCAATGTGACACACTTGGTTCAAGACTCACACCAACCAATGTGACACACTTGGTTCAAGACTCACACCAACCAATGTGACACACTTGGTTCAAGACTTACACCAACCAATGTGACACACTTGGTTCAAGACACACACCAACCAATGTGACACACTTGGCGCAAGACTCACACCAACCAATGTGACACACTTGGCGCATGACTCACACCAACCAATGTGACACACTTGGCTCAAGATTCACATCAACCAATGTGACACACTTGGTTCAAGACTCACACCAACCAATGTGACACACTCTGTTCAAGACTCACACCAACCAATGTGACACACTTGTTTTAAGACTCACACCAACCAATGTGACACACTTGGCGCAAGACTCACACCAACCTATGGGAAACACTTGGCGCAAGACTCACACCAACCAATGTGACACACTTGGTTCAAGACTCATACCAACCAATGTGACACACTTGAAGCAAGACTCACACCAACCAATGTGACACACATGGTTCAAGACTCATACCAACCAATGTGACACACTTGGCGCAAGACTCACACCAACCAATGTGACACACTTGGTTCAAGACTAACTAACCAATGTGACACACTTGGCGCAAGACTCACACCAACCAATGTGACACACTTGGCGCAAGACTCACACCAACCAATGTGACACACTTGGCGCAAGACTCAGACCAACCAATGTGACACACTTGGTTCAAGACTCACACCAACCAATGTGACACACTTGGTTCAAGACTCACACTACCTAATGTGACACACTTGGTTCAAGACACACACAAACCAATGTGACACACTTTGTTCAAGACTCACAACAACCAATGTGAAACACTTGGTTCAAGACTCACACCAACCAATGTGACACACTTGGTTCAAGACTCACACCAACCAATGTGACACACTTGGCGCAAGACTCACACCAACCAATGTGACACACTTGGTTCAAGACTCACACCAACCAATGTGACACACTTGGTTCAAGACTCACACCAACCAATGTGACACACTTGGTTCAAGACTCACACCAACCAATGTGACACACTTGGCGCAAGACTCACACCAACCAATGTGACACACTTGGTTCAAGACTCACACCAACCAATGTGACACACTTGGCTCAAGACTCATACCAAACCTATGGGACACACTTGGTTCAAGACTCACACCAACCAATGTGACACACTTGGTTCAAGACTCACACCAACCAATGTGACACACTTGGTTCAAGACTCACACCAACCAATGTGACACACTTGGCGCAAGACTCACACCAACCAATGTGACACACTTTGCGCAAGACTCACACCAACCAATGTGACACACTTGGTTCAAGACTCACACCAACCAATGTGACACACTTGGTTCAAGACTCACACCAACCAATGTGACACCCTTGGCTCAAGACTCATACCAACCTATGGGACACACTTTGTTCAAGACTCACACCAACCAATGTGACACACTTGGTTCAAGACTCACATCAACCAATGTGACACACTTGGTTCAAGACTCACACCAACCAATGTGACACACTTGGCGCAAGACTCACACCAACCAATGTGACACACTTGGCGCAAGACTCACACCAACCAATGTGACACACTTGGTTCAAGACTCACACCAACCAATGTGACACACTTGGCTCAAGACTCACACCAACCAATGTGACACACTTGGTTCAAGACACACACCAACCAATGTGACACACTTTGTTCAAGACCGAAAACTTCAGCTTCCTACAACGGACAATGAGACAGAAAAAAGTAAAATGAAAGTAGATTTTCAACTCACAACATTGCGCTATACTTGACGGATTGTGATGGTAGTACTATTCATTTGTCCAATCTTTTTCTGGCTATCCTATGCTTCGTTCGCCTTCGTCAGCAATTTCCGATAATCATCTTTCTTATTTCTAAACGAAGATAAAATAATATTTAACTGTTTTTCTAAAGTTACCCATTTTCAGTTTTAAACCTTGTTTCAACTATATTTCGCAGATTGTTAACTAGGGTTGCTGAGCTTCTCGCTCTTTTGCAGCCAATACCAAGTTGAAGATTCCTTGGTATTATCTACGCTGTAGATCTAGGATTTTCCAATGGATTTTCTACCATTCCGAAGCGTGTTAAGTATACATGTTTTATATATGTAAATATAAATCCTTAGGTGGACTTGATAACTTGGTTGATTGAAATTTGGTGTATGCTCTGGTATAACTCATATGTGTTGAAATATTTATTTACAGAGCTAAACAATTAATACTTTGCTGAATTACCTTCGGTTGGAGGCGCAATCAATACGAGTCTATTGTTATAATCCTGACAAATAAAATACCTATCTCACAGAAGTGGGCTGGGGATACAAAGTTTACAACAGATCTAGTAAACGCATTTGTTGTACTTGCTATCTTAAAAATATTTCAGACTCCCTAATATAGGAGTATAACCCTCTTATTCACATCACTGCCACGAGTAACATCGAGCGAAGGTTGCTACCTTTGCAAAACTCATCCTTTTACTTCAACTGTCAAGCCATTCGTGAACCACTACGGCAGTTCAATGGAGACAACCAATTTTACCGATGATGAAAGTATTTGGTGTTGTACCCAAGAAAAGTGTATATTGTTACACACGTGACACACATTCCCTATATACTAAATGTCTAAGTGAAACATGCTTTAACGAACAGTAAAACAATCTCGCCAGCTATTTAGGAAAATGCTGAAAAGACGCGCATTGCACCGTGATAGTTAAATTGAGCACACATAAACAGGGCACGCCAGCCTTTCAATGGTTTTTCATTGTGCATTGACCACTGGACATAAATCCAGCAGCCTGGAAGTTTAAGCTGCCGATCGCACCAAATGGCGATGCTTCCTACCGCACCACAGATTGGGCGAAAAGAAACTCTCACAACCAGCAGTAGAGAAAAGAACACGCCAAAAGAAACACCAGGAAAAAAAAAACCCAGCTGAGAGCTATCACCCCATAGCGCATTTTCATAGTCAGTTATAAAGGGAGCTACTACTTGTCACAAGTTGCCTCCCCTTAGCTCTGCAGTAGTGGTCCAACAGTGCCCAAAACTGAAGAGTAACTATTGTGGATCTTCAAAGGTGTTTACCTTCGCACAAGATTACTCTTGGCAGAGCTGTACATAGAAGGATAATGATGCTTCTACCTCAACGGAGTTTCACAAGATATTCAGAAAAGTGAGAACAATGCTGCATGAGGCTGAGCAAATGTTAACTCTAGTATCTGCCGTCAACTTTTGTGAAAGATAGGCTTTTCTTATAATTCGTTAGCTCGTTCAAGCCCCCAGCGGAGTTAATTCAGCGAAATATCTCTTATTATTATATAGCTCTGTTTAAGTGTATTTAAGAAATGGGTCTGAGACATACGGTTGTAGTACATTCAAAATGATTAAATCAACTTTAGCTTTGTCTTTATACAAGTAACAAATTTAATAATCAATTATGTTTTAACAGTTATAAAAATGAATAATTCCATACAGAAAATGTTATCATCACTGGGTGATGTTATGGCGTTAAAAATTGATAATTCACTTGGCAGCTTTTATGTTTCTACTTAGCTGCTAATGATTTTGTCTGTTCTGCTTCAGCTGATGTCTGGTTCTGTGTAGATGGATGCCTGATTCACACTCGTCGCTGGTCAAGTTTAAAAGTTGTAGTACGTTCCAAGAAGTGTCATGGAGTAACTAATAAGCTGGTCCCGCGTCTCTAAGACCCGTCTCATGATGGTGTCTAGCGTCAACTTCGGGCTACTTATACCCTCACTTGTTCCAGAGATAGTCCCTCAACTGGTACCACCAACCCAAATTGACTTTGGGATCACTCACAGATCACTGGCTCAGAGAAATAGCTAAAGCAACTTGTTGAAGATGCCTCTTATACGCGTTACGGGGTGCTGTTACTGTACAATAAGTTCCCCTTTTGACTCCGTGTCTCAGAGTTTTCAGATTCCGGTTTTCTTTGCTAATAATGGTATAGTTTTCCTGGGTTCTTTAAGTCCACAAGGAGTTCAAACAAGTCCGGTCCGATAAATGAATTTTTATTCTATTCTTAACTCTGGCAGGTCTAGTTGTCTCTTGACGAGTTGAATTTCACAGTGCTTTCAACTGACTAAAGTGTCAGGTTATATTGCAACATTTGTCCTACGCACGTTGTTGTTTAGTCTTAGACCAGGCTCTAATAAGAAATGTTGTTATGTTTACATCTCGAATGCTGGCCAATAGTTACAATCATGAGTTTCTTTATGGCGTCTATTCAAAAAATTTCCTCATAGGAAAATTCTGCATGTTATTTGAAAGGTTATTTTCCGTATAAGGAGTTGTTATATCCTTTGATTCGTGGTAATGATTGCACTAAAACTCCCTACATTATTATAAATAATGTCCTTGTAATACTTCTATCCTGAAGTTATTACAACATTTCATCTTTCAGGTGCATGTCTGTAATATATCCGCAGAGGAGTAATTTATCTCTCCGTCCTTGTGCAAACACCGACCCTCGTGTAACCATCTGGGCTGTGACTCTTCACGAAGGTTCCACGGGACAACAAATTTTGACTTTTTGTGTGTATCTGAGATTAAACCAATTTACCTTTATGTTGTTTGGGCTGCTGAATATGAAAAGCTTGTAATGAGTTTCTGGAGCATCTCTCGCAAGGGTCCAACAATAGTCTGCTTGGTACCTTTTTTCGAGGGTAGTAATGTCCTGATTAAATTGTTCCCCATGCTCGTCACTGCAGTTAGCAGGGAAGAAATCCAGATGAGAGTGTAAAAAGTGTAATTTCAAAGACATGTTGCACCCTAGTCTCTCGTAGCGCTGCAAGAGGGTTTCTACAAGCTCCTGGCAATTGTCAGCCGTATTGTTTCCTAGAAAGTTTGTGGTCACTTACTGGAAAGCATTCCAAGCTAACTTTTCATCACCTGTGAGGATATCATCAAAACGCTGATCTCGGAAGAGCTGACGTATATATGGACCGACAAATACACCTTCCTTGATTTTAGCCTCACTAAGTCTTGGAAATTTATCACGAAGGTATAAAAATCCTGCCCCATTTCGATCCATGGCCTTTACAAAATTCTTCATTAGACCAAGTGTGATGTGGAGAGGAGGGAGCAAGATCTTGTGGGATTCTACAAGTGGTTCATTAAGTACATTCTTTTTCCCCGGTTCAAGTGATTGTCGTTGGGGCCAATCCTGTTTCTTGTAGTCTGAAGTCCTGGCACGGCTGTCCCTCAGACAGAAGAAACAGCAAAACTTTGTGTAACCCTGCTGTAGCCCCATCAAGATGGCAATGACCTTCAGGTCACCACAAATCTGCCACTTATACTTGTCATAGTTGATGGTGTGTAACAGTTGTTTCGTGTTGTTGTACGTTTATTTCATGTGGACTGCATACCCGAGTGGAACAGATGGTAAAACGTTACCATTATGGAGCAGCACAGCTTTTTAGCTCAACTTGGACGAATCAATGAACAGCCTCCAATCGTCGTTTTTGTAGTTGATGTGTAGTGCTGCCATCAGACCCACTATATCAACGCAAGCAATGAGGTTATCTGTCATTTCGAAATATAGAAGCAGATCTTTTTGCCAAGCACGAAACACAGAAACATGCATATTCTCTTCTAGAAGATTCCATTGCTGCAGTCTGGACCCCAACAGCTCTGCTTTATTTTTTGACAATTCCAGATCTCTCACTAGATCATTCAATTCACTCTGCGTAAATTTATGTGGCTGTGCAGACTCTTCAATAGGCACGAAATCATGATTTCTTGTTGTGGATGCTTTCACAGGTGACTGGCCTTATTATCTTCTTCATCATCCAGAGTCTAAGATTCTGGTGGGTCCGGAACAGGAAGTCCTTCCCCGCGAGGTACTGGCCGCATAGCAGAGGAAATATTCGGATAAGTCACAGGCCGCTTTTTCTTCTTACAAATGCCATGTCCAATTGGAGGAGTCATGCAAAAGTAACAATCATTAAGATGGTTCGTCGGTTCACTCCAAACCATTGGAACTACAAAACGCATCGATCGTCCTTTTCGGTTCAACCAGCAGCGCAGATTCGTTGCGCAGGATTGACAACATATGTGTGGGGCCCAATACCGGTCCTGGTCACCGATCTCCCAACCCCAAAAAAAAAAGCGGTAAGCTTTCTTTATCATCGGTGTAATGGGTCGCCTTTGTGATAGCAAAGTTATTTGTCTGCAAATATAGCAAAAATAATCCGCACTGTTCACACATATTCACGAGGCATCTTGAACGACACGTCTGCACTCACAGAATCCACAACACAAATGATGACAAGGAGGAAATGTTGTTGCAATGACTGCTACAGATTGCGTCAGCCAATTGGCGCTCAAGGCTATCCGTCTCGTGGGGAATCACGCGCCAGGGCTATAGAAAAGAGAAGGACTGGGTCAGTCACGTCGGGAAGGTGAAGCCACCAGCCTACTGACCCCCACCCCCCCCCCCCACCCCCCAATTCCGGATCTTAAGAACTAGAAACTAGAGCTAATTCGCAATTTTTAAGTTCATATTCGTGATCAGCATGTCCAAATTAGATTAAAATAGGTACTTTTGTCTCGGATACATTTTGGCTGTTGACTAATTATAATTAGTGAATCACAATAGCCATATCAGCGCTAAATAAACGTGCTGGGCGTATATCGTGATTATCCGGCGCGGCCAAGGTTTGGTACACGAGAATTTTACCAACATGACTGTCGGTCAATATTGCATCACCTGTCTAGTCTCTCGGCAGTGATGGTCAGGTAAACAGACAAGACGAATTATTATGGAGAAGAAGTGCAACCAATAACTCTAAAATAACAATACTGCCGGAAAGGAAAAAAGAGCGAACCGAATTATGTGACACTACTACCACCATCACTACTACTACTACTACTACTACTACTACTACTACTACTACTACTACTACTACTACTACTACTACTACTACTACTACTACTACTACTACTACTACTACTACTACTACCACCACCACCACTATGACCACCGATCATAAGTCATATTAAGTTTGACTACAAAGATCCAATGAAGTAGAAATGGAATTGAAAGGAATTAAATGACTACAAAAGAATTAGTGCCGCCATGAGGACATGCAGCAGACTGATCACAAGGAATTTTTTTTTGTTGGGTCATATTTTGGCTGGTTACTTGCTCGTATTTAAATTTCCAACAAAAGCAAATCACAGCAAACAAAAAGAATATGACGCAAACAAACTAACAAAGTAAGTCACAGACAAACTAACAAAGTACGATAAGTCAAAGGTAAATGAAACAAACTTAGGTGCAGACACACGAAAATGTAAGTAGCAAGCAAATGAAAAAGTAAGTAGTAAGAGGCACAAAAAAGTAAGTCATAGACAAACGAGAAAGTAAGTGACAGACAAACGAATAAAAGTAAGTCACAGAAACACGATAAAAGTAAGTCACTGACAAAAGAAAAAGTAAGTCACAGACACACAAAAAAGTAAGTCACAAACAAACGAACAATTCAGTTAAAGACACACGAAAAAATAAGTCACAGACAAATGACAAATGTAAGTCACAGAAAAACGAACAACTTTGAAAATAATATACTTTGACTGTCTGATTCAGTGAGCGGTGCCCTCTCTCTCTCTCTCTTTTGTCTGTCTGTCTGTCTCTTTCTCTCTCTCTTTCTTCATCTTTTTGTCTCATTTGTGCTCTTTCTGTCTTTATATCTGTCTCTCTTTTTGTCTCTCTCTGTATCTCTCTTTCTATATACTTGTCTGTCTGTTTCTCTCTTTTTTCTGTTTGTCTCTCTTTCTGTTGATCTCTCTTTCCAAGAATGAGATTAAAATTAGATAGTTAAAATTTTTCGGACGTAAAAAAATATAAAATCAACATCATCACCAGAACCATCATCATCACAACCATCATCACCACAACCATCATCATCCTCATCATCACAACCATCATCACCATCATCATCACCACAACCATCATCATCATCATCACAACCATCATCATCATCGTCATCATCACCACAACCATCATCATCATCATCATCATCACCACAACCATCATCATCACAACCATCATCATCCTCATCATCACAACCATCATCACCATCATCATCACCACAACCATCATCATCACAACCATCATCATCATCGTTATCATCACCACAACCAGCATCATCATCACCAGAACCATTATCATCATCACAAGAATTATCATAATCATCATAACCACAATCATCATCATCACCACAACCATCATCACCAGAACCATCATCATCATCACAACAATTATCATCATCATTATCATTATAACCATCATCATCATCAATACAACCAGCATCATCATCACCACAAAAATCATCATCATCATCATCATCACAACCGTTATTATCATCACCACAAAGATCCTCATCATCAACAAAACCATCATCTTCATCATCACAACCGTTATTATCATCACCACAAAGATCATCATCATCATCATCATCATCATCACAACCATCATCATCATCACAACCATCATCATCAACAAAACCATCATCTTCATCATCACAACCGTTATTATCATCACCACAAAGATCATCATCATCATCATCATCACCACAGCCATCATCATCATCATCATCATCACCACAACCATCATCATCCTCCCTACGTTCCGTATGGTGTATGGTGCCACTACTGTACGGCAGGTGGAGCCTGCACTAAGCATTCATGCTCTTGTAGCTGTGGTTTCGGTAGAAATGTGTATTACATAATGAGGTTCCTAGCCTCATGCACAAACTCCTTTCAGTAGCCTTCTACGACACGCCTCTGTCAGCAGTAGTCTTATTCTTCCTTTGTGTCTACAGAACCCCGGGAAATACGGGGGGGGGGGGGGGCGAAATATCTGATTCAAAACCATAATATCAGGAAACCATGGTTGGCAAACGAGCAAACATCCGGGCAGGATTGGAAGCAAAGAAGAGTAACACTGTAACATACCATACACCGTGGCGTCAAACAAGGTGTGACGTATAATAGAAATATAGCCTACAGTATCTGACAGTCTTTCGTGACCTCGTTAGCGTTCTATGATTTGCTAGCAAATCCATGCATTTACAGCCTGCGTTTACTCACTTTACTTTTTTAATCCACGCCTCTTTTCCTTAAACATAAACAAACGAAGTTGTTTACCAACTTTCGCGACCTGCCAGTCATAGCGGGGAGCGAATAGGGTTTGTTTCTCAAGTTTCTTACGCGAGCTGATCTGTCAATCATCGGATATCTGACAGACCACACGTGGGGAAACACCGGACCTTTTTGAAGTAGTCGCACGGGCAGAAATAATTCCCTGAGTACCCTTTGATGTTCGTACACAGAGGGAAACCCCGAGTTCTTTGATCTCCAGAAGCGGGCAAAATCTTCGAGAGACATGTTAGACGTGAGAATTCTTCTGATGTAGATTAGAGGAAGTTGAGGGGAACTGCGGTAAGACGTGGAATACAATGGATGGGTTTGAAAAAAAATCGAAAAAAGGTGATTCGTCTTACGAGGACAAAAGACAAAGAAAATAGTCTACGTTACGGCCACAAGGCCTTCGTCAGGAAAGGAAAGAAAGTGAAGGCTAGATAGGACACATAAAAACTAAATAAAATAAAAAATGGGTACTTCCCTGAAGGCAAGAACCGAAATTCTATCAAAATCGCTGTCTGTTGATGACCGCGTGGCTGAACAGAAAGTGTAGATGTAGATTAGCAACGCCCGACAGAGCGACCGTAAAAACCTTTTATCTGGGGAACTCTGTTCACGATTCTCTGCTATGCACAATAGTGTGAAAATTAGCATGATCTATAGATCAGAGAGCCAATAATATATATAAACTGTGGTTTCTTAAACCCGCTATCAGTTGTCGCTCAGTATTTTTCGGATAGTCTAAACACGTAGACTAGAACCATTGTGGAAGATGTGTTAATAGATTTCGTGGGGATCTTTATTCCGATATTCTGGTAATAGAAATTAGCATTTACGTGATTTAATGTGTTAAGTTTTACCATTATAATTCACTGTGATTTGCTAGCGTTAACACTAGTGAAATGAAAATAACGCGTAGCTATTTTGTACCAGATGTGCAGTTAGAATGTAATTTCCATCACCCGCTTTCTCACATAAAAAGAGATGGTTCTAGTTGATTGATTAAGTGCTAGGGCGACAATAGTGACAGAATAGAATTCACATTTATTTCACTGTGTGTATTTATTATAAGTTACTATTATTTAATGTTATACGACTAAACAAACAGACGCCGACAATTTAATAGCTATTAACGACAGGCGATATTTTGTAAGTGCGCGTATGGACAATTGAATAATAATAGACATTGTACGCTGATCGTTAACGCGAGCCAGGGGCGGGGAGGGCGAATACCTTCACCCGACCTAGACACGCCGCGCTAGCGCAAGCTGACCTGATAGGAATAGGCTAAAGACACCATGTGCCTTTTAAATTTAATCAGGACCGATGGAGTGGATAAGAGATCGTCTTGTCCCCGTCTGTGTCCATATATGTAGATATATAGGATAGTAGCATTTTCCCATAATGTTTCTTTATTCCTAAGCAGACCTGATCACAAGAGCGGCCAGCGGTTTTCTATTTTGGTCTTTTTCTTCATTTACTGAATGGTTATTGCTGTCTTTTCTTGGCTGGTACATCCCCAAGTTCATTTGTGAACAGGATTGGCCAAAGATATACCAGAAACATTTAACGGGTAAATTTAACTGGACTTATCAATACCCAGATATTTTTTCAATTTTTATCAGCCCACAGGGGTTGTGCAGCAATAATAACACTATCTGACTTTTGACAGTCGTATCAGCAGATTTATCCAGAAAGTTACGCTGTTTCAAAATCGCCGCTCACCATAGAGTCAGCCGATAGGATTTACCATTATTTATCAATAGTAACAATTTAGCAACAAGATGTTTCCCAATACTGAAAGTATTTTCCTCCTTTATCTGTGAATCCAAGAACACGTTCTTCTACCTCAACTATCTGGTGGTGACATTTATTCATCCAGGGAAAATTAAACCACCAAATTCGGCGTCAACCTTATAAAATGTATTAATGGATGGACTGGGGCCAATTTGGAAGATAAAAACACTGGCAATTTTTTATTCAGGATAATGGCATTTCCAAGGGATCACCAACAGTAGGTAAGGAGTGATTGAGTGGCAACGTATGACAGAGAAAGCAAATATTTTTCTTTGTTACAGAATCTGTACCATCCTTGATTTTGCTTTAAAATTGTTTACTTTACTGAGTAGCATTTATTAGGAACTTCGTTTACCTTACTGCCTATTCTGTAACATAGTGCTAACCTTTGACCTTTGGGTTATAAACTTTTTGGGTTCTTTTCTCAAGAGGGGAGGGCATATTTATTCTGTTATTTTCCTATGTATGTAAAATCTGATTTTATTTGCTCTTTCTTTAGATATTTGATGTTGTCAAGTTTATTGATAATAAACAACAAAGAAAACTTACTTTGTGTGTTGGTCAGACCCATACCCAATTAATCGTAGTTTATCCGTACGACACAAGGTTGCGTCTTGGCTCCAACCCTCTTTGGGATCTTCTTTGCCTTAGTCTTGAAACATGCATTCAGAGATGCAACTTAAGGGATGTACCCTCACACAAGGTCAGTTGGCCGATTATATAACCTCTCAAATGAGGGCAAAACGAAAATGAGAAGGGTCATTGTAAGAGACTACGCTGTAGTCGTCACTTAAAGTCAACAGGAGCTCCAGAGCTTGATGAATCGCTTCACCCAAGCATGCAAGGACTTGGGCCTCACAATAAGTCTAAAGGTAACTAATGTGCTTTATCAGGATGTGGATGTTGCACCAGTTATCACTATCTATAACTATGAATTGGCAGTGGTGCACCACTTCACATACCTAGGGTCTACCATCAACGACAAACTCATCACATTCTGGACACAGAAATTCACAATCGCATTGGCAAGCTGCAACAACCGTTGCCCATCTAACAACGCGTGTTTTGGGATACTCCAAACTCACAATGAAGACCATAGCTGCGGTATATAATGTCTCTGTCACCAGCACGCTTATATATGGCAGCGAGACATGAATAACCTATGCTAAGCAAGAAAGAAGGTTCAATACCTTCTATCTACGATGTCTATGCGAAATCCTTGGCATTTCGTAGAAGGACAAAAGTATTAAATGTTGAGGTTCTGTCACGTGCTGGCCTTCAGAGCATGTATACACTGCTTAGATAGCACAGACTACGCTGGCTTGGCCATGTCCGCGGCATTGAAATTGGTCGTAATCCAAAGATTTTTCTACAGCCAAATAGTAAATGGCAAAAGAGCAGCCAGGCGACCGCAGCTGAAATTCAAGGATGTGAGCAAGAAAGATATGAAGGTTCTGGACATAACTCCAGTAAACTGGGATGATGAAGCTGCCAATCGCCTAGTTAAAGGCAGTGGTAGAGGGGTGGGGGGGGGGGGGGGGGGGAAAGAAGAATTCCCCCGCTGGCGGGTTCTGTATGAAGTTTCTAAATTATTATTGACTGTAGGCTTAAAAGCCTTGACACGTAGACTGTCTTGGTAAACAGAACTGGGTATGATCAATATTGCAACGTGTCAACCTTTAACATCTTTGAGAACTCGAGAGAACTGGAAAATGGTCCATATAATTATTAACAATGAACTTACAGATGCGTGATGAGAATCCAGTTGTACATATATCGCATTCAAGAACGCTACGAATCAATGCTTCCTACATCTAGCATGTCCGATACA
The DNA here is from genome assembly GCA_024509875.1 of Oreohelix idahoensis. Taxonomy (NCBI): domain Eukaryota; kingdom Metazoa; phylum Mollusca; class Gastropoda; order Stylommatophora; family Oreohelicidae; genus Oreohelix; species Oreohelix idahoensis. The sequence goes on from JAMPIV010002861.1 coordinate 407,349, forward strand.
TCATACTGCTTTACAGGGGAATACATTTCCTTTGTCCTATGGACATAAACCGGAGATATCTTCATACACACAGCTCAAGTATCCTAGACCAACCCTTACACCCACAAGTCATATCTCTCCAAGGAACAGCTCCGCAAAGCTCTTGACAACCTCCCCCGCGTCACACTTCACAAAGCACAAACGATTCATACCACGTTTGACAGGAGTGCTGTGTGGTACAGAACTACCACTGCAATTACCCAATGTAGTTTTCCTGCACCCCAGAGCAGCTCCCAATACGCCCCAAGTGGCGTTCCTCCCTACGGCGCCACCTCAGATTGGGCAACAAAAAGCCCTCACAACAAGCAGAAGAGAAAAGAGCACGTGAAAATTAACACCAGATAAAATGTAGCTGAGGGTTATCATCTCAGGGGCACTTTCTATAGTCCGTTATGAGTAAGGCGGCTACTACTACAACATACTATGCATGTCGTAAAAAAGCGACAACTGAGGATTGGGCATTGGACCTGCTACCCCATCTTATTGAAACGTTAAGCTACAGAAACTTGTACACACAACATGCATAAGTCAACTAAAGATAATAATATTCAACTATCCAAGATCAAACAAAAGCCAGTGAACCCGCTACCCCATCTTGTTGAAACTTTATATCACAAAAAACCTGTACACACAACATGCATAAGTCAACTAAAGATAATAACATTCCGCCATCCAAGAGCAGACAACAGCCAGTGAACCAAGAGATGAGACGATGACGCTGGTGATGGATAGGTCTCAGATTGAAGAAACCTGTTGATGGAATTACTAGGTAATCAGTGTTCTGGAATCCCCACGGTAAACGAAGGAGAGGGAGATCCTAAAACACAAGGAGAAGAGCCCCAAGGACAGAAATGAAAATGATGAGGGAGACATGGAAGGCTTTGAGCTGATGGCGGGCAACATAAGGACTTGACATACGTATGTGGAAGGCCTATGCTCCTTGATGAGTTGATGGGTAACGAATGAAACGAGCAAAATGGGAGAAGCTATCAGAGGGGACCGTCAAGGCAGGAGACAAGACGTTGGAGATCTACTGTAACCAAACATCTACGCAGATACGGCATGTGATCTCTATCTATCTATCTATCTATCTATCTATCTATCTATCTATCTATCTATCTATCTATCTATCTATCTATCTATCTATCTATCTATCTATCTATCTGCCTGCCTGCCTGCCTGCCTGCCTACCTACCTATTTATATTACGAGTAAATCACCCACTAAAACACGTGAAATAATAATGGTGTTGGATTTGTTTGTGTGAAACGAAAGAATGGGCCGCCTCGTGCAGGTCTCGGTAGTATTTGAGGAGACAAAGGAAGAATATGACCTCTGCTCCCTCCAGCATGGCATAAAAGGCAACTAAGGTGAGGTTGTGCACGTGACAGACAAGCTCAGCATGTCAAACAATCTGCTACAGAAAACAACACTGAGAAACACGTGCTATAAATTCTGCTTCACCCAAGCGGCCAGCTGCGGTTCTGGCTTCATGCTCCATGAGGAGTGAAGAAGGAATTGATGATGATGATATTGATGATGACGGTGACAATGATGATGATGATAATAATGATGATGGTAAGAATGAACCAGTCATTGTTTTTCACCTTTCTTTTCTGTACCCAAAGCCTCTTTCCCCCTTTGACTTATCCAAATACCTTCTCTTGTTTAAATTCGGGATAAGGATTTATGGCTAGCGCATGTTTCTTTCTCATCTCTGACAGCCATCACCTGCTGTTTTATTGTCAACCTCGTTCTAGACTTTTTTCAGTTTGTATTTTCACTGTTAAACAAAATAATTGCACCCCCAACCTGGTGTTTTAGAACACAATTAAAAATACCTTCTCGACGTTACTGGTCAGGGTCGTTAAAGGTCACCATCACCTGGAGAAGAAAGTAGGCCAGCGTTATAGTCTTTACTTATCCTGCCTGTTCCAGAGACAGATGTGGTGGCAGATATTTAGTGCCGTTCCCCAAGTGTAATTTATGGCGTGGTCAATCGACGAGTCCTTACACCGGTTGTACGCTTCTGATGGCATAGACAGAGCACTGTCTTTTCATACGGATGGACAGTGATGGGATTAATCAACTGTAACCACTACTTCTGTAACCACGGCGTCTGTGGCCTAATGGATATGAACGCAGTTTCATAATCCAGATATACCAGGTTCGAAACCTGCTGCAGGCGGTTTGGTAGCAGATCGCTTTGTGTGGATTTTTAACAATGGTATAAGCGCCGTACCGTTCAGAAAGCAATGGCAAACTACTGAATGAAAAAAAATTGCCTAGAAAAATCACAAACAGCCAATAAAAGCTGGGGTTGATTGCCACGTCCTGTAAAGGATAAGCAACAAACTAACCACTACTTAAACATCAGAGTATAAGTACGAAAAAAACCCAACCCAATGGCTTTTGTACTGGCGATCAGTGTTCAAACCCGGGCGTCGGCAAGAAATGTTTACGGCCGGAAATTTGACTGAATAGCCTGAACGGCTCCTGTGATAAACCCTCTGTGGATGGGAAGGAGCGAAGCTCCTGACCGGGTTGGAAGGAAAGTCCTCAGGTTCCCCAGCCTCGCAATGATATGTCATTGGGCCGAAGGGCTGAAAGCCCAAGTGCCGCTGGTTAAGGAAAAAAAAAAAAAAAAAAAAAAATCAGTGTCAAACATGATCCCTGGCCAAAGCACAGAAGAGGAAAACCACATTCTTTGAGATGAGATGCTCAACAAAAGCCAACAGTATTACCCGGAGAAACAGAACGAGAAACAACGACATCAGAAAATAGTAGGAACTATATCCTGCATCACCTATATATAGAGAGACAGAAAATTAAGGCCATTTCATGAAAAGACAGACCGATAAATTACCACTACCCGCTACAACAGTAGAATATCTGGCTTCGGGGCATGGAGACGACCAAATGGAAAGTGATACACTACATCACAGAAATTCTACAACAACATAAGCTCACAGCAGCCAGTACGACACACATGTCTCTGGGACACAAACTACAGATCCCCATTACACTTTACAGCCAGAGTGCAACGCAAATTTAAGTCAATTTGTTTCCTCATCTCTTGGCCCATTGATATTAGTTTGGTTCTTTCCGTCAGTTCCATAATAATTATTTTCATCAGGGTTTTCCTTATTCTCACCATTAGGAGCACTATTTCCTAAATTGGTGTGTCAAGGAGAGTATTTGGGTGTGTTTTATTCTATGAATGGTCCACTGATATTAGTTTCGTTCTTTCCGTCAGTTCCGACAAAATACATAGAAAAACATTACCCACGCAACACCTGGACCCATGCATACACAGACGGATCAGCAACAAATGCAACAGAAAATGGAGGTGGAGGTGTTGTCGTGAAACGAGTGTAACCCACTACTTTGTTAATCTCTATGTCGAGATACAGATTTGCTTCAACCAATCAACGAGCAACGTACGAGCAACGTTCACCAGTCTCTGAGACAGAATAAATTAACGGCCATCTTGTTCACGCAAGATGGCGGATGAAAACTGAATAAAATTAGGCTGTACAGCGCTTGAGACTAAACCGGAGGAAACCAATCATTTTGCTCCGCCAGGAACCAACCAAACGCTTTCCTTAAGCATTTCATCATCATCTCAGCCCGTAACCCGTCATGGGTCGTAGGGGTGCCATGGTGGAAGCATCAGCAGACAGGGTCCTCCACTGCTCTCTATCCTCAGCAATGCGTACAAGTGTGGAAAAACCGTGTCCTGCCCATTCTTTGATGTTATCAGCCCAGGATTTTCTCTGCCTTCCTCTTCTCCGTTTACCTTCGACTGTTCCCTGAAGGATCGTTTTCGAAAGGGAGTCATGACGAGTTACATGCCCAAACCAGGCAAGCTTTCGACGTTTCACTACTGACAAAAGTGGTTCTTGGTGACCTGCATAGGTGTTTATCTTCTCTCTAACATAGACATTTGTTTTGTGCTCTTTATAGCAAATGCGCAAAATTCTTCTATAACATTTATGCTCGAAAGCCTGAATCCTTCGCTCCGTATCTGCAGTGAGTGTCCAGCCCTCACACCCATACAAGAGAATAGATAATACAAGTGATTTGTATAATTTGATCTTCAAGGAAAACTGATGTTACTTTTCCAGATCACATTCAACCTTGTCATGGCAGCTGAGGCCATCTCAAGTCTTGTCTTGATTTCTTTAATTGATCTTCCATCACTACATATAGTGGACCCGAGATATTTAAAGGTGTTAACTTCTTCTAACGTTTGCCCATTTAACGTAATGTTGGTCGGAACATGTTTCTTATGGCTATTCACCAATATCTTGCTTTTTTCTATATTAATTTCCATCCCATACGTTCTTGTTACTTTTTCCAGTCTAGAGGTAAGGTCTTGAAGTTCTGATTCTGATCCAATAAGCATTTACCTACCTATATAATCGGGCGGATTTTATGCATAATCACACATCACTGACGCGACGCCAGAGATACCGACCGACTGAAGAGGAGAGAAGCTGTCACGATTTATTGCTTACCTGAGGGCATCGACCTGCAGCCTACTTCACTAGTCGAGTCAAACTGGCCTTTTTAAATCTTGGAGGGTTTTATACGTGTCATAAAAACTGAGATCGTGGGTCGTCAATCCAGCTGCCTGGAACTCTGCAGGAGCATAGAGGTTGTCAAGACTCTACATCTTTAGTCCCCCTCAGTCTTGGGTGGGCTAACGAAACGATCAACAGCTGGTGTTTTGTGTCAACCAAACCAAGAAGGACAGCACTTCTAAGAGATGAGTACACATTAGTACCATTTCTGTCGGCATTGTGAGCAAAATCTAAGTCAATGAAGAAAACGTGAAGTAGCATAGCAAGAGACAAAAATAACAGCATAGCTGATAAGTGTTATATCCTTAATTAACAGCACAGCTGATACATGTACTATAATTGAATAACAGCACAGCTGATATAATTTTTGTTCCTATAATTGGAAAACTTGTTGTAATATTCATTTACATATCTATATAAATATAAATATTTGTAAATCATATGTAAACTTACAATTCCATTACATTCCATTTTTTTCAACATTCACCCTTCAGCACAAGAGTAGATAGTGTATATACTAAATAAATAATAAGGAAATTGTATTTGAAGACTTGTCAATTTTATCATTGTTAAGCAAAATCTGTTTCCTTGTGTTGCGTGCATATTTTGACGCACATTTTACAAAAATCGATATGGCTATTTAATATGGGAAAAATATAGACATTCATTTATTTGTGTATGAAAATGCTGTTTATGGTAAAAGCGAGATAATCCATGTTTGATTCACACTTTTGATTATAGGAGTAATCGTTCTGGATATTGATCCAGCGCAAGGATATTGCGCTTGCGTTTGTACATTTTTTTTAGGGCCAGAAAATATATTAATTTGCTTATTGTGTTTATGGCCTGAATTCATATGTATTACATATTATTAGTACAAGTAGAATCAGTCCTATATTGTATATTTTGGATTGGTAGGAGGGACTAGATTCTTGTATTCCGGTCTAGCGGAAGTATGAGTTGTCTTGACAAGTCGTGATGAGTTCCGATGTACTGCTTACAAATGGCGGGGTACGTTTTTCTAGAGCTGGTCCTTTCGTCAGAAAAAATGTCTTACGAAGTGGTTTCTTCTGAAGGAGATGGTGTCTCTACGATAGTTTGTGTTAGAGACTCTCCTCATGTCAGTATATAGATGATTCGGACTCCAGGTAAACCCAGCTCCTATTTTGATGATCTCTCGTCGGTTAGGCCTAGCTTGACTTTTGTGCTTCGCTATGCTAGTGTCGTGTTTTGTATCGACGAAGATGACAGATTTTCCTGCAGCGGTTATGGCTACGTGAATTAACCTGATCACCGTAGAGCTGTATGGAAACATTTATGAAATCCTTTATATACCCATTATAAATTAACTCTGGCTTATATTCTCCTTCCTATGAATGAGTGAACGACAACTCAGGGAGGCAGCCATGTTGGATTTCGGTCAGCATATGTTTTGATCACTGCCAAGAGAACAGATTATTTATCCTATTATCGGACAGTGACAGGGAGATCTCAATCTTGCTAGAAACCCCCCTTCGTGGTTTCATAATATATACTACAAACTATGGACGTCAAGTAACTTTGGTTATTTATCGATCCGCCCTTCACTGACGCGTTTAGTCAGATAGGGGGATGTGGCCATAATGTATCATGACATTGAACTTTTGATGTACTGCCCATTATTTCTGAATGTGTCATGACTTCAGATCTGCTATGTATACCTACAAATTGATATGTCAACATACCATGATGTACTCGTATGTCCCAGTGTGTACGTCTGAATAAATTGAGTAAACTAAGATTCCAGCAGTCTGCATTGGTGCCTTGTAGACACAAGTGTATGAGTGGTTATATTGGTCAGCACACGAACAGTACACCATTCGCGTCAATCACACTCTACATTTCTACTTCATACATACACCATCCTGCGTCGGTTGAAGTGACCAAGTTTAGGGCCTGCTTCCCCTGGAGCCTTTGCCTTCCCTAACTCAGGACTAGGGTGAGTTACCCATTTACAGCTGGGTAGACTGGAGCATGCCTGATCTCAACAACACCCCACTCTTCCTTACAGAGCAGACAGACTGATACTTTACAGTGTGTGTGTGAAAGCAACGTTACAGAGTGGAAAGAACAAAACTTTACACCTTGTTTTTTTAATATCACAGTTAGTTACACAGAGGAGGTGGCACTTTATGTCGGTCTCCTCTCTACTATTGTTTCGAGATCAGATCATTCACAGCCGTAACTAATTTGTGATACCAGTAGTCCTCTCAGACAATGGGACTTCACCATTTTCTGCAGAAATTCTATTTCTGTAATTGTCAGTACTATACTGATCCAAGAGCCAAATAAAACCTCTCGCCACACTGGGGGCTCGTCCGGGATATTTCTGTATATCTTGAGCCATACTTAGTCTATTCATCTATCTACATTCTATCTTGTGCCACCCATAGATAACATAAGAAATATAATTTTGGAAAAAAATTCTATTTTAGGAATTTTAAACCAATATTTTCTTAGGAGGAGTACCATTTAGTACTCAGTAAATAGTTGATGCTCACAAAGTTGCACGGAAATTTTTTGTTCATTTAAAGTAATTAAGTTTAATTACAATAACTTGGTTATAGTGGATATACATACCCTATCTAAGTAACGCCATGGCTGATCTAGTGAAGTTCAGAACTGCGATCATGCAGATGGGTAAGGAATTAAATATGACAGGTGATGCTCTCACTCAGCATGTCACAACAGAAGTGGACAAACATATGGATAGGGAAGAAAGAAAGTTGCAATTAGAGACTGAAGCAAGGAGACTGGAAGCTGAGAGAGAAGACAAAAGACTGGAAGCTGAGAGAGAAACCAAAAGATTAGAAATTGAAGCCAAGAAATGGGAGGCTGAAAATGAGGAAAGGAAATTACAAGCAGAGAGAGACCATCAGTTGAGATTAAAAGAGCTTGAAATTCAGGCAAATACTGGCAATAATGGTGGTAGCTCACCTCACTTTGAGAGTAGCTCCAGCCAGAGCACCTCAAGTGGGGGCCATGAATTTTCATCTGGACCCATTTGTTGAGAAAGAAGACGCCATTGAGTCGTACCTGGATAGATACGAAAGACTAGCCACTACCTATGGCTTAGTGAAAGAAAAATGGAGTCTTAAACTATCTCAGGGATTGAGAGGTGTGGCCTACGATGTATATTTGAAGCTCTCAAGAGATGACCGTGAAGATTATGAAATCCTGAAGCAGGCACTACTTGTGAGATATGAAAAGAACTCAGAATCATATAGAAAGAAATTCCGAACAGCTAAACTTCTTCCAGGAGAAAACTATCACCAATTCTCGGCTAGATTGGAAACCTATTTGGAAAAATGGAGTAGTTTAGGAAAGTGTCAGGATCTGAAAGAAATGATAATGATGGAGCAAGTGAAAGAGTCCATGCCTCAAGAAATGAGGAAGTTTATCATGGAACAAGGAGCAGAGAGATTGGGAGATATTGTAACTGTTGCTGAGAGATATCAAGCAGCTCAGGCAGAGTTATTAGGAAACAGGAAGAAGCAGGGTGAAAACTTCAAATCACCACAAAACTATACCAAATATGAACAAATGGACCATACCACAAGAAACAAACAAAGATTTGACCAAAAGGACAAAAACCCTCTAAGATCGGATAAGACACCTTACCGGAAGGAAGGAAAGTGGTGTAAAACATGTCTAATGAGTAACCACAATACTGCGGACTGCAGAAGGAAAAATCTTCCTCATCATGCTGCATGTCTTACAACAGGGAACAAGGGAAGGAAGGAACTGGCAGTAAGTCAGAAAGACTTCCATCATCCCCCTGTCTGTGAGGAAGTGACCGTGAATGGCACTCAAGTACTGTGTTTATATGACACAGGATTAGACTTTGATTCAGTTGTGTGCTCTTCTCTAGTGAGTCCTGACCAGATAATCACAGAAACAGTGGAAATCAGAGGACCTATCAAGAGAGCAAGAACCATGACATTACCCATAGCCCGAATCAACATAAGATCTCGCTATATGGAAGGAGAAATCAAAGCAGCAGTGATGGACGACCCTATTTACCCTTTGATTTTGGGGTGTAGGTATGTTTTCCTTGGAGAACCTATAAAACCTGTAGTTATGGCAATAGTCCATACCAGGTCGAGCACCAAAAAGGAGGAGGAAGATCCAATAAACATTCATCGTACAAAGATGAAAAAGGCTCAAACAGCAGACAGCACATTGAAGCCTTGTTTTGGCAAATTGCCAAAGGCCCATAACCTTCCAGAGAAAAGAGACTACTATATGGAAAATGGCCTACTCTACAGACAAGCTGGAAAAGGACCTAAAGGGCATGGACAGCTGGTAGTGCCAAAATTCTATAGGGAGGAAATTATGGAACAAGAGCATGCTACATCAGGCAGTGGTCACAGAGGAAAAGGGACCACTGGTCAAAATATAGCATTGCGATATTACTGGCCAGGAATAATTGAAGACATAAGTCGGTATATAAAATCCTGTTCAGAATGTAACCAGGTAACCTCATTCAGAAGCGTAGACCAGTTACAGGACCTAGGGAAGCATTGTTGCGGACGTAGGCCCACAAAGAAAATACATCAGAGAAAACAACAGGTAGATGCAGTGATAAAGAGAAAACAAAATCACAACAAGTCTACTGTTACACCAGTAACCATGGCAACTCTCCGTATTGTACAGAGAGGGGACGAGAGACATCCCACCCCGACTAGATATTTGTCGGAACACCATGGCCTGGATCCTTTGGAAAATTTGGTTAGTCAGCAACCAGTATTAAAAAAGCTGCAGAAACAAACCCGAACCAAAGGAGGTAGGAACCAGGGCTGTACCAAACAGTTGAGGGAGACAGGCCCCACTTCGGTATACTGCCCCTTGCAATAGAAATAGGTGTGGGTCCGGCAACGTTGTTGTATTGCCGTCCCCATACACAGTCCACTGGAAGCATTGCTGCGGACATGGACTGAACAATAGCAAGCACAAACACTCAAGGATGAGATTGACTATCTCTTAAAAGAGAATTATTTCAAAGTCTGAATCTCCCTATAGCTCAAGTGTGGTGCTGTTAAGGAAGCCTAGTGGTGAACACAGGTTATGTATTTACTACAAGAAGCTATATGCGATCACAGAATCTCAGGTGGACCCATTACCTGACACCAACCAGCTGTTCTCTACACTGAGTAAGGCTAGGTATTTATCGAAGGTAGATCTAAGCAAGGGATACTACCAAATACCAGTGAAACCAGAAGTTAGGAAAATGCTGGCCTAATGGATATGAACGCAGTTTCATAATCCAGATATACCAGGTTCGAAACCTGCTGCAGGCGGTTTGGAAGCAAATCGCTTTGTGTGGATTTTTAACAATGGTATAAGCGCCGTACCGTTCAGAAAGCAATGGCAAACTACTGAATGAAAAAATTGCCTAGAAAAATCACAAACAGCCAATAAAAGCTGGGGTTGATTGCCACGTCCTGTAAAGGATAAGCAACTAACTTTTTTTTTAGTACATCAGACGGACACTACGAGTTTAATGTACTACCCTTTGGGCTGAAAAATGCTCCCAGTATCTTTTCAAGAATGATGAGGAAATTGTTGGAACCTCTACAATATCCCCATATCACTAACTTTATGGATGACATTCTTGTTGCTACAAACACATTTGAAGAGCATATAGTAGCGCTCTCCATGTTGTTTGACAGACTGAGAGAAACTGGATTGACTGCACGTCCAACCAAGTGCTATATCGGTTGTAAGGAGTTAGAATTCCTAGGTCACACTATTTCTACAGGTCATATGTCTCCTGACCCAAAGAATATAGAGAAGCTAAAGAAGGCACCCCGACCTCAAACGAAGAAAGATGTGAGATCATTCGTGTCATTATGTGGGTTCTATCAGAAGTACATACCCCACTTTAACTCTCTGTGTGCACCGTTAACTAACTTAACGAAGAAAGGACAGCCTGACAAAATCCAATGGAATGCTGATTGTGAAAAAGTTTACACAGAGCTAAAAGCAAAACTCACCAGCAAACCAATCCTTACGCTACCCGATATCACGCAGGAATTTGTATTAAGGACGGACGCTAGCAGTATAGGTATTGGTGCAACTCTCTTGCAGAAATCAAAAGCCCAGCCGGAGGAACTTTTACCAGTCGCCTACGCCAGTAGGAAGCTGAATGCAGCTGAGTTGAACTACTCGACCATAGAAAAAGAATGTTTGGCTCTAATTTGGTCCATCGACAAATTTTCACCTTACCTGTATGGGACACACTTCATTGTCCAAAGCGATCACCAACCTTTAACTTTCTTGGCTGCATCTAAAAAGTTAAATTCGAGATTGTTAAGGTGGAGTCTGCTTCTTGCGCCTTATTCCTATACCGTGAATTACATTCCGGGAAGAGACAATGTAGAAGCTGATTTTTTAAGTCGACACCCTAGTACTCTGGAAGGACAGACGCAAAAGGATTAACCACAGCAGGGGTTTACACGTCAGCTATGACAAGTCACAACTAGGAAAGGAGGGGGCTATGTCGTGAAACGAGTGTAACCCACTACTTTGTTAATCACTATGTCGAGATACAGATTTGCTTCAACCAATCAACGAGCAACGTACGAGCAACGTTCACCAGTCTCTGAGACAGAATAAATTAACGGCCATCTTGTTCACGCAAGATGGCGGATGAAAACTGAATAAAATTAGGCTGTACAGCGCTTGAGACTAAACCGGAGGAAACCAATCATTTTGCTCCGCCAGGAACCAACCAAACGCTTTCCTTAAGCATTTACCTACCTATATAATCGGGCGGATTTTATGCATAATCACACATCACCGACGCGACGCCAGAGATACCGACCGACTGAAGAGGAGAGAAGCTGTCACGATTTATTGCTTACCTGAGGGCATCGACCTGCAGCCTACTTCACTAGTCGAGTCAAACTGGCCTTTTTAAATCTTGGAGGGTTTTATACGTGTCATAAAAACTGAGATCGTGGGTCGTCAATCCAGCTGCCTGGAACTCTGCAGGAGCATAGAGGTTGTCAAGACTCTACATCTTTAGTCCCCCTCAGTCTTGGGTGGGCTAACGAAACGATCAACAGCTGGTGTTTTGTGTCAACCAAACCAAGAAGGACAGCACTTCTAAGAGATGAGTACACATTAGTACCATTTCTGTCGGCATTGTGAGCAAAATCTAAGTCAATGAAGAAAACGTAAAGTAGCATAGCAAGAGACAAAAATAACAGCATAGCTGATAAGTGTTATATCCTTAATTAACAGCACAGCTGATACATGTACTATAATTGAATAACAGCACAGCTGATATAATTTTTGTTCCTATAATTGGAAAACTTGTTGTAATATTCATTTACATATCTATATAAATATAAATATTTGTAAATCATATGTAAACTTACAATTCCATTACATTCCATTTTTTTCAACATTCACCCTTCAGCACAAGAGTAGATAGTGTATATACTAAATAAATAATAAGGAAATTGTATTTGAAGACTTGTCAATTTTATCATTGTTAAGCAAAATCTGTTTCCTTGTTTTTTTTAATATCACAGTTAGTTACACAGAGGAGGTGGCACTTTATGTCGGTCTCCTCTCTACTATTGTTTCGAGATTAGATCATTCACAGCCGTAACTAATTTGTGATACCAGTAGTCCTCTCAGACACTGGGACTTCACCATTTTCTGCAGAAATTCTATTTCTGTAATTGTCAGTACTATACTGATCCAAGAGCCAAATAAAACCTCTCGCCACAGGTGTCTTTCTGTGCTTAAGCACTGATGCACAAAAAAAGCTGTCAGTGTCAACAGGACAATTCTCAAGTAACTCCAGAGCAGAGGCAGAGGCATTGAAAACTGCGGCAGAAGTTATAATGACACAGGAAAGCGCAAAGAGACAAGTTGCTTTCTTTACCGATGCACAGTCAGTAATTGCAACGTTGAAAAGCCAAAATAATACAGACCTGGATGACCTCAGAATAGTGCACCACAAACTATGTCAACGATTCATAAGTGTTGTGATCCAATGGATCCTATCTCATTGTAACATCATCGGCAATGAAGAGGCTGACAGAGTGGCAAAGGAAGATGTAAAGCTACCTCAGCCTGATGCAAGCATAACTTTCGAGGAGGCAAAGAGTTTTATCAGAATCAGATACAGAAACAAATAAGATATAGAGTATCCAGGTCACACACAAAATAATGCATACTACTAGCGCAACAGAAGAGAACAAGTGGTGGTCTTCAGACTCCGCACTGGCCACAACAGATTGAGATACCATCTATTCAACAAGCTAAAGATAGGAACTACCGATCAGTGTAACTGTGGCACTGATAAAATGACTGCTGAACATCTGCTTTAAAGTTACCCAACATATGCGGAACAGAGAAAGCGCATATGGCCGACACCGGTACCATTCGTGGAAAAGCTCTACGGAGATTCAAATAGGCTCAAACTGACTACTGCTTTCTTTGAAAACATTCAAGTAGACGTCTGAGAGTGTTCGAAGAAGAAGTTCTACAATAATCATTTCGTTCAGACATTTTCTATATCTCTCCACATGGGGCATTTTTTCATACATTTTTCAAGGAAAGTTTTAGTGTTTTCGGGCTCCGGTTGGAGCTATATTTGGTATTTGTATGTTTTCGTGGGTCAATGTATACTCGTGCTGTTGTGATCTGGCAATACGTAAGTGGTATGGTGAGCTTCAATTCAGCCAAGTACATATGCTGTGTTAGTAAATGATATTCAGTAAGATGTAAGATCACGTGTTTTGATGAGAATTGATAGCTGGGAAATAGAGGATTTTTGAGAGTTAGTTGACGGAGAGTAGGGAGTGCGTAGAGAGAGGTTTAGAGTGAGAGAAGTATTACTGCTAGGGTCCAGTGATTATTTTGAAGCAGATTTTCCCTGAAGAAGATTCTTGACGTTGTTTCAGGATAACCGATGTTAAGGATCAGAGAGAAGTCTGTTTTTTTTTTGTATCACTGTTATCTTGCATGACCATACCAGCATTGTTACAAGATTTATGTATATAAACGTGTTGGAGGTTGAACTTAGTGTTTGAATGGAATTATTTATCATGTACCATACCCTAGAGAGCGAGCTAAATGGTGGAGACATATGATTCTTGCTGTCAAGTCTGCACACTCCTATATCTACCTGCATACACCCCATCACAGGGTGCTTGCATAGAAAAGAAAGATTGAAATGATACAACAATGTGACCATTGTGGAACTGGTGCCAAGAATACAACTAGAGACGATGACGCTAGAGATGGATAGTACACACACTCAGGAAACCTGTTGATATCATTACCAGGCAACCGTTGCTGTGGAATCTCTAGGTTAAGTCAAGCAGCGGTAGACTGACAAGCACACGGAGAAGAGAACTGAGGACAGAAAGATAAAGTAATTAGAGAGACACGGAAAGACCTTGAGCTGATGACGTGAGATAGAAAGGCTTGGCATATAATTGTTGAAGGCCTATGCTCCTTGAAGGCCTATGCTCCTTGAAGGCCTATGCTCCTTGAAGGCCTATGCTCCTTGTAGAGTTTGACTTTGATTCACTGTCACTGAGCATCAGCTCTTGGCGACTTCCTTGTAGAGCTAAAGGGTAATGACTGAATGAATGAATGAATGAATGAATGAATGAATGCAACATGAAGCCACCACTGCATCTGCCCTCCCACCCACCCCATGCAGAAATAAATAAGGAAGGGAAGAAAGAAAGAAAGCAAGAAAAACAAGTGAGAAATTATTTTATTTCCGCTCACTGAGCATACAGCAGGCGAAGCGGTACATTAAAACTATCATTTCAAACCAACCATTCAGCAACTAAGCATTTTAAACCCTCCCTTGGAGATTTTCCCAGGGTTGGCCAGGCGCGTCCCTGTAACCTACGAGTATATACAAAGTCCGTCACTAATATTAGGGGGCATGTTCAAATATTAAAGAAAACAAACAAAACAATCAAACAAACATGGCCTAGTAGAAAAGCTGTCTGTTTGGAAAGCTTGTCAACGTCTGCTCTTTATTATAACCTTAATAGAAATAGTAAATTTATGTTACTTGAAAATATTTCGCTATTTAACGTAAAATAGCTGTAAAAATGAATTCTATATATTTTTATTTTAGCGGGTGTTTTCTTTTTAAACGTGAATCATCAAGATGACTATTTGACACCTTTCCGTATTAAACATGTAACGCCGAGTCACTAATTGCCCGTATTGTGTGAGAAATTGTAGCTGGCTGCAAGACTAGCGTACTAGTGACAAGCCCAGCCTTAGGACTTGATGTCTGACCAGTGCGCCCACTGTTATCGAAAACCGCAACATTTTTGCTTCCTGCGGTCGTGAAAGCCGCCAAATTGTCCTCTTTTTATCGGGAAAATGGCGACGATCTAGTTTTGCCGGCACTTTGTTAGAACAGACGTAATGGTCCATGATTCACATTGCGACCATATGGCCTACTACGTCGTTTTAGCATTGTGGTGCTACCACTTATTAGAGTTAGTGTAAGAGTACTTAAACAAGATTAAAACACTAAGTATTTGAGCACGACTAGTTAATAAAATAAACACTAGTCACAAACCTATGACGTAATTCAATCATGGTGTACATGAACTGGTGACGTCATTAAACCTTTTTTGGAATCCATACACGTTAGAACGGAAGCCCTTTAGAATAGATAGTTTCCGGTCTAGCCTCGAATAGGAAATATCATCCGGGGAGCTGAGCACCGGATGAAGGTATAGAGAGGCATCTTGGGATCAGGCTGTCAATGTGGAGACCCTCTCACAGGTGACGTGAACCATTGCACGTTAGGCGTTGTCCACCTTTATAGGCGCGGAGCAACCGTGGCGCATCCCCTTGGGTGATAACAAAAGCCTACGGTTCCAACTTTATGGAACAAGAATTGTTTTATTCGTAGTCTTCAAGAAATCCCCAACCAACCAGGGAGTTCAGCGAGCCAGCGCTGCACCCTGCTACGATTTGTTTAGTAGTCTCTCTGCTCTTATAGCAGATACTACCGTAAGTATCGGGTTAAAGTCTCGATCGAAAATTTTCATTTCAGTTAGGTGTCCACGGCACACAAGACTTGCCAAATTCACGGCTAAAGTAAGCAGAAACCTTTTTTTAACCTCGAGGCTAATAGTAGCAGTCCCACCATATCACTCAACGCCATTCATCTTGATTTATATTGCTGGTTTTTTTTTTAAATACGTCTGGAGATGTGTAATCCATGATCCAGCATGGATTGCCAGAAACAGTTACAACTAAATAACGGAACTTCTGTAAGAAATTTTAGACTTATCCTGTGATCTCCAATTGAAAGTTTTTGACGCCAAGTTATTGAAATTGCTGAATTTAATTTACTACAATCATGCAGTTGTAAACACCAACATATACGAGCCTTCAAAACCAGCCTGGGTTTCCTTGTCACTTCTCTAACTACCATCTCTGGCGGTAGCCAGTTATACAACAGAAGAACACTATCACAATTAGTACAGTGATTATTTTCCTTTGACAACATCAGGGGATGTAGCAATATAGACTGTACTATACAACCAACCCAGTCATTCAGTACCATATACACTAACGAAGTATTGGAACTCTGTTTTCCCACTGTCACAATATCCGTACGTTGCCACCGGAAAGATGCACGTTCTCAGAAGTTTTACTTGTATTAATTTGCTGGTGTTATGCCATAGATTCTTCATTTTATTTTACCTCTGCATTACTATGCCCAGTCTCCTTCTGACCTCTTTTAAGCAGTCTCCATTGTTGTTAATTATGGAGCCAAGATATTCAAAATTTGTGAGGTTGTGAATAGGACTGGCAAACTCCTGATGTAAAACACATTGCTACAGAATACATCATTACACGATCACATTAATATTTGGTGCAGACCTCCTGTAAGTGAGCCATCAGCAGTACCGGCTCAGTGCTCTGTAAGGAGTGAAATGGGAAAAAATGTACGAAGTCAAGTATAAAAGAAAATAAATACACCACATTCATGTGTTTGTTGGTTTGTTTGTGTATTTAGAAATGTGCGATGCTCCTGACACCATACCTCCTTAGAATGTTACCTAATTCACTGTTATCTCCAACTTTTTGAGGGAACTTAAGAATCCCAGACTTCTAGGTTAGGCATTAGTGCTCACTCAGAATTCGGAGGAATATTTCGGCACCTTGTTCACCCATCTTTTTAACCCACCTAATCTACCTGCGTTGCCTATCCACCGTGTCCATGCACCGTGTCCACCCACCTTGTCCACCCACCTTGTCCACCCACCATGCCCACCTACCCTGTCTACCCTCTTGTCCACCCACCTTAAATACCCTCCCTGTCCACTAACCTAGTCAACCCACCTTGTTCACCCACCCTGTCTACCCTCCGTGTCCACCCACCCTGTCTACCTCCATGTTCACCCACCCTGTCTACCCACCTCGTCCACCCACCCTGTCTACCCTCCTTGTCCATCCACCTTGTCTACCGTGCCTGTCCACCCACCCTGTCTACCCTCCTTGTCAACCTACCATGTCCACCCACCCTGTCTACCCTCCTTGTCCACCTACCCTGTCTACCCTCCTTGTTCACCTACCCTGTCTGCCCAAATTGTCCACCTACCCTGTCTGCCCACCTTGTCCACCTACCCTGTCTACCCACCTTGTCCACCTACCCTGTCTGCCCACCTTGTCCACCTACCCTGTCTATCCACCTTGTCCACCTACCCTGTCTTCCCACCTTGTCCACCTACCCTGTCTACCCACCTTGTCCACCTACCCTGTCTACCCACCTTGTCTAGATAGTCACCATGCTTGACACGTTAGCTTTCATATAACCACATCTATATCTCCTGTATAACCACATCTACTTTTCTCATAACATTAATCTATTTCTCTCATACAACCACATATACTTCTCTCATATAACCAATTTATTTCTCTCATATGACCATATTTATTGTTATCACTTAACCACATCTATTTCTCTCATATAACCACATCTACTTTCTTCATCAAGTTGGTGGTATGTCTCTGGGTTCACTCATCGTTATCATATAACCACATCTACTTCCTTCATAAAGTTGGTGGTATGTCTCTGGATTCTCTCATCGTTATCACTTAACCACATCTATTTCTCTCATATAACCACATCTGCTTCCTTCATAAAGTTGGTGGTATGTCTCTGGGTTCTCTCATCGTTATCATATAACCACATCTACTTCCTTCATAAAGTTGGTGGTATGTCTCTGGGTTCTCTCATCGTTATCATATAACCACATCTTATTTCTCTCATAAAACTAAATCTATTTTTTTTTTCATAAAGTTGGCCGCCTGTCCCTGGTTTATCTCATTGTCATAAAGTTTCGACACCAACAGGGTCAGTGAAGACCACATTGCCAATCTGTTTCTCTCGTGGAGCCGACATTCTTCGAGTTCATGTTCTCATGTTTTTTTTTGTCTTCCCAACATTAACAGGTATGAGACAGGTATGAGACAGGTATGAGCGTCTAATTGTTAATTTATTTAATAGATAGTATTGCATTGGTTGGTTCTCAGTCTGAATGCTGTCACATAATCTTTCTTGGTAAGGAGAAGTGTGCCTCAGTTAT
The DNA here is from genome assembly GCA_024509875.1 of Oreohelix idahoensis. NCBI lineage: Eukaryota > Metazoa > Mollusca > Gastropoda > Stylommatophora > Oreohelicidae > Oreohelix > Oreohelix idahoensis. The sequence continues at coordinate 425,619 of JAMPIV010002861.1, forward strand.
GTCTGTCCATGTGTGTTCTCAGTCTGAATGCTGTCACATAATCTTTCTTGGTAAGGAGAAGTGTGCCTCAGTTATGTCTGTCCATGTGTGTTCTCAGTCTGAATGCTGTCACATAATCTTTCTTGGTAAGGAGAAGTGTGCCTCAGTTATGTCTGTCCATGTGTGTTCTCAGTCTGAATGCTGTCACATAATCTTTCTTGGTAAGGAGAAGTGTGCCTCAGTTATGTCTGTCCATGTGTGTTCTCAGTCTGAATGCTGTCACATAATCTTTCTTGGTAAGGAGAAGTGTGCCTCAGTTATGTCTGTCCATGTGTGTTCTCAGTCTGAATGCTGTCACATAATCTTTCTTGGTAAGGAGAAGTGTGCCTCAGTTATGTCTGTCCATGTGTGTTCTCAGTCTGAATGCTGTCACATAATCTTTCTTGGTAAGGAGAAGTGTGCCTCAGTTATGTCTGTCCATGTGTGTTCTCAGTCTGAATGCTGTCACATAATCTTTCTTGGTAAGGAGAAGTGTGCCTCAGTTATGTCTGTCCATGTGTGTTCTCAGTCTGAATGCTGTCACATAATCTTTCTTGGTAAGGAGAAGTGTGCCTCAGTTATGTCTGTCCATGTGTGTTCTCAGTCTGAATGCTGTCACATAATCTTTCTTGGTAAGGAGAAGTGTGCCTCAGTTATGTCTGTCCATGTGTGTTCTCAGTCTGAATGCTGTCACATAATCTTTCTTGGTAAGGAGAAGTGTGCCTCAGTTATGTCTGTCCATGTGTGTTCTCAGTCTGAATGCTGTCACATAATCTTTCTTGGTAAGGAGAAGTGTGCCTCAGTTATGTCTGTCCATGTGTGTTCTCAGTCTGAATGCTGTCACATAATCTTTCTTGGTAAGGAGAAGTGTGCCTCAGTTATGTCTGTCCATGTGTGTTCTCAGTCTGAATGCTGTCACATAAATTTTCTTGGTAAGGAGAAGTGTGCCTCAGTTTTGTCTGTCCATGTGTGTTCTCAGTCTGAATGCTGTCACATAATCTTTCTTGGTAAGGAGAAATGTGCCTCAGTTATGTCTGTCCATGTGTGTTCTCAGTCTGAATGCTGTCACATAATCTTTCTTGGTAAGGAGAAGTGTGCCTCAGTTATGTCTGTCCATGTGTGTTCTCAGTCTGAATGCTATCACATAATCTTTCTTGGTAAGGAGAAGTGTGCCTCAGTTATGTCTGTCCATGTGTGTTCTCAGTCTGAATGCTGTCACATAATCTTTCTTGGTAAGGAGAAGTGTGCCTCAGTTATGTCTGTCCATGTGTGTTCTCAGTCTGAATGCTGTCACATAATCTTTCTTGGTAAGGAGAAGTGTGCCTCAGTTATGTCTGTCCATGTGTGTTCTCAGTCTGAATGCTGTCACATAATCTTTCTTGGTAAGGAGAAGTGTGCCTCAGTTATGTCTGTCCATGTGTGTTCTCAGTCTGAATGCTGTCACATAATCTTTCTTGGTAAGGAGAAGTATGCCTCAGTTATGTCTGTCCATGTGTGTTCTCAGTCTGAATGCTATCACATAATCTTTCTTGGTAAGGAGAAGTGTGCCTCAGTTATGTCTGTCCATGTGTGTTCTCAGTCTGAATGCTGTCACATAATCTTTCTTGGTAAGGAGAAGTGTGCCTCAGTTATGTCTGTCCATGTGTGTTCTCAGTCTGAATGCTGTCACATAATCTTTCTTGGTAAGGAGAAGTGTGCCTCAGTTATGTCTGTCCATGTGTGTTCTCAGTCTGAATGCTGTCACATAATCTTTCTTGGTAAGGAGAACACACACTGACTTCTCACAGTTACCATCCAAGGCTGTGGAGTCGAAGGCGTGAAGTCAGACTTTTTTAAGGGAGTTCAAGTCGGTAAAAAAAAAATGTCCGGCCTCCAACTCCGAATTTTAAAGTATATGACTAGTACACAAAAACTGTAGTCGTAGTTGGAGTCAGGAGCCAGAGTAGGAAAATGTCTTGGCTGACTCCACAACTCTGCAACATCTCCAGGTTGGTTGTTGCATCTGCTTTTAGTGCTTCTGCCTGAGTTTTGATTTTTGTGTGTTACATTGCCCAGTGGCCACTGAGATATGAGATCCCTGTCTCAGCCGTTAGTTCTATGTATATGCCTCCACCAATTTTCTCTCTCCTATTTTAGCTGCTATGCATATATATCTGAATCCATTCTGAGGCTGAGCACGTCTTTATAATCAATTTCTCAGCTATGTGTTTTTGTCCTGCATACATTTGGCTGCCTTTTTTCACTACCTTTTAGCATTCAGTATTAGAATCTCGTTCTCCTATGTGGTAGAAATCTGCAGCTTGTAATTGGACGCTGAGCCGCTGTCTATACGAGGTCTGGTACAATATGGGCCACTTCTTTACACTCATAGCAAAGAATTTAAATGCATGCGTTTTGACATACATACCTACGTGAATATACACACAAGACACACATATTTACAAACAAACAAACATACCCATACAGGCTTCAATACTTTAACTGTCAGCCAAACCAAACATTAATTGATACATTCTGGCCAGGAATAGCGTAATATTCATTAGGCCAACCCCTGAGTCTGACCCTGCGACTAGAATATATAATTGTGTGAATTCTATCTCCCGTTTGCCAGCCTGCACGAGATTGCATTATCACCAAACATTAAACGGTACCTTAGTTACACGTCTACGCACGCTAAAGGCAAGACTAAAATAAGGGAATGGTTGACGTTTAGAGTGAGATGATAACAATAGAATAATGTATCCAAATGGATATCGCAGTATGCCTTCCCCACCCGTTAGCTTTTAAACTGTGTTAGTAACACGAACACATTAGTGCAAACTGCGCATCGGATCCCCGGGATAAGGGGCCTCAATCTCAAGCATCAGCAAATGGGAAAATCGAAGTTACTTAGCTTATGAATATAACAGAGGAGACACGCAACAGCCACGCTGAGTGATTTATCTCCCCGTTTATATGGCATCCATAATGCGTCACATTACGATATACAATGGACGCTTTGCCAAAATTCAAGCTTTCTTACCAGCACTCGGCTAGCTGTATCTGGAATCTTCTCAGGCCTCTGACGACGACCGTGTGCCAGATAAATTGTATTTTGGATTCTTTTTCTTCATCTTCAACCTTCCGGGTCAATGAAACTATCGGCAGCAGAGTTTTCCCAAGTTCAAATCTACTTTATGTAGCTGATCTCTTGTTCCCAGTTCCCAAATCCATAAGACCATGTATTACGCTATTAGTCGATCTTCTCAGTACGCGCCCCTTTCTGTCTGGCAATCTCAATTTATTTATTACTTGGCACTTGAATTGTTTTGTTTCTACGTTTCTAACGGTTTTTGTTTAACAATGAAACTCATTTGACCCCCCCCCCCCCCCCCTCGCCATTAGCCTCGATGTTATTATTAATAAAGTTAATGTTATTATTCTCTTCGTAACTAAAAAGTGTAAAGATAGTCCCGTTGCAGATACCGCCGTAGGGGAGTGAAGTGTTAGAGGCTTCACTATAATAGATCCAGCTTTATGAGGTGGGGGTCACCTGTTCCTTTCCTTGCTGCGTTTTCCTTTCTTAACTCGAGAGAAGTGTCATGTTCTCATTTACAGCTAGGGAGACTGGTGCAAGACGCTTCCACGTTTTGAACAAGGAATCTGGCAGCTTTGGCGCGAGAGGCAATGTTTCTAACCCCTCTGCCAATGAAAAGCTCTTGTCTTAACTAAAGCTGAAAATTCTGAGAGAAAATAGCTGTTTAGTTGTGTGGATTGATTGCCTCCGCTGCTCCGCTATTGTGGTCAAAAATGGCCAAACTTGGGTATCGGTCTTCGCTCGCTCAAGATTACTCTTGCCAGAGATATAAATAGAAGAATGATGCTTCTACTTAAGGGACCCTCACAGGATTTTAAAGAAAAGCAAGCATAACAACTGAGATCATCTACGATCATGAACTTATTATCCCCCCTCCCTTTCCGTGAGAAATTGTGACTTTTATTTTCTGAGCCTCCAGCTGAAGGTGATACAATAACTATTACTTTAATAGCTCTACACATCGTTATGTATTTATAACAATATGAGTCATAGGTGTGCAGACAAACAATTCACACAATAGTGATTGATCCAACTATAGATTTATAGTTAGACATAAACCGGTGTCAGGAGCTTAGACATAAAACAGTAGAATGTCAGGTTTCCCAATAAGACTTTAAACCTGTTTTCAAAACCTAACCTCGTATCGTTAGTGTTTTTTATCACGGTTTATTTGAAAAAATCAGGCCTTCATGCGTTTCGCGTGTGATTGGCGTTCACTTTTTAATCGCGAGACGACGTAGTATTATTGCTTCGCTCCGTCTATCCTTTCTCGTCTCTGCTTAGCCCGTCTGTCTTTTTAGGTCAACTTTGTGTGTATAATTTCATTAATGTAGTATTTGTATCTAGGTCATTATGCAGTGTGCCTATCAAGGTCGTCTAAGAAATACAGTACCAGTTTTATTTTTAGAAACGACTGTGATTCGCGTGTAGGCTTTACGTAGAGTTTATGCAGACGAAGTAGAAAAAGGAAGGTCTCTTGTTCAACCATTATGGCGTTATAAAACGGAAGCGCTATTGGGAAAGCACTGGTCTTTCACCATTCTTCCTTCTATTGTATTATTTCGTTCGGCTTTACATTTCTGTTATAATTTATATATGGGTATAAGAATTTTTCACCACAAATTCTCCCCACTTAAAACAGACATTATATGTCAGTCCCTAATTCAATATACACATAGATAAATTTCTATCTATGCCTGGTGATCTTTTCCTTCAATTCTTGGTATGCTAATTCACACTGTGCTGTCCAGGTAATTCGATCTGGATTTCCCTTGCGTGTCAAATCAGTTAACGGTGCACATATGGAATTAAAGTTTTTGATATACTTTTGGTAGAAACCACATAATGAGACAAAAGATCTCACGTCTTTCTTTGTTTGTGGCCTTGGGGCTTTTCTTAGTTTCTCCAAGTTCTTGGGGTCAGGAGTCATGTTTCCCTGATGGACTGTGTGTCCCAAGAATTCTAATTCTTTACATCCAACGCAACATTTGGTTGGTCGGGCTGTCAAATTCGCTTCTTTAAGTCGATCAAACAACATGTTCAGAGAGTCAATGTGTTCCTCAAATGTTTCTGTCGCTATAAGGATATCATCCATGAAGTTTGTTATACATGGATTATTCAGAGGATCCAACAATTTTCTCATCATTCTAGAGAAGACACTGGGCGCATTTTTCAATCCAAATGGCAATCTGTTAAATTCATAGTGTCCCTCTGAGGTACTAAAAGCTAGATACGATCTAACCTCAGGCTTTACTGGAATCTGATAGTAGCCTTTTCTCAGATCCACTTTTGAGAAATATTTAGCTTTATTCAGCCTGGCAAACACCTGATTTGTATCCGGCAATGGATCCACCTGACCTTCTGTGATAGCATTCAGTCTCCTGTAATCTATACAGAGTCTATGTTCTCCAGAGGGTTTTCTCAAGAGCACCACACTGGAACTATATGAAGATTCACTGTGTGAAATAATTCCTTCCTTTAACAAATAGTCTATCTCTTCCTTCAAAGCTTTCTCCTTAGCGAAAGGAATCGAATATGCTTTCATACATACAGGTGTTGGGTCTATAAGTTTCATATCATATTCCAATAAGTTTGTATGCCCCGGACGGTCCGTTAACACCTCGGTATGATCATCTAGAACCTGTTGCACTCTCTCCTTCTGATCTTTCGTTAAGTGTGTACTGATTTTCGTCTGTGTGTTAAGGTATTTTATTGGCATGGTCTGCTAGAGGTTAACAGCATAAGATTAATAGGTGAATACGTTTAATATAATGTAAATAATTGTTAGTTAGTGTACGCGATACACACGATTGATTATGACGTGTATGCGTTGGTATGTCACGCACCGTGACTAGGTTACCAGACCCTTTTCTTAGATGACCGTCAAACGGATAAGACGTGTCCTATAATCCTTCCAGTGGTAGGCATGATATTGCCGCACATATGTTATTGCAGTACGGACATGGGTCAGTCCGATATTCTTATGAAGAGAGGAATGTATCGAGGTTAGTAATTTTAACTAAAGTCAAGGAAGGATGAAATTATGGTCCACATTCGTTTTATATCGCCAGACGTCTAATCTCATTGTCGGCCGTTGGATGTCCCAACCGCGCGTACATATAGTTACGACGTTCTGACTATAGTGTTGCATATTATTGGACCAGGACTATAATGCATGGATAGCATTTATGATGTATGATTCAATTCTAATATATAATGTTTTCATAATCAACCTCCATGGACTGTCTACTGTTTGAAATGTATATTAAAAATTGTGTGGACTCGAGAAGAGACTTATCACGTTCATTGAAGTTACAAATTCAACAATTATGATACTGAGTTCAAACCTTGTGACAGACAGAAAGTATTAACTCACATTCGCGTAACTATTCCAACAATAGCACGATCAAGAATTAATGAATCAAATGACCAGAACTAAGAAGCTTATTGAATCAATGAGAACGGTGGCTTTCCACAACGACCACTGAAATAGAAGACGGGGCCGCAACAACAACAATAAAAGAAGTGAATCGTATAAAGCCCCGCAACAAAAGTGGTTGCCATTGCTGGGGAACGAAGGAAGAAAGAAATTTTTCTTGTTTACATACTTTCACGGACTGTTTACGATTACAAGAAAACGTTCAAGTCACATGATTCCGAACATGACGTGGCTTGTGTAACTATGCAAAAATCAGTGACGTCACAATATTCCGTGTACAAGCCAACGATCGAAGGACGATGCCAGCTCACCTAATGTTTCATTCAAGAATACAACTTCTCAGTAGATCATAGGATTGAAAAGACATTATTTACCAACAAGGAGCAAACAGTCCTATCCTCTAGTCTAGGCCGTTGGTGAAGATCGCATCGGACGACGGGTTAAAAGATAAGTCTCAGTTCGTGACTGTTGTCATTCATAAGAAACATCACTGAGTCTAATTCACATTTTGCAGGCATGTCCGTTCTATATATTTTATATGCACGTTATATTTGTTTTCATTGTTTGTGCTGTGCCTAATTTGTGGGAGGTTGGAGTGGAGATTCAGAATGAATAAATTATGGCTCTACGGATTGCCGATATTCATTCTGAACGGTCTTTAGGGTAGTGAATTAAATCGCATTTCGCGGAGAACGCGTCGATGACATTTCCGGGGCTTGTTTCGTTCGGGACTGCATTTAATTCACAGTATATGTTAGATGTCTAGTTTGGTGAAATAATCGGTGTATTTTATCGTATTCAGTTTAAATTCTATTTAGTTTGGTAACAATGTTAGTAATCTATCTTGTTCTTTCTGATCTTGCTATTATTCAGTTCATTTTTTTTTTGTATAACCGTCAATGAGTCCATGTTTGCGTCATTAATTTTTTGTGTACGCAGATTTAACTCTATATTCAGTTAACCTTCACCCTACTCTATATTTCCGGTTTGCAGATTTGGTTTCATAATATCAATTTTTATTGTAGAAACGTCTTGTTTCGTGATAATATGGTTTTTTTATCCTTGGTTTACCCATCGTATCGTATGTCCTCATTTCATCTGTTCATGATTTAACACTAATAATATAATTTCTTGCTTAATAAGAGTGTATATGAATATAATTAAAATTTAATGACTTTTAAGGAGAATTAGGGACTTTGCACCAATTTGCAGTGGTAGTCCAAGAAATGGGCGATGCACTTTATAGCTCATGATTAAGGCATAATATAATAATAATATATATTTATAAAATAATTTGACTTTTTAGTCTGTCCTGCATATAAAGGACATAGTGTATATTATTTGGTACATTTTTTCCATTACTAAATGATTTACTTAGCACATATCACTGACTGAATGATATAATACTTGAGGAATAATACTATTTATTATTAGGTGCATGATAGTAATTCAGCACCCGAAATAGATAAATATCATAACTATTTATGATATATTAACGAGTATATATGTAATATTTTCCCAACATAGTATGTCTATGTATGGAATCTACAAATAATAGTTAGATAATATTACAATTAATTAAATTGAACATTCCCAGATTAAGTTCAATAATATTATGATTGTTTATATCGACTATTCATAAATTGAATAAGTATAATAATTACTTAAAATTTATTGGTGATTATTACATAACCATTACGTACAATATTAACGTCAAGATGCTTAACTTAGACTATTTTATTAAAAATGGTAAAGATTTTGGGAAAAAAAAGGAGAACTTCTCGAGGCTTATGCATTGGCTGAATTTGCAAAATATAAGGCAGAAGAGGAGGAAAAGAAAGCCATTGCTAAAGCAGAGATGGAAGAAATTGAAAGAAAACAGGCGGAAAAGAAAGCCATTGCTAAAGCAGAGATGGAAGAACTTGAAAGAAACAGGCGGAAAAGAAGGCAGAATTAAGACAAGAAGAAGAAAGAAAGATAGCAAGAGATGAAATCCTACGGATTGAAGAAGAGAATAAATTGAAACGACAAGAAATCATACTGCAGCAAGAAATGGAATTGCAACGACTTAAATTAGAAACAGCAAAACTTAATTCACAGGGCGCTGCAGCAACCCAAAATGATACTGCTCAATCTGGATCTTCATCCACACGACTTAAAGGTAATTATTACTTTAAGCTGCCTCCATTCAAGTTACACGTAGATGACCTTTCATCGTGGCTCGCGCGCTTTGAGGACATATGTAAGGTGAATAACCTTGACAAAGCGGCATGGGCACTGAAACTTAAGGAATTTCTAGATGGCGAACCTGCAAGTGCAGCACAAAATATAGATCCAACACACATCAACAGACTATGAGGCCATTAAGACGTTGTTACTACGTCGTTTCCACTTGAACGAAGAGGCATGTAGATTGCGTTTTAAAAGTTTGTTGCCAGATAACAATAGAGATTTCACAGGTTTTATTGCTAACATACGCAATACTTTTAACAGATGGGTTGAACTGGCAGGTGTCAACAAATCCTACGACAAGTTAGTCGATTTGTTATTGAGGGATAAAGTATTATCGTCTGTCAGCCCACCATTCTTTGCTTATCTGCAAGAAAGAAAACCAGAATCTATTGATGAGTTAGAAAAAAATTTCTTTAAATTACTGCACAGCTCATCCGAATGCTAATATTTCTGGCACATTGATAAGAGAACCACTTCCTGTAGCCTCCAATATGGCATATCATAATCATAACAAACCTAGAACACACAGTGTAGACAGGGGTAGGTTCAAAGGAAACTATGACATTAATTTTCATAAGGGACAGAATAACTTTAACAATAACTTTAATAGAGGACGACAACAAACCAGAAACTATTCACCTCAGTCAAGAAAAATAACAGTAATCCACGTAACTCAAGTTATAATCGATCATATAACTATAATAATGATGATTACAAGTGGAACAATAGCGATAATTATAACTCGAGACATCGAGATAACAGTTACAATAGAGGACAACGGGATAATTCATCTAATTATTCTCGTCATCGTTCTCATTCTCGTAGATCGACAACTTATAACCATAATACAGGGGCAGCTGTTACTACTGCTACAACCCCTAGGGTTCAGAGTTCAACTACTGATAACAAAATACAGTCATCGTCTACTTGTTTTTGCAATGAATTATAACGTGGCAAATAGTTGCCCAACATGTAATCTTATATTTCAGAAAGCAAAAGAGACAGTTCTGAACTGCGGTCATATTCTACCAGAAGTCAGTCTAGCAGTCAATGACGGAACAGGATCACTGATCTTCAACAGAGGAAAAGTTAATGGATCCATCGTCTCAGTCTTAAGAGATTCGGGATCGACCACGATCGGAATCCGTCAGACACTTGTTCACCAAAATTGTGCAACTGGAGAACATGTCAGGTGCATGACTTTTGGGGGAACCATAGAATATTATCCAACAGCTATTATTTACATTGACACACCTTTCTTCACAGGCAATGTTAAAGCATGCATGTTAAGAAACCCAATTGCCGACCTTATGGTGGGATGCATACACGGGAGTAAAGATTGCACACCAGATGAGATTATTCAATGGGAAAAAAAAATAATCTATACATCGGAAATGCAGCAATAACCAGAGCACATACAAAACAATTAGAGACTATAGACACGGAAAACAAGGAAACAAATGATCATGAAAATATCGAGATTCATTCTGCTATTGACCGAGTATCATTTGCTGCAAAACAGAGGGAAGACAGGTCACTAACAAAATTTTTTACGCTGGTCAACAAAGATGACAATCTTTCTAGGAACATAAATTATAGTCAGTGGTTTAGTATTAAAAATGACATTTTATTAAGATGTTTTAAGAAAAAACCTCAGATAAGACAACAAGTCATGGTACCTTTTGCTTTTAGGCGGTACATACTTCAACATGCACATGATTCTAAGTGTGCAGGTCACATGGGTTATACTCGTACACGTTCACGAGTATTATCTTCTTTTTTTTGGCCGGGAGTATCACGAGATATTTCACAGTACGTACGCTCCTGTACGATATGCCAAGAAGTGAAAGCACGGGGAGCCTTTCACACGGCGCCTATTCAGGCTTGTGATATATCGGTGAGACCTTTCGACAAAATGGCCATTGATATCATTGGCCCACTTTTACCATCAGCCAGAGGACATAGGTTTATTCTCACTTGCATCGATTTATGCACACGATGGCCAGAAGCCATCCCATTAAAAAACAACCACCACACAACAGATGTAGCTGATGCACTACATTTGATCTTTTCTAGAGTAGGTTTTCCTAGAAAACTTTTTGTCAGATCATGGTTCTCAATTTATATCTGAGACTATGACGGAGGTAATGAAGACTTGGCAAATAGATAGAAACCTCAGCAGCATTTATCACCCAATGAGTAATGGTGCTGTAGAAAGACTTAACCGTACACTCAAACAAATGCTACATAAAGTTACAGTTAACCATCCACAGGACTGGGACAGAGTGCTACCAGCGGTGTTATTCGCTTATCGAGAGGTGCCAAATGAACAAACTGGCTTCTCTCCGTTTCATTTAGTCTTTGGCGCTCCTCCAAGAGGTCCTATGGGACTGATAAAAGATTTATTAATCGATTCTGAGATGACTCAGGACACTCAGTCATCCTATGAATATGTAATTAATCTCCGGAATAACATTATTGATGCCTGTCAAATGGCAACAGCTTCATCTGAGGCTGCGAAAGAGAAAGCTAGAACTTTCCAAAACAGTAATAGACGATTACGTCAATTATTTCCAGGAGATCAAGCTTATGTGTTATTGCCACATAACAATAATAGACTACTAATCTCGTGGAATGGTCCTTACCAGGTTATCAATAAGATTTCTGATGTTGATTATGTCCTGGACATTAAGGGACATCACAAAATATTTCACATAAATATGCTCAAGCAATTTCATACTCGACCTGAACATCTACAAGCTATTTTTCATGAATTAGATGACACTTTCAGACCTACATGTCACTATTCTAATTTATCCGTTATCGAGGAAGAAGAATCTTCTTTTCCTGAGGTACAGTTAGCTTTACCTGTACCTGTAGTACAATCTAGCGAATCTTGGCGGGACGTAACCATCTCTTCGTCGGTTACACCGCAACAGCATCAAAAGATTGCTGATCTGCTACAATCTTATCCAGATGTGTTGACCGATGTTCCAGGTCGCACATCAGTCATTAATCATGACATCACTCTTAACGAGGATACTCCAATTCGGGTACATCCTTATTCTGTTCCTATACACTTTCTTACTAAAACTACTAAGGAACTTGAACAGATGTTATCTTTAGGAATTATCGAAACTAGTAATTCCCCATTTTCTTCTCCATTAGTTATTGTCCGAAAGAAGGACAATAACATTAGACTATGCGTCGACTATAGAAAATTAAATGCACAAACGATAGTTGATAGCGAACCACATCCACTTCTCGATGACTTACTGCCACGTCTATCGACAGCAACTATATTTACTAAGATAGACTTAACTAAAGGTTATTGGCAGATACCACTAACCGAAAAAGCAAAATACTACACAGCGTTTTCAACTCCGCTAGGTCTATACCAGTGGAACGTGATGCCTTTTGGGCTGGTTAACGCTCCAGCTACCTTTGTTCGCATGATGCGACACATTTTTTCAGGTAGACCAGACATTATTACATATATAGATGACATATGCTTGTTTAGTTCATCTTTTGAGGAACATTTTTTGGGTCTTGGATACGTTTTTGATACCTTGAGAAGGTACAAGTTAACTGCTAAACCTACAAAATTACAGGTAGCATTTCATGAGATCACTTTTTTGGGTCACATTATTGGAGCTGGATATATCCGAACATTACCCAGTACAGTTTCAAAAATTTTAAACATTTCCGTTCCTCAAGAGAAGAAACAAGTGAGAAGCTTGTTAGGTCTAGTCCAATATTACAGTAGATTCGTACCTAACTTGTCATCCATCACTGCTGTATTGTCCTCATTACTAAAGAAGAACATGCCAGTGAAAGTGACATGGACTGACGAATGTGACAGAATTTTTCGGCAAATAATTTCTATATTTTCAAATCCACCTATTTTGAGATTAATTGATGCTTCTAAAAAGTTCATTCTTCGTACAGATGCGAGTAACTACGGAATTGGCGCATGTTTGCTCCAATACCATGACGACATCCTCCATCCAAACTTGTACGTGTCACGAAAACTGAAACCACCAGAAGTGAAGCACCCTACAGTTGATCGCGACCTCTTACCCGTCGTGTGGGCGATAACCAAACTAGAAAAAATTCCTACTGGGAGCCCCTTTTGTAGTACAAACCGATCAAAGGGCCGTAGCATCACTACAACGAGCAAATCACAAGAGTCCAAAATTGACCAGATTTGCTATACTCCTCCAACCCTTCGAGTTTTCAATCGAGTACATCACAGGATCCGACAACACATCTTGGCAGATACATTATCTCGAAATCCTAATGATGTCGATTCCTAATTTACGTTGTTTGTCGCAAAGACAATACTATGTACAGAGAAACTTAATCAAAGAACATAGCACCATCGTTGCTTTTTGACACATGAATGAACCATTTACTCAGCTGCTTTCTATAGGCAAATTATACGCAAAGTGACTGCAATCAATTGACACTATATTCGTCTTTACACCGGGACTTTCCTGGTTTACATTTGTCACAACATTGTTTCAAAACACTTCGGAGAAAATAAATGACATTCCAGTCGAACTAATTCGTTATATAACGTGATTCAGAATACTTGAACATTTTGTCTAATGGAAATTCAAGGATCAAGACTACGAATGGATCTTCATATCCAATGTTAATTACTTTAATTTATTCTTTAAAACTAATCCACATTAAAATGACAAGTGAGTTGAATTTTAAAAAAATGAATGAAACTTAAAAAAATGAAAGAAAGAAAAGAAAACTCACATAATTCTTTGATTATATTCTTAGAATTACATGATTATATTGCATACTATTGTTTTAAATTAGTTAGAAAGGTATTAATAACTTAATACTACACTTACTTGATGTTCAACACACATAACTTAGTTAAATTTATACATCATTTTTTTTTCTTTCTCTAATTTATTCTTTATTCGTTATTATGTCTTTCTTTAACAGATCCTCTCATTTTTCTTACATTAGATTTTCAACAACTTATTCTTATTCCATACCTAGTATAGTTATTTAGTTTAATTTTAACACTTTAAATTAGTCTGACATGACATTTTATCACGACATATTTTAAGTTAATTAATTATTTAATTAGAGATCGACATTACCATTCTCTTTTAGTTCTTATTACCATTTATATTTATTTATGATATAAATAATGAATATATTACATGACTATTGGTTAGTCGACATGACCACGACATTGGTTCTAGACAGAACGTCGTAGGCCATATGCCGCAATCTCGTTAAATTTTTTTTTTTTTGATATTGTTAACATATTGGTATTTTTTCAGATGGGTTTTTGTTAAAAAAAATCTATCTAATAGATTTTTTTTTTCCCCCAGTGGACAGGGAATTGTTAAGGTATTTTATTGGCATGGTCTGCTAGAGGTTAACAGCATAAGATTAATAGGTGAATACGTTTAATATAATGTAAATAATTGTTAGTTAGTGTACGCGATACACACGATTGATTATGACGTGTATGCGTTGGTATGTCACGCACCGTGACTAGGTTACCAGACCCTTTTCTTAGATGACCGTCAAACGGATAAGACGTGTCCTATAATCCTTCCAGTGGTAGGCATGATATTGCCGCACATATGTTATTGCAGTACGGACATGGGTCAGTCCGATATTCTTATGAAGAGAGGAATGTATCGAGGTTAGTAATTTTAACTAAAGTCAAGGAAGGATGAAATTATGGTCCACATTCGTTTTATATCGCCAGACGTCTAATCTCATTGTCGGCCGTTGGATGTCCCAACCGCGCGTACATATAGTTACGACGTTCTGACTATAGTGTTGCATATTATTGGACCAGGACTATAATGCATGGATAGCATTTATGATGTATGATTCAATTCTAATATATAATGTTTTCATAATCAACCTCCATGGACTGTCTACTGTTTGAAATGTATATTAAAAATTGTGTGGACTCGAGAAGAGACTTATCACGTTCATTGAAGTTACAAATTCAACAATTATGATACTGAGTTCAAACCTTGTGACAGACAGAAAGTATTAACTCACATTCGCGTAACTATTCCAACAATAGCACGATCAAGAATTAATGAATCAAATGACCAGAACTAAGAAGCTTATTGAATCAATGAGAACGGTGGCTTTCCACAACGACCACTGAAATAGAAGACGGGGCCGCAACAACAATAAAAGAAGTGAATCGTATAAAGCCCCGCAACAGGACCTTGCCATCCAATTTGCAACTTATTCTGGCTACCGGGTAGAAGAAGCAGTACCTTCTCTCCCACAGCCAAATCTCTGTCTTTAGCTTTCTTGTTGTAATAGGCAGCATGTTTTTTCCTGGCTTGTCTCAAATTTTCATTGGCAAGTTTCCAGCCAGTTTTAAAACGAGTGGTCAGCTCATTCACATATTGGTAGGATGATGTAATATTTTCCTCTGCCTTTTCATCAGTCCACGTTCTTAACAGTTACATATGGACTTTTAAATTCACAAACTTATTTTTCCTGGCACATGTCAGGTCCTTTGCACTTGAAGCACTGTTGTGATGACTTTTCTTCCCAGAATCATCATGCACAAAACGACCGCTACCAATTTTTTTCTTGGGGCTTTCTCCCCACGTAGAATTCTTGATGAGAGATTTCCTCTCTACATCTTCTTCCTCCAGTTTACATAAGTCCGATTGAGGGAATTTCGGCTTATCCTGGGGTAAGACATCTTTTTGCACTCTCTGCATAGTGGCCATTGTAAAACAGTCAATTGAAGATTGTCCGTGAAAAGGGGCTTCCCATTCCACTTGGTCCACTTTATTATTCTTTCTATTGTCAGGCCTACGTTTGCCCAGTGGCGTGTCCAGGTCCTGATCAATGTTCCCACTTGTGGGTGTTCCCTCATGTGCTATGCTACACCTTTCTACAAAATTCTCAATGTCCCACCTTGCCTTGGGCCAATAATAATTTTGAGCTACCTTTTGGATGATGGTACCTATTTTTTCATGGTCCCCATCGTTTCTCACATGTAAGCTCCTTATTAAGTCTGCCCTATACCTTTTAGGAAGTACCAGCTGTCCCTGACCTTTGGATCTAGTTCCGGTCTTCCGGTATATCAGTTTGTTCTTCATATAGAAGTCTCCTTTTCCTGAAGGTGTGTGACAATTGGACAATTTTCTAAAACAAGGCTTGAGGGTCTTATCCCCAGCCTGCGTCTTCCTCATCTCATCTGGAATGGTATTTATCGTAATATCCTCCTCCTTTCTAGAGGTCGTCCTGACCTGAAGGGTGGCCATGTGCATAGGTTTCCTTCTACAACGGTCAGTATCATGATTGTCCATCCGACAATTGTTACACCACCTCTTTTTTTGGCTGAAAGATTTTCTTTCATCAAATTTCCTTTCATCGAATTGTGGGGTTTTATTTTTATTATCATACCGTGGCCTATCAAACTGGTGCTTACCTTTGTTCTGATCTCTATGATCAAATTTATTAAAGTTTTGTGGTGCCTGAAAATTGTCTACCTGTTTCTTTTTATTACCTGTTACCTCTGCTTGAGCTGCCTGATATCTTTCAGCAACATTTAGTAACTCACCCAGCCTCTCTGCACCTTGTTCCATGAGAAACTTTCTCAGGTCTGGAGCCATGGACTCTCTTAGCTGCTCTATAAGGATCATTTCCTTAAGATCTTGGGTTTTCCCCAGAGCCGTCCATTTCTTCAAGTATGTCTCTAACCGTGCAGAGAACTGGTGATAAGTCTCACCTGAAAGTAGTTTAGCATTCCTGAACTTTTTTCTATAAAATTCTCCATTCTTTTCATATCTTAGCAACAGAGCCTGCTTTAACATGTCATAATTGTCTTGGTCATCTCTGTTCATCTTGGCAAAAACGTCATAAGCTGTACCACGAAGCCCTTGTGATAACTTTAAGCTCCACCTTTCTCTCTCTAACCCATACGTGGTAGCTAACAGTTCATATCTATTTAGGTTGCGCTCTATGTCATCGTCTTTCTCAACAAAATGGTCTAAATGAAAACTCATAGCTGAGGTTGAGGCTCCCTGACTAGCAGTAGCATCAGAGGCAAAGGGACTGGCACCAGTTTCAGGGGCATGGCCTTGAAATTCCAACTCCCTTAGTCGTAACTCGTGCTCCCTCTGTAATCTCTTATCTTCTGCTTCCCTCTCTGCAGCCAATCGCTTGTCTTCCCTTTCAGCAGCCTGTCTCTTTTCTTCTCTTTCTGCAGCTATTCTCTTTTCTTCTCTTTCTGCCTCCAATTTCTTCTCTTCATACTGGAGCCTTTTAATCTCTGCCTCCCGATCTGCCTCCAATTTCTTAGCCTCTTTGTCAGCCTCAATCTGCAACCTCTTAATTTCTTTATCTGCCTCTATTCTCTTATCGTCTGCCAATCTATCAGATTCTAATTTTCTTTCAGCCTCTTTTTCTAATCTTTTTTCTTCGCGTTCAATAAATTTGTCACATTCAGTTGTGACATAAACAATCATAATTTGCCCGTCCATTCCCAATTCTTTAGCAGCCTGCACAGCAGCAGATCGAAACCTTGCCAGGTCTGCCATTTTCTAACAGGCAAATTTAGACAATGTCTAACTAAACAATTCAATCTATGACTAATTAAACTAAGGACAACCAGAAGCACTGAGAGCTCAACCTTATTTATTTTCCACCCAAGAATACCTTTTTAATTTTTATTATTCCCTGAAGTGAACTCCCCCCAATATATGTGCTAGGAGAAGGTTCAAAATCCCGGACAGGACCCCAATATATGTGGTAAGTTGGGATTATATAATATAGTTATAGGGGACTTAGTGTACTGACTGAGATCAGCTGTGAAGGTATCTGTATCTAATAAGTTTGGTGTCTTGCAGATGACCTTACTTGCTACCACATTTAGACCTCAATCAGATTTATTCTTGAATTTAGTGATGACTACATTTAATGTTAGGGTTATGATAGTGATGTAGTGTAATTCACAACAACCAACAGACAGATAAACACCTAAGTTAAGATCCTCAACAAATTGACAACAATATGACAGTCACAAACAACTAACACTCTAAAGATTATCTTATTAAGTCAAGGGTTAAATTTTAACAAATGTATTGAATTTTTTTCAATAACTAGATATCCTGATCCTACTACACAGTGAATCAGGAATCACAATCAAATGTAAACACAATGTTTATGTACAAAATTTTATACAAAGGATCTTTGTCCCGACATATAATATTATTATAATATGAGTGTAATGTTGTGAGGTAGTATTATGAGGCAATACTGGCTGTTTGAGCTAGGTTGTTGGTTGTCATCACGACTTCATGTGTTTGTTACTGGTGGAAATAATATTAAAGGATTCACAGATTCTTTTACTTTTTAAAACAATTACTGTCCCTCTTGGACTATTTATGTAAGTTCAATTGAGGTGGGTTATACAAGGGTGAGCTGCTCTTGCTGACACATTCTTAGCTCATATAGCGGCTGCAGGAAAACGGTATCCTCTGCTCGCTTGCTTCTCAGTTTGCTAAAATAAACCCACAATGGCTGATATCTTGGGCAAGGAGTCTGCTGCCAGAGTTCTGGATCAAGCAAGGCTCAGACCATGTGCTGCTATATTAACATCAGTACCACGGTCCCTGAAATAAGAAGGTTGTGCCTCCTTCTTCATAACTAATATATGATATATTTCCACACTGACGTATAAGACAGTACAAACATAAAGTTCAGCGCTGTAGGCCAACTGCTAGCTTTTCATGTGACAATATACACCAGTATTCCTCTCCCTAATGGTTACAACGCCTCTGCAATTCCAGCGTTAATCCCTTCTATACAATAGGATAGGTGTCATGTTACATATGGCAATCCAATATATCTATCTGTATAGGCAGTTATACTCCTCTCTGACAATCTTTACAAGGTGGAGCAATATCTAGGCTTTGCCTCATGTTTGCTACTGAACCACACACATACAGACATAATTTATCATTTCACATTCAATTTTCATATAAAATATAGTAAATATGTCTAGCTTACCACTGTTACGGGCTTCTCGGGATCCCAGTATGTTCTGGGTGCTTCGATGACTTCTAGTATTTGAGGATGACCAAGTTATTATATTCGTATTCAGTTTATAGAGTCAAAGTCCCTCGGGTTCTTATCACTTTTGTAGGATTCCGTAATACTGTTCGTTGGTATCGATAATGTCTGCTTAACCCTTGTGATTCATTATGTGCTGAATGTGTTTCATATTAAATTCGACCCTTGACTGACCTGTATTAGTCTCTTGTCTTATTAATTATATTGGCAGTGTGAGATGCAGCGTGTTAAGACATTAATCATCACTGGTCATGATCAGTTGAGGATGAATAGCATTTAACTCAACTCCGAATACGATAGTTGATAACACTGTGATTTTGACGACTCAAAATATTTAATTAGTAATTTCATACCATGAGCAGACACCAACTACATGGGAACAAAAGTCACATCACATTCATGTACGATCTGTAAGAGTTCTCATTATTTCATAAGCACATGTTCACAATCTCTATCTAGAGTCCTGGTTAGAGGTCAGTTCCTTTTTAACGGCCAATGTCCTTTGGCATAAATTCAGAGGCTAACTAGACTTAACTATCCTGCTAGTCAGCAATACACTTATTATGCTAGGCTTACGTCTACTGCTAGTCGTTTAATATCCGTTACACTAGGCTTACGCTTGCCGCTAGCTGTACAATATCCATCTATACTAGTCTTACGCTATTGCTAGTAACATAATGTTCCTTTGGCATACCACGCCAGGCTAATCTGCCATAATTATGCAAACTGCGTTATTCCTACTACGACTTACGTTTGGTTCAAGAAATACACTGCTCAA
This sequence comes from Oreohelix idahoensis, assembly GCA_024509875.1. Lineage (NCBI taxonomy): Eukaryota > Metazoa > Mollusca > Gastropoda > Stylommatophora > Oreohelicidae > Oreohelix > Oreohelix idahoensis. The sequence continues at coordinate 445,263 of JAMPIV010002861.1, forward strand.
ATGGCTTCCCAGCCACACAATTAAAAAGGGGACTACGCCACACACTTTCCAGTGGTTATACCACACAATATAAGTGGCAATGGCCACACATGCCATACGCTGCCGTTGGGGTCAAAACCCACAAGTCGAATGTCCTTACAAAGACACACGCGTCATGCATAGAGATATGCATACTACGTCGTTAATATATATTCAATTGCGATGTTCCATGGTGCAGCAATCCGAGTTGGCCAAACTCAAATGCTTGCACACATGCAACAATCATCGACATCGGTCGATGAGATATATCTCTATTCGTTTGAGGTGTTCCATGATACAGCCATTCGGATCGTGCACAAATCCAAATGTCTGTAATCATGAAACAATCCTCAACATCATCCCCCTCACTTCCAAACGTGACACTTGTGGCACGGATGATAGTGATGGAGAAGACGCCCGTCTCCCGAACATATCAATATTAGTACTACCTACCTATAAGTATGATAATCATTAAGTAGACACATTAAATTTTATGACATTAATAATAGCACTTGTCAACATGGTGACTAAAGAGTTAATTCAATTTCTTCTCAAAGACGTTGCGCGATAAAAGATCTGCCAAGTTATTGTCTGAGCCAGCAATAGGCAGAATTGTAAATGAAAATTCTTGAATTAACAAATACCATCGGTGTATTCTAGCGTTACGCATTGTTCTAGCTGTTATGTAAGTAAGAGGACTATGGTCTGTCATAATGTAAAAGTGCGTGCCGATGAGATATCTTGACAGCTTCTCCAGGCACCAGACCATAGACAGGAGCTCACGTTCACCTGTCGCATACTTCTGTTCAGCTGGAGTCAGTTTCCTCGACACATAGAAACATGGATGGAGTGTTTCCTTGTAACATTGCAGCAAACAACCACCCATGGAGTAGCTCGAGACATCTGATTGGAGTATGAATGGAATACGTATATTCGGTAATAACAAAATAGGTGCATTGCTAAATAATTTCTTAATTGTTACCAAAGCGCTTTCGCAATCTTTGTCCCAACGTACCTTATTAGGACTACCTTTGGTCAACAGTGCGGACAAAGGTGTAGATAGTTGTGCGAAATGCGGGATGAACTTATGGTAATAGTTTTATTAGGCCTAAAAGGCTTCTAACTTGTTTCTTAGTAGAAGGGGTAGAAATCTCAAGAATTCTTTTGACTGTATTGTCGTCAGGATACAGTTTGTGGTTACCTATTCGGTGACCATGAAAAGAAATTTCCTGACAACCTATTTGGACCTTTGAAGGTCGCACAGTCAAACCATGCATACGTAACGTATGTAGAAGGGAAGTTAAACCATCAATATGGTCTTCCCACGAGTCATGAAATAGGCAGATGTCATCGATGTACGTGATGACATCTTTACGATCGCCAAGAAGGCGGCGCATCATGCGCACAAAACGTCGCTGGAGCATTTACCAACCCAAAACACATATAATTCCATTGGTAGAGCCCAAAAGGAGTTGTGAAAGCTGTGTAAGGTTTGGCATTTTCGGCAAGAGGAATTTGCCAGTAGCCTTTAGAGAGATCTAGTTTGCTAAAGAAGGTAGCATTAGATAATTCTGACAAAAGATCATCTAAAAGTGGCATAGGCTCACCGTCTGTGATTGTAATTTTGTTCAATTGCCTAAAATCAATACAAATGCGTAAAGAATCATCCTTCTTTTTAACAATCACCATTGGGAATGCATATGGTGATTCCGAAGGAGATATCACACCTAAACGTATCATCTCCTTTAACTCTTTCTCTACCCTATCTTTGTGGTGTAAAGATATAGGATAGGGTCTGAGTTTGATAGGTTTATAATCAGTAAGAGTAATATCATGGGATATAAGCGATGTCTGACCTGGAAGGTCGGTGAGAACATCATTGAAAGAAATGAGAATATCCCGAACTTGATCTTGTTGAGAAGAAGACAGTGACGAAGAAATAGTCACGTCTTTCCAAGATTCCGATGATTGCAAAGAAGGTAGTTGGAATTGTAAAGGGATAGACGAAGTGGTATCTTCTTCATGAACAACTGCAAAAGAAGCAGTATGATGTGAAGAATCATCAATAGAGTTAATAACAGGAATTAATTCCTGTGGTCTTTCAACTGCTAATTTTAGCATGTTAACATGGAAGGTTTTGACTTTTCCTCTAACGTTTACCGAGTAGTCAACATCTGTGACTTGTTTGATAATATCAAATGGACCTTGCCATGATATCAGTAATTTGTTATCGTTATGAGGTAGCAACAACCAAACTTTTCCCCCTGGTTTAAATGATCTTAATATTCTCTTTTGATTATGTAATAATCGTGATCGTTGAGTGGCTGATTTAATACTCTGGGATGCATAAGTGCACGCATCGATGATTCGTTGTCGGAGATCAATCACTAACTCGTAGCTGTTTCGAGTGGCTGTCTCAATTGATGCTCCAATCAACAAATCTTTGAGTATCATCATTGGTCCGCGCGGATTCGAACCATAAACCAATTCGAACGGAGACCACCCCGTGCTCTCGTGGGGCACTTCACGAAAAGCAAACAGGGCCGCCGGCAGAAGCCGATCCCATTCACGAGGGCATTCTTCAGTTATCTTAGATAACATCTGTTTTAGAGTGCTATTGTAGCGCTCGCACACACCGTTTGATTGAGGCCTATACGCACTACAAAACGAGTGGTGAACAGATAGCATGGATTCTAAATCCCTCATAATGTTGGAAGTAAATTGTGATCCTTGATCTGACAAAATCTCTTCCGGAAAACCGATTCGAAAAAATATCGAAAATAATGCATAAGACAAAGAAGCAGTTGTGATGGTTTTCAATGGTATGGCCTCTGGCCAACGCGTGCAAAGATCTACGCAAGTTAAAATATAACGAAATCCATTATTTGAAACAATTGATAACGGACCCACTATATCTACTGCTATCTTTTTGAAAGGTCTCTCAGGCACGTCCGTAATCTGTAAGGGTGCCGTATGGAACCTGCCCTTACGTGCTATACCTTGGCATGTTGTACATGATTTGCAGTATAACTTTGTATCCTTATTAACCCCAGGCCAATAAAATTGTGACGTAACACGAAACAATGTTCTTCTGATCCCCATATGCCCTGCCATAGGGGAGTCATGACCTGTTTGTAGGACCAATGGTCTGTATTCTTTAGGTACTATCACTTGATGTATAATTGTTTTGCCATCATCATAATATCTAGTGAGTATTGATTTCTTTATCTTGAACCATTGTTTAGCCCCTCTTGTGTATTTAATAGTAGTTTTTTGTTCTGCTCGGCTAAACAATCCTTGTAAAGTTGGGTCACTCTTCTGTTTTTCTGCAAAAACAGAAGGTGAAACAGTGCCAACTTGAGACATAATTGTATCTATTATAGGAAAAGGTGGTGTAGCCATATCCGTAGCTAACTGTTGTGCTCTCGTTACAACAGCATTTGCCACCTGTGGGTGAGATTCAACCCACATTGCAATCTCCTCAGGAATGCAATCTTTAACTCCTGGTATGTTTCCTATTATAATTTCAGTTATGGGTGCTCTCAAGCCGCAGGCATAGACAGTGCCTGTGTAAAAAGGAGTATCAATGTATACTCGTGCCACAGGGAATGTTTCTATATTCCCACCGAATGTGACACACTTAACTGATTTGCCTGTAAAAGCAGAGGGCTCGATAAGCGAGTGCTTAATGCCTATCGTTGAAGACCCTGTGTCCCGTAAAACTCTCACTACCTTACCATCCAATATTCCGGGATGAAATGTAAGATAACCGACATTTACACATGCCGACATTGTTGGCATACAATGACCACACTCAAGTGTAATTGTAGATTTTAATCTGTTTTTCGATTGACACTCATAACATGTATCATTCATTACCATACATGCGTTCGCATGATCATTATCATCATTACCTTTTTCCTTTTTAACACTGCAACTATTTGCATGTCTGTGTTTATTTTTGTCTCTCGACGGAGATCTGGCATTACCTTTGTTATTATTGACTGACTTTTTATTGCTATAATAAAAATCAGTAGAGTCATCCTTCCTGGCATCTCTACCATAAGATGATCTCTGCTTATAGTATCCTTTTTGATGTGAACCATCATAATCCCTGCCTCTGTGATACCCACGATCATGAGGTGAATATCCTCTATAACCTCGTCGATATGAATTCGAAGGAGAGCGATGACGACGGAAGTTATAAAAACCTCTGTCGGATTGATAATAATCTGAACGACAACGTCCATCAAAGCTCTTCGATCGAGGTCTGTGATCATGTTGTACCGCGCATACAGGCATAGGATCTCGAATAGTCGATCTATGAAGATCTTTATTCTGATGTGCGGTTTGATACTGTCTTCCGAGTTTTTTCATACTCATCAATAGAATTAGGATGTCTTTCCTGTAAAAATGCTTCTAATTCAGTGCTGCATGCGGATAAAACTTTATCTCGCAGCATGAGATCTATAACACCTTCATATGTTTTATTTATACCTGATAAATCAATCCATCTGCTAAGGAAATGTTTAATAGATGCAATGAATTCACCAAAATCTGCATCCTTGCTTGGTTTTGCAGCATGAAAGCGATCTCTGAATCCAGACTCAGTTAACTGGAAACGTCTTAGTAATACCTCTTTTACGACATCGAAATCGCTTCTGCTCTTCTCATCAAGACTCATGAAACATTTAAGTGAGTCACCAGTCAAAAAATCAAGTAAAAGACTGCTCCATCTTTCTTTGGGTATGTTCAGAGCTGTGACCTTGATGATGAATCTAGATAGGAAAGAGTCAACACAATCGCGAGTCTGGTCAAAATGTGGCATTTTTAACTTAGGATAAAAAATATTTGTAGCAGCCGCAGTCTTAGTCTGTTCAGACTGCACTTTAGCTAATTCTAAAGCTTTTTCCTTTTCAGCATGAAGTTTTAATGTTTCCATTTCCATGGCATTTTTATGTGCTTGATCCAGTTGCATAAGTTCCATTCTCCTTAATTCCATTTTCTCCTTCTCTAGTTGTCTGTCTTTCTCTTGTTGAGCTAATTCTTTATCTTTCTGCTCTCTGTCTTTTTCTTGTTGAGCTAAAGTCAGTCGTTCTAATTCCAATTTCATGGATATTTCTTTTTCCTTCAATTCCCTCTCTTGGGTTAATTCAAATCTCCTAAGCTCATCAGCTCGTTTAGTCATTTCGCGCTGTTCCATTCTTTCCAGACGCGATAAATATTCATCATATTTTGTATCTGCAAAACTTTGTAGTTCCGCCCCTGATTTTCCATAACTTTTTGCAATATCAATGAATTCCTGTAGTGTAGACATGATAATAGGTTTCTGAGTACCTTCAATAGTCTATAATATACACCAGGATTATAGAACTCGATATAATATGTACATGAATATATTAATCAATAACAAACAAGTTACAAGAACATGTGACAAAGACAGTGAAAACAATCAAATGATTTACAATGAAATGATTTTTCAGTTATACAACAACACTTTACACTTATAAAGTAAATAAAGGAGACTTATAAACAGTAATCAGTAAAAGAAAGAGAAGAATTTACATTACAAAAATATAACAAGACAAGTCGTCTTAGACAAACGTGTAGACAAAGAAGTTTTAGATCACACACGACAACAATTGTCAACAGTACTGAAAGTAGGTTATGTAAATAAAGAGGACGTAATTCAATTGACGAAACTGCTAATCACACAAAATATGGTTATAATACTAACTGAAGAAACATTTATTCCCTGACTCAAAAGAAAAAAATATAATCAGTCAGATCCTCAGTTAGTAAAATAAGCATGCAAATCTAATAGAAGTTAACATTCACTGAAGCTTTCCTGGGAAAATTCCAGTCAATATTAAACAATACGAATATACGAATATACGAAAAACATGAATGGGGAAACACAGATGATAGTAAAAAAGTAAGTCAAGTGATGATGAACTGTAGACCAAAGATAATACAAGGACAATATGATAATGTTCAAGCGCTCTAGTAAAATCAAGAACTTATCTGTTTAGTTGTCCCTCTGAGAAATACATGAATACATGTAATTCTAATCCTAGTTCCGCAACTTGTCTTCAACAGCTGAGGTCCATTGATAGTAGACCTTGACCTTCGCAGTAGGGAACCGTTTGAAAGTCTTGCTTCGGTCTTCAAACGTAGTTTCTTCAAACGATCTGCGTCGCAGCTTCAGATGAATTTGATCAAGAGATACATTCTCCACTGGTTCAGGTTCTTGAGTGGAAGATTACCGTTCTATCTGCGTGAATCAGTCTCTTTGATGGAAGAAAAATTTCAGATTCTCAAGCAATGTTGTCTGCTAGCGTTGACGGCATCGATGTAGTGACGTCACTTTCTGTCCTGCGCATTTTAGTTGCCGGTGAGGCTTGAAAGAATGATTTTGCCTTCATAACGTTCATCATCAGTTTGACTTTATTCGATACTTGAAGGGGGAATCCAGTATTCACGAAATCCAGACACTTTCTGACACCAGAATGTTACGGGCTTCTCGGGATCCCAGTATGTTCTGGGTGCTTCGATGACTTCTAATATTTGAGGATGACCAAGTTATTATATTCGTATTCAGTTTATAGAGTCAAAGTCCCTCGGGTTCTTATCACTTTTGTAGGATTCCGTAATACTGTTCGTTGGTATCGATAATGTCTGCTTAACCCTTGTGATTCATTATGTGCTGAATGTGTTTCATATTAAATTCGACCCTTGACTGACCTGTATTAGTCTCTTGTCTTATTAATTATATTGGCAGTGTGAGATGCAGCGTGTTAAGACATTAATCATCACTGGTCATGATCAGTTGAGGATGAATAGCATTTAACTCAACTCCGAATACGATAGTTGATAACACTGTGATTTTGACGACTCAAAATATTTAATTAGTAATTTCATACCATGAGCAGACACCAACTACATGGGAACAAAAGTCACATCACATTCATGTACGATCTGTAAGAGTTCTCATTATTTCATAAGCACATGTTCACAATCTCTATCTAGAGTCCTGGTTAGAGGTCAGTTCCTTTTTAACGGCCAATGTCCTTTGGCATAAATTCAGAGGCTAACTAGACTTAACTATCCTGCTAGTCAGCAATACACTTATTATGCTAGGCTTACGTCTACTGCTAGTCGTTTAATATCCGTTACACTAGGCTTACGCTTGCCGCTAGCTGTACAATATCCATCTATACTAGTCTTACGCTATTGCTAGTAACATAATGTTCCTTTGGCATACCACGCCAGGCTAATCTGCCATAATTATGCAAACTGCGTTATTCCTACTACGACTTACGTTTGGTTCAAGAAATACACTGCTCAAATGGCTTCCCAGCCACACAATTAAAAAGGGGACTACGCCACACACTTTCCAGTGGTTATACCACACAATATAAGTGGCAATGGCCACACATGCCATACGCTGCCGTTGGGGTCAAAACCCACAAGTCGAATGTCCTTACAAAGACACACGCGTCATGCATAGAGATATGCATACTACGTCGTTAATATATATTCAATTGCGATGTTCCATGGTGCAGCAATCCGAGTTGGCCAAACTCAAATGCTTGCACACATGCAACAATCATCGACATCGGTCGATGAGATATAACTCTATTCGTTTGAGGTGTTCCATGATACAGCCATTCGGATCGTGCACAAATCCAAATGTTTGCAGTTAGACCAATAATGTATTTTACTACAGCCAATTTTCTATGATAGTCGTGTATTTGCTGTGTTACCCCACCTGTTAACACTTCCATACTATGGGATGTCTTCTGTACTGTCAGACTAATGTCAGGAGCTTAGACATAAAACAGTAGAATGTCAGGTTTCCCAATAAGACTTTAAACCTGTTTTCAAAACCTAACCTCGTATCGTTAGTGTTTTTTATCACGGTTTATTTGAAAAAATCAGGCCTTCATGCGTTTCGCGTGTGATTGGCGTTCACTTTTTAATCGCGAGACGACGTAGTATTATTGCTTCGCTCCGTCTATCCTTTCTCGTCTCTGCTTAGCCCGTCTGTCTTTTTAGGTCAACTTTGTGTGTATAATTTCATTAATGTAGTATTTGTATCTAGGTCATTATGCAGTGTGCCTATCAAGGTCGTCTAAGAAATACAGTACCAGTTTTATTTTTAGAAACGACTGTGATTCGCGTGTAGGCTTTACGTAGAGTTTATGCAGACGAAGTAGAAAAAGGAGGGTCTCTTGTTCAGCCATTATGGCGTTATAAAACGGAAGCGCTATTGGGAAAGCACTGATCTTTCACCATTCTTCCTTCTGTTGTATTATTTCGTTCGGCTTTACATTTCTGTTATAATTTATATATGGGTATACGAATTTTTCACCACAACCGGTTTAATAATCACTTATGGGCTGACAATGTAAAATAAACAAAAATGTTTGTAAAAAAGAATCGATAATGTTTCACATGATCAGATGATGTTAAATTTTGGTGAGAAATAGGAACAATACTAAAATGTCCATTGGTTGCGCTGTTATGGTACTTAGCTGCCTGTATGGTGTCAGTTGGCTTCTGCATCAGTCGCTGTTTGTTCTCACAGGTGCTTTGAATTGGTTCTTCTCTGCAATAGTCAACTCTGGTGGTTGTAGCACCTCTCCATGTAGTAAGAGTGGGGTGACTACAAAGGTTGTCATCGTCAAAAAGATCCGTCTGGTGTAGGTGTCTAGCGTCGACTGCTGGCAACTTGTACCACCCAACTGAGAGGGAAACAAATGTCCCTTTTGAGTATTGAGTCTCCTGATAAGAGCATCAGGCGACCTCTGTTTCCATCCACCACTTCATCTTCTTCAAAACTTTTACCCACCTTGAGCGTTAATTTTAACCCCAGTGAGTCGGATGAAAGTGTTATTGGACAGCAGAAAACGACAATTTAAATTCTTGAGCCTGTATGACCTTAATACGGTTAGCATGTGTGTTACGTGAGCCTGGCGATCTGCTGATCTTCAGAGTTTCTGTCTTGTATGTTCTATCTTCGGTTTGGTTTGGTTTTGGTTTTAAGGACTATCTTCATTGCACACGGACAACTCCATCAGTGCTCCGATCTCCTTCCTTAGATCACACAAGGAGGATCTCAGCACAGTGCTCGAACTCCGTAGCACCGACGAGAATCCCAATGTGCGTATTTAGGAATCACGTATTGTCGTAGATTTCCGATAGGAGAATTAAGACTAAGTTTGGTCCCTTCTGAATAGGTTTGAATAGGTGATAGACTCCGTGAGAGTTAGTGAAAGTTAATAGAATTTCCACACACGTGAGATGATAGATTTTGATATAGTGGCTGTCTCTGAAAGCGAAAAGAATTCTTCTCTCTCTCACCTATCTTCTACAACAGTTGTTACAGCGTCAGACAGACTACACCAATATACATATTACGTATATTTCTATCACTCACAGGCACGCACATACACGTGACGACAGGTAAACACACAGACGTGGGAAAACTATAACAATGATATATATATTATCTAGAACGAGCTGACCAAACACGATTATTTAGTTCAAGAGCGATTTTAATATCAGGAAAAATCGGCTCACAACATCAAAGAAAGTACATCAAGGAAAATACATATACACATCGTCACAAAACTTCAAGGAAATGTTGCAAGGATGATAGCCCCGTTATGGTGTTAACTCTAGGTTTAGCCCGGCCCCGTTAAGAGAACAGATGATGGCGCCCGAGTCACAGATACATAGGGTTTGAGTCTAAGAGTTTTCTTTGTTTTATCTCGTAATTATATGCACAGAGTTTGAAAAAAAATCTGATTTAACCTAAGACAAAACACAAGAACTCTAGCCTTAGCAACAAATTATGCAGATTGAAAAAACAAATAGGACAGCAACAGGGTGTCAAAGATAAAATAGTGAAAATATCACTCAAACCAGCGTACACTCATTCATTCCGCCATGGCCTCTCATTCATGTACTCACGACTTTGCTCGCTGCCTCTTGGAACACACGGATTGTAGATCTTCACACAGACTCAAAAAAAAAAAATGCAGTCTTCTGCCAAGAAGTCCCCAGTTCCAAAAGACGTATTTAACTTGGAGTCTCCGGGAACGACTACTTGGGTATGCAAATTTGTTCAAATGTCTGATTAAGTCACCTAACAATTATTCCAGGCGCGGGAGTTAGCAGAGCACAGTGTCAATAGCGTAGGTTTCAAAAAAAATGATGAATGTCAGGTCGGTGCCTTCCCTCAGTATAGGATTCACTTTAGTCACACCACAGATTTGTCCACAAGATATAATCTAGTCGGGAAATGATTGTTAATATTCACGCCACCAGGCAGCAAATTATATAGAGTTTCTAGAAGAAATTAAGTGCTGGCTCCAAGGTCCAGTATTTATCATTACAGTCTTTGAAAACCCGTTATAGGGATATTAGTATTTCTGTCTAACTTGCACCGTCAGATCAGTGTTACTTGAGAAAACCCACGTGGTTCAAAATAAGGACTGTCTATTTCTTCACAAGTATGGAAACTACTACTAGGTGCTGGTAAAGTTAGGGTCACCCCAAAACTTTCACTGTGTGGAGGAAAAATAACACATATAATATAATAAACAGAATCTGTACTGGTTAAAACTTACATTTAAACTTGCAAGCAGAGAGCTTTGCTTATCATTTAAACTTCCCGTGACGTAAGTTATATTTAAAAATCCGCAATCCTCATAAATTAAGAACACGTGCGTATTCCGTCACCATTCATGAGGCTGGATTCTAGAGTTTATACGTTAGTTTAGAAAAATACACTCGACTGAGTATTAGCAGTTAAATTAAATTTATAAATAGCTACAATTGCCGTTATAAGCTAGAAATTTTAATTTTATTCTGCTTTCCACTGAATGCTTCCCTAGAAAATATAATAGCCTACCACTTTATTTCTCTTCTGCGCTAAAGAAATAGATTAAAATGAATTAAGCGATTTAACACTTTTACACTCACAAAATCTATATATCTATCATATTAATTACCTCAACCACAGAATTACAGGTAGTCGCACAACTTAAGAATAAAAATGCTGAAAATATTTCTGGAAGTCTAGAAGTTCGACAAATTGCCGAAACAAACTGAGATCTTCGCTAACAGCTATTCTGTTTTCGAGCGACCTATCTACTGTGGAGTCTATGAGCGAGAATGAAATTAAAGTTTCAAACTTGGCCAATATCTTAAAATCAGACAAAGGGCCCAAACTTACTTCGCCAAGCGAAATTATCTCCCCTACTCCCAACATTTACGTCCGCTTAACGCGTGTCGTAACTGTCACCTACTGACCACGATGTACGCGTGTCAGTTTCAAATCCCAGACAGCCTGACTCCATTGTAGGGCAGTTTTCACACTACAGCTGACCATGGCCCAAGTGAGCGCCGTGTCAGTTTGGGATTTTCCAGACAAATGTCTGGATACTGACCGGTGCAGATGTAAAGTATCACACCTCACCGGGACTTATGCCGAGAAGAAGCTCGCGCGCTCGGTGAGAATGTAGACGATTTGCTACGTCCTGTGTTCAGCGAACCGACTTATCACGCCTTCTGACGCCCTGCAGCCCTGACATCTACGTAATATCGTCCTAGCGCGATTCTCAGTTTTGAGAAAGAAACAGGTAAAGTTTGCGAATTATATGAAAATAATATTCGCAAAACGAATGGATGAAAAATATACGGGAAAAATGAAATACAGAGATAATAAAAGAGAGAATTTGGGTGAACGAATAGGAAGAAGATGTAGGAAATTAAATGAATATAAACCCTACGTGACAGAGCCTCCCCCCTTTAAGATATGGAAGCACTCCATGTCTACGTTATGGAGTTTAATTTCCTATAACCGTAGCTTCGGGGTGTCTGTCTTCTTCCCTCTCCTCTTCCTCCTCCATCTCTGTCCAATTCCTACTCATGTCCACTCCTCAAAGTTTCCTTCCCCTGGAATGTCTCATATGCGCGCTTGAAAGAGCGTCGCCGCTTCTGACATTTTTGAAAGATTTCCTGTGATAGCGGTGGAATATCCCTGCCACTATCGTCATCTTCGTCAGTTTTGGCGATCGTCAGGAGATGGTCGGAGGTTGGCACTGGTTTTTCCAAGTATCTCTTTAAGAGATTTAAATGGAAAACCTTCTCCTTTCCTTCAATAGAGATCTGGTAGTTAGCCTTAGAAATCTTTTTCAGGACGGTAAACGGCCCTTGCCATCCGATCTTCAGTTGGTTGTTCTCAGTAGGGAGTAACACCAAAACTTTCTCTCCTGCTTCCAGTTCTCTCTCTTCCGCGACTTTCCTGTATCGGTTAGCGTGCTTTGTGCGAGCTCGCTTAAAGTTAGTCGTTGCTAGGTCCCACCCTAGTTTCAACCTTTCCTTTAAAACCGACACATATTTACTTGCTGAGACGACTGTCTCATCCGCCTTCTCGTCTGTCAGAGACTGAAGTAAGGCTTCAAGCGGGCCCTTAATGGGTCTGCCAAATAAGAGTGTAGCTGGCGGAAATCCTGTGGAAGTATGTGGAGATTCTCTGTAGCCAAATAATGCTGCAGGAATACAGAGATCCCAATCTTCAGGTTTCACTTGTGCCAGCTTACTTAGCATCATGGTGAGGTTTCCATTAGCACGTTCCACGAGCCCATTTCCGGCCGGAGTATATGGCTTAGTGTGGATGTGCTGGGTCCTCAAGATCTTAACGATCTCATCCATCAACAGGTTTCGGTATGGAGATCCATTATCCGTCAACACTTGCTGCGGGAATCCCAACCGAGTGAAAATCTGCACGAGGGCTTCTGCGACATGCTTGGCATCTGCGCATGTTAGCGGGATAGCTTCTGCCCATAAAGTGCATGTATCGACTAAGGTCAGGATAAACCTGTTCCTTCTTTTAGTCCTTTCGAAAGGCCCTAAAATGTCGATCACAACCCGTTCGAATGGTGTTCCCATTATTGGCATTTCACCCATGTGGACTGGGGGTGTCCGTTGCTTGGGTGGTACACGTTGGCACTGGGCACAGGATTTGCCAATACACACGTATCTCCCGCCAAGTATTGGGTGATGGGAACCGTTCAAAATAACAATACCTCGCGTTGAGGGTCTATCCCCAAGAGGTTGGGAATCACTGTCAATAATTCCGCCTTGCGAGACTGTTAATAAGCATCCGATGCGTTTAGGCTCGGTGTGCTCGGTCTGATCATATGTCCCGTGCTCAGGGGTTCTCCCTTTGCCACCTTGTCCTTTCTGGCTACGCTGCCATGTAGGGCGGTCGGGTTGATCAGACTGTTTGGGGTGGTTGGGGTACTTGTTCTTGTAGAACTTGGATTTTTCAGGAGGGGGGTTTTGAGGTCCAGTTTCTCTGTGGTTGTTTTGGTTAGAAGCCTGAGAAGATTGCTCTAGGTTATGTTTTCGAAAATGCTCCTCTGTCGGTTTCCGCTTTGTGGCCGGTAGTTCAGCCAGCGCATTGTGATAACGCTCAGACTTTTCCAAAATGTCTTCAAGTTTTTCTGCCCCCTGCTCAGCGAGAAATCTCCGGGTATCAGCAGACAAAGTGTTCTTTATTTGTTCAGTTAGAACAAATTCCTCAAGACCTTCATAGGTAGAGGGGAGCTGCGAAAGCTCAAGGCACTTTGTTAGATATCCCTTAAGACGCGATGAGAACTGGTGAGAAGTTTCAGAATTCTCTTTCCGGCTGTTGCGAAACAGTTGCAAAAACTTGCGAGCGTTCATTTCAAAGCGCTCCAGTAACGCTTTCTTCAACACATCGTAGTCGTCTTGTTGGCTACTTTCCAGCTTAGAATAAACATCATAAGCAGAACCTTTTAGGGCCTGGGAAAGTTTCATATTCCAACGCGACCTCTCTAACCCGTACAGAGTTGCAATTTTCTCAAATTTTTCTAACCATGTGTCAATCTTCTCATTTGGACAAGGAAAAGATTCAAGAGTGAAAGACATAGCATTTAGTTGAAGAGATTGAGTGTTAGCAGGGTCAGTTAAGGAAGAATGAGGAGAAGACTCTCCATTTCTGGAGGTAGAGGCAGCCCCACGACTTTGGAACTCTAGAGCTTTAAGAGCCAACTCATGTTGTCTCTCCTTCTCTCTTTCCTCATGCTGTCTCTCCTTCTCTTTCTCCTCACGCTGTCTCTCCTTCTCTCTTTCCTCATGCTGTCTCTCCTTCTCTCGTTCGTTCGCCCTGCGAATTTCCATTTCTTCATCCATCTTCTTCTGCTGTAAAGCTTCGGCTGCTTCTTCTTTCCTCCTTAGTTCTTCTTTTTCCTCTTTAGCTTCAGCTGCTTTTCTCTCCGCGTCATATCTCTCAAGTTCGTCTCTGACAAAAGCTTTCGCTTCCTCTCCTTCCAGTCCCTCCTCTCTCGCTTCGTCCCTGAGAAATTGTCTAAGCTTTGCCCTCTCGGCCATATTATGTCAGTGACTGAGACTAGTGGAGAACGAAAATAGGAAAAAAGATACACTAGTTCCTACCACTTACGAGAAAAAAAACCCAAAATTCAAAAGATGATATCCTTAACCCTGGGATACCTCCTCCAAAATAAAATCTAACTATCGCTGCTATTATCGGCAATAAAGCACTCAATGCAAAACACGACTACGCCAAATAAATGGTAGTTAAGATTACAACTGAAAAATAAGTTGCTACAGTGGAAAAGCAAAAGAATATTGCAAAAATTAAAGAGAAAAATAATCCCTTAATTTTTAAAAATCCACTATAAGTTCGCCCCTGAAGTCAGATCGGGTAAGGGAGAGAATTAATCTGGACAAAAAGTCCGTGATGCGTGATGCCATATGATGATGGATGGCATCCGCATGTCTGGTTTTGTGTAGTGTGTAGATGTGTTCAGTCAAAACAATGTTCATGCAACAATAACAGGGCAATCCACATAGGACGTCAGTAAACTCACGACGTATAAAGTCAATGAGTCTTGAAACAGCCGTTGACGTTTTTCTTCATTATTTATTGTGGACGCCACAGTGACAAAATGGTTACGCAAATGTGTAGGCACATCAAACAGTCATTATCACAGCAACATTCAATACAGCAATAAACGGTAGACAGCATTACAATGATGAGTCAGATGCATGTTATATTTCATAGTGCTGTAAATGTAGTCAGGTGGAAAACTCCATCCTTTTCTATAACAGCCAGGAGATAACCAGATGTATGAGATCAGTTCACTCTCCTTAGTTTGACTTCAGCAAGACAGACACGTCTGCCGAAGTATAAATAATGTCCTCAAAAATATCCTCTAGATAATAAAGGTTTTCTAAACCTAGTTCATTTAACAAAGTAGCAAGTAATGGTCCTTGGTACCTGCATCAACCGATGCAGTACAATGCAGCGACATGTGAGCTGGGAAAAAACATCTCGTGACGACGACTTTCGCAGACAGGCTATGAATCGAAATCGCTCACGACCCAAAATCAATAGAGTTAATGAAAATGTTAATTTACCTTGCTTTCAAGAAATACAGAAATATCACGCCTCCCGACATGTGGGAAAACACTAGAGGTATTATCCCGACTAAACGAAATATCCATAAGAGGACTACACATCCCTGACAGAACAAAAAAAGCGGAGATCCCCTCTTCAACGAGGCATCTCTTTCGCCATTCCAAATCGCTCACCCCCACTAGTGGTGGGCGGAAACCGATCGACCAAACAACAAGACAAGTCATGCGCAGTCCAGCGCAAAAAATGACCACCGCTCAAAAGTTAACTGCATTCGATACTAACGCGAGAAGACAAATGCTTACCGAGAAAAGTGACTATAGATTTCAAGCAGTTGTTGCCCTTGCGTTATAAAACAGATATTGAAATAAAACGATGTTGCGAGAATTTATCACGCAACATATCACCACCTCCTCCCGATAAAAAAAAAAATGTGGAACATTTTTTTTTTCAATATCAAAGAGCAAGCGATAAGCGGCTCAAAACGCACGAATTATGCGCTGATAATTAATTAAATTGCCAAACAATAGGCTAATTATAGAGTGTCTGGTGAGGATATACCTCAACAGAAAAATAAATATGTCTCAAAAAATATTCACATCGGGGAGGTGTCACCAACACACATCACGTTAGCATGTAAACACAATATACGTATGCAAGTTACTATAATCATCATTAAACAGCATACTCTAATATTGTCTTTAAAAATGGATGTACAAATCTGATAGGAAAATTTAAATAGTACATTCTTTGACATGTAATGACATAAGTACATAGCAAAGTTAAACTACATGACGATCCAGGACATATGCTCTGGTATTCCGAGGGTAAGTACACAATCTAGAACTCGTAAGGTAAGTCCTCAGCTCAACAATGACATTCTGAGAAAGTACAAGCAATATAATGCTAATTAATAACTAATATGCTTCATAAGGTACAATACATTATTAATAATTGTGGCTGTTTAGTAAACTAACGGCCCTTATATTAACTACCCAGTCCTCCTCTATCATTTTAAAAAACGAACAGAAGAAGATGACAACAAAGCACGATAGTGTATACATATAAAGTAAGTACAGATGTGCTAATCTATTGTAGAAATATAGGTGTGTTATGACTCTGTAATATATAGAAATATAGGACAGAAGTATTAGTTGGAGTCATGTGGGCATCTAGACAAAATGTCAGCCATCACATTATCCGCACCACGGATAGCTCGTACCGTGAAGTGAAAAGGTTGAAGAGCTATAGCATATCGAGTGGATCTCGAACTCTTCAAACTCTTAGTCTGAATAGCTGTAAGAGCTTTCTGATCAGTCTCTAGAATGAAATGTGCGCCCAGGAGGAATCTTTGTAGCTTTAGAATTGACCAAACCATCGCTAACAACTCACGGTCTAAAACCGAGTAGTTCCTCTCTGCCGCATTTAGTTTTCTAGAAATGTACATAACAGGATGCAGAGTATTTGCATATTCTTGCATCAGTGCTGCTCCAATCCCAGTGGATGAAGCATCACTCCGAAGAACAAAAGTCCTATCAAGAGTAGGTAATCTTAAGATGGGAGGAGAAGAAAATATATTCTTGATTTGGTCTAGTGAAGATTGGCATTCTTCAGACCAACGGACCAGATTAGGCGAACCTTTCTTCAACAATGTTGAGAGAGGTGCCATGATCGAAGATAAATTTGGAATAAATCTCCCATAAAATTGAATTAAACCTAAGAGACTCCTAACTTGTTTCTTCGTTTTAGGAACAGAGATGTTCAGTATTTTGGAAGTATTGTGGTCTTCTGTCTTCAAGAGACCATGACCAACACGATGACCCAGGAAAGAGATTTCACCAAAACCAACAAAAGCTTTAGAAGGTTTTGCTGTCAAATTATTCTCACGTAGAGTGGACAGTAAGTCATATAACCCTAAATAGTGATCTTCCCAGGTATCACTGAAGAGACAGATGTCATCTAAGTATGCGATGACATCCGAACGATGTGACAGAATTCGACGCATCATGCGAACGAAAGTGGCAGGGGCGTTCATGAGACCAAAAGGCATAACATTCCATTGAAATAGACCCCTAGGTGTAGAAAAAGCAGTAAGAGGTTTGGCATGCTCTGCTAAAGGCACTTGCCAATAACCTTTAGACAAGTCAAGTTTAGTGAAGAATCTAGAATTAGAAAGTCTAATCAGTAGATCTTCTAACAAAGGCATCGGTTCAGCGTCGAACTTTGTGACCTGATTCAATTTGCGATAATCAACGCAAATTCGTATGTTCTTATCCTTCTTCCGGACAATAACCATGGAAGAAGAATATGGTGAAGTCGATGGTTCAATTATATTTAATTGAATCATTTCATCCAATTCCTTTTCCACTTGCGACTGAAAGTGTATAGGAATAGGATACGGCCTAACCCTAATTGGATTATTGTCGGTAAGAATTATGTCATGTTCTATGACATCTGTGTGTCCAGGAATGTCAGTGAGAACATCCTGAAATGTTTGTAACATCGACGAGACTTGTCGATGTTCGTCACCAGAAAGATTAGGAGAAACAGAAACGTTTTTCCAAGATTCCGTGGAATGTAATGGAACCACTGGAAGGGGAAGGTTGACATCAGAGAAGGTAGCTTCCTCATCCTGAATGACAGACAGGGATGAATAATGACCGTGAGGTGCAGGAGCATCATCCGTTGCCTGGAAAATAGGCAGCAAATAGTCCGGACGTTCGTGAAATTCCGAAAGCATGTTTATGTGGAAAGTTTTATGCTTTCCATCAATATCGACCACATAGTCAACATCGGAAATCCGAGAGACTATTGCATACGGACCTTTCCATGCAATAAGAAGTCTATTTTCCCTACTGGGGAGTAGGACGAATGCTTTGTCACCTGGACAAAGTTGTCGTAGACATCTATTCTTGTTAGCAAACTGCCTTGCCTTCTCTTTAGCAATTTCTGATGAAGCAGTTGCTAGCTTACATGCCTCAATGATCTTTTGTCTAAGAGCAATGACATACTCATATGAGGATTGAGTTTCATCGCTAATATCATCGGCAGTGATGAGATCGTGTAATAAAGACATAGGGCCGCGTGGACGCGCGCCAAAGACAAGTTCGAAGGGAGAAAATCCTGTGTGTTCATTAGGGACTTCTCTATAGGCAAAGAGAGCCGCGGGTAAAACCCTGTCCCAATCTTGAGGATGATCTTCAGTTATCTTACCAAGCAAAGTCTTGAGCGTTCTATTCAGACGCTCAACTAACCCATTAGACATAGGATGGTAGATACTACTGAGAGATCGTTCAATATGTAAGGTAGACATTACCTGTGACATAGTGTCAGATATGAGTTGAGTGCCATGGTCTGACAATATTTCTCTGGGGAACCCCAAGCGAGAAAATATCAACCAAAGAGCATCTGCGATATCTGTAGTAGATATGCTCTTAAGAGGAATAGCCTCTGGCCAACGTGTGCACATATCGACACATGTAAGGATAAACTGATGTCCTCTGGCCGACTTGACCTTAAAAGGGCCAATAATATCTATGGCCATTTTCTGAAACGGCCGAATAGGAATGTCAGCAGCCTGGATAGGCGCAGCATGTCGTGGTCCTCTAGATTTGACCTCCTGACATACCTTGCATGATCGGCAGTAAATACGAATGTCCTTATTGACAAAAGGCCAAAAGAAAGCCGCAAGGACTCTCGACTTCGTACGGGCAAAACCCATATGTCCAGCACATTGCGAGTCATGAGCATGTTGTAATATTTGGACTCTCATGCTCTTGGGAACAAGAATTTGCGAATGTGCCGACGTAGTCGAATCTTGTACCATACGTACAAGTACGCCGTTTCTCATTGCAATCCAAGATTTTCTATTTGTATCCTGATTCGGATCACCTTTCTTCGCAAGAACGAAGAATTTTTTTAAAGAAGGATCTTCTTCTTGCAATTTTATGAAAGAGTCACGAGTAATTACTAAGTGACTATCTTGGCTATCAACTTCATTATCACTATTCAGTGAAGTTTCGGGTGTTTGTAGAGCTTGTGCTCTTGTAACTACTGCATTTGTAGCTTGCATGTTATTATCTTCCCAAGCAGCAATCTGCTGTGGGGTACACTCCCTAACTCCGTGAATACGACCAATAATAAGGTCCGCAATAGGATTAGGTAAGAGACAAGCATGCACATCTCCAGTAAAGAAAGGAGTGGCAATGCGAATTACAGCAGTAGGATATTTTTCTAGAGTGCCGCCAAATGTGACACATTTAATAACCCTTCCTGTAGCACAAGATGGATCTACAAGCGATTGTCTAACACCAATAGTGGTGCATCCGGAATCGAAAAGTAGTGAGACCGGAGTATCATTAACAAGACCCTTATGTAGAATTAAAGAACCCCTCCCGTCATGCGCAACAGCAGCAGGAAGAGCGGGAAGTGGGTGACCACAACTCAAAGTAGTTATGGTACCCGGTTCGAATAAAGTACTGCATTGGGGGCATTTGTTTGCTCTCTCAAAGTCAAAAGCAGAACTAGTGACAGCGTCAAAGTTTTTACTATCAACAACATGATTACAGGCTCCCTCAGTTTCCTGTTGTACAGCATTAGCCTGCTGATATCTCTTTTTTTTGTGTTGAGATCTACCCCGACTATTATTACCTCTGAAGTTATCAGAGTTATTATTATCTCTGCAGTTATTATTGTCTCTATTGTAATTGTTATACTGGTTCGAATTCCAGTTTCCACGATTACTATCATGTTCACATTGATGCGAACATCTATTTGTTTGGTTCTGAGGTCTTCGGCAGGAATAACCTCTATTACCATATCCTCTTTTGAAATGCTTATAATTATTAGGGTGATAGTAACGACCACTATCAGGTTGTCTCCAATTCTTCGAAGAAGAATCACCATGAAATTGGTTTCCATGATTTTGACAGAAATTACCGCTGCCCTTTCTATCAAAATTTTGTTGGGATCTACGAGCAAAGTTTTGACCATACGGAGCTGCCGAAGCAACTGGTAAACCTTCTTTCACCTTAGAGTTACCCATGGTTATGTGTGGGTGCGCAGTTACGTATTGGCAACAGAAATCTTCCATTTCTTTTATTGTTTTAGGTTTACGTTCATGAAGGAAAGCAAGGAAAGACTCATTGACAGACGACATGACTTTGTCTCTAAGTATTAAGTCCATAAGTCCTTCATAAGTTTTTTCCGTCTTAGATAGTTCAACCCATCGTGAGAAAGTAATGCGTATTCTTGCAATAAACTCGGAGAATTCAACTCCATTTTCAGGTAACATGTTTTTAAATTGTAGACGATAGCCGTCTTCGTTAAGCTGATATTTCTTTAACAAAGCGGCCCTGACAACCTCATAATTGCTCTTGTCAGGTTCATCCACCATATTTAATATACTTAGAGCTTTACCTGTCAGTATCCCTGATAACTGATAAACATATTTTGCTTTGTCTATGTTATGAGCTGTACATGCTTGTTCAAATCTGTCCAGATAGAACATTATGTCATCACTGGAAGGACTAAATGTTGGTAACTTAATCTTAAAAGTATCATTATTAGCCTTCCCAGAAGATGAACCCTTGTTTGAATCATTACCATTACTCATGCTCGTCAATTTCAATTTCTCCAACTCTAAAGCTAAGAGTTTTTCTTCATGTTCCATTTTTGCTTTCCTCTCATCAGACTCTCTTTGTAACTTCCTTTCTTCAGCTTGAGCCTGCATTTGAAGTCTTTCATTTTCAGCTTCTTTTTCAAGTCTTTTATTTTCAGCTTCTTTTTCAAGTCTTTTATTTTCAGCCTCTTTTTCAAGTCTTTTATTCTCAGCCTCTTTTTCAAGTCTTTTATTCTCAGCCTCTTTTTGAAGTCTTTCAGCTTCTAGCTGTAGCTGGAGTTTTCTCTCCTCAGCTTCTGATTCCCTTTTTTGTTTTTCCATTTCCATTTGGAATCTCTTTTCATCCACCTGCATCTGCAGTTTCTTTTGTTCAGCTTCCATATGCAGTTTCTTTTGTTCAGCTTCCATTGCTTTATCATATCGAGCAGTTGCAAATTCTTCTAACTTATCACCAGTCTTCCCAAGCAATTTACCCTGCTCAATAAAGTGCTCAAATGTAGACATGTTGTCTAACATATGAGTCCAAAACCTGAAATAATTAACTAATTTATTTCAAACCTAAGTGTAACAAGTCTTAATTAAGCACTTGTATATTCACATCACATTATATTATCCCAGTCTCTGTGGGAAACAAGTCTCCAATCAAAGAACTTGTATATGAAATATCAGCACTCAAATCTTGATCATAAGTGCACTTCTCATTCAATAGTGCACGACACTATTCATCATTCATTTATCATCAGTATAGTAGTAACAGTGCATTAGCATAGCCCATTAACTAATTACTATAACTGTAAACAATGACTATGTAAACACATGCAGAATGTAAACATTGAAAATGTAAACAATACAAACAATGTAAACAATAACAATGTAAACAATAACAAAGATCAGCAACAATACAAAAACTTTCGCAGAAATCAACTAAAAATAAAGCAGAAATTAATGAAATATCACAAAAAATGTGACGATATCTGCGATAGAATTAAACAAAATACATGACACCACAGTGTATAAACAAAAATGTTGTATGAAACTAAATTATAGACAAGAGTAGGCTAACAAATACAAACAAATCACAACAAAACTAAAGAATGTGAAATAATAACGAAAACAATATTAAAACATGTCATCACAGCTAACATAAATAGCAACAGAAGTCGCTTAGCAAATTCCAGTATCGGAAATTTGCAAACCCTACAGAAAACGCTCACAATAGACGACCTCTATGACGTGGCATAATCTAACGGAGACACCACCCAACCGAGAACCCGCTGAAATATAAACATATAAATATACAAATAACATATAGACATATAATATATAGAATGAGATGATACACAGAAGACTCAGCAGAAGTATAAGGGCACAGTTTACATACAAACAGGCCACTTAACTTAAAGGCTTCCAATCGTAGAACAGCAGAAAAACGGATGTCAATCAACGTCCTAAAGAGCGAAGCTCCAACGATGATGGCACATCTGAACTGCTTCCACTGCTAACACGATGGTACAAGAGCTTCTGAAATACTGTGTGTTGAGTTGTTTCGGCACTTGACCTTCTAATCCAAAAGTAAGTTGATGGAAATCGGTACTTGGCCTTCTTCAGAAAACAACCCGTTTCAACCGGCACTTGACCTTCTCAAAAAACGACAGCACTGGAACCTTGACAGCAGCAACTTGCTTGACTTGCGTAAAAGATAACAGCAGTCCGAGTTATCCGGCAACATGTAACAACGCCGGGTACTGTCAAATTCTTGTTTCCGTCAAAAGTTGAAATTTTGACTTTTACCGGGCAACGCCGAGTACTTTGAAAATTTTGAAGATGTTGACTGTATTGAAGAATGTTAATTTCTTGAAGGATGCTGATGAATTCTTGTTGAAAATGAAGTGGGTAAGGGACCCCGTGTTTGCTAGTACCAGAATCAAACCAGCTTATGGCCACCAAATGATGCGTGATGCCATATGATGATGGATGGCATCCGCATGTCTGGTTTTGTGTAGTGTGTAGATGTGTTCAGTCAAAACAATGTTCATGCAACAATAACAGGGCAATCCACATAGGACGTCAGTAAACTCACGACGTATAAAGTCAATGAGTCTTGAAACAGCCGTTGACGTTTTTCTTCATTATTTATTGTGGACGCCACAGTGACAAAATGGTTACGCAAATGTGTAGGCACATCAAACAGTCATTATCACAGCAACATTCAATACAGCAATAAACGGTAGACAGCATTACAATGATGAGTCAGATGCATGTTATATTTCATAGTGCTGTAAATGTAGTCAGGTGGAAAACTCCATCCTTTTCTATAACAGCCAGGAGATAACCAGATGTATGAGATCAGTTCACTCTCCTTAGTTTGACTTCAGCAAGACAGACACGTCTGCCGAAGTATAAATAATGTCCTCAAAAATATCCTCTAGATAATAAAGGTTTTCTAAACCTAGTTCATTTAACAAAGTAGCAAGTAATGGTCCTTGGTACCTGCATCAACCGATGCAGTACAATGCAGCGACATGTGAGCTGGGAAAAAACATCTCGTGACGACGACTTTCGCAGACAGGCTATGAATCGAAATCGCTCACGACCCAAAATCAATAGAGTTAATGAAAATGTTAATTTACCTTGCTTTCAAGAAATACAGAAATATCACGCCTCCCGACATGTGGGAAAACACTAGAGGTATTATCTCGACTAAACGAAATATCCATAAGAGGACTACACATCCCTGACAGAACAAAAAAAGCGGAGATCCCCTCTTCAACGAGGCATCTCTTTCGCCATTCCAAATCGCTCACCCCACTAGTGGTGGGCGGAAACCGATCGACCAAACAACAAGACAAGTCATGCGCAGTCCAGCGCAAAAAATGACCACAGCTCAAAAGTTAACTGCATTCGATACTAACGCGAGAAGACAAATGCTTACCGAGAAAAGTGACTATAGATTTCAAGCAGTTGTTGCCCTTGCGTTATAAAACAGATATTGAAATAAAACTATGTTGCGAGAATTTATCACGCAACAGTCAAAGATGCTGTGGAAAAAAAAACTTATTAGTTTGTGTGGTCAGCACGCCCGTAAACAGATCGCTAGTCTAGGGGGTAATTATTTTTAAAAGATACACAACTCACAAGAAATCACACTCTTACTCTATATCAGAACACAGAATCCCAAGTTCAAAATCCAGATAGACGAGTCCACGTTTGTCGTACTCGTCTTCCTATTCTAAGTTCAAAGACCGGAAACGAGCCCTCATTTGTCGTAGATTTCCGATAGGAGAATTAAGACTAGGTTTGGTCCCTTCTGAATAGGTTTGAATAGGTGATAGACTCCGTGAGAGTTAGTGAAAGTTAATAGAATTTCCACACACGTGAGATGATAGATTTTGATATAGTGGCTGTCTCTGAAAGCGAAAAGAATTCTTCTCTCTCTCACCTATCTTCTACAACAGTTGTTACAGCGTCAGACAGACTACACCAATATACATATTACGTATATTTCTATCACTCACAGGCACGCACATACACGTGACGACAGGTAAACACACAGACGTGGGAAAACTATAACAATGATATATATATTATCTAGAACGAGCTGACCAAACACGATTATTTAGTTCAAGAGCGATTTTAATATCAGGAAAAATCGGCTCACAACATCAAAGAAAGTACATCAAGGAAAATACATATACACATCGTCACAAAACTTCAAGGAAATGTTGCAAGGATGATAGCCCCGTTATGGTGTTAACTCTAGGTTTAGCCCGGCCCCGTTAAGAGAACAGATGATGGCGCCCGAGTCACAGATACATAGGGTTTGAGTCTAAGAGTTTTCTTTGTTTTATCTCGTAATTATATGCACAGAGTTTGAAAAAAATCTGATTTAACCTAAGACAAAAAACACAAGAACTCTAGCCTTAGCAACAAATTATGCAGATTGAAAAAACAAATAGGACAGCAACAGGGTGTCAAAGATAAAATAGTGAAAATATCATTCAAACCAGCGTACACTCATTCATTCCGCCATGGCCTCTCATTCATGTACTCACGACTTTGCTCGCTGCCTCTTGGAACACACGGATTGTAGATCTTCACACAGACTAAAAAAAAATGCAGTCTTCTGCCAAGAAGTCCCCAGTTCCAAAAGACGTATTTAACTTGGAGTCTCCGGGAACGACTACTTGGGTATGCAAATTTGTTCAAATGTCTGATTAAGTCACCTAACAATTATTCCAGGCGCGGGAGTTAGCAGAGCACAGTGTCAATAGCGTAGGTTTCAAAAAAAATGATGAATGTCAGGTCGGTGCCTTCTCTCAGTATAGGATTCACTTTAGTCACACCACAGATTTGTCCACAAGATATAATCTAGTCGGGAAATGATTGTTAATATTCACGCCACCAGGCAGCAAATTATATAGAGTTTCTAGAAGAAATTAAGTGCTGGCTCCAAGGTCCAGTATTTATCATTACAGTCTTTGAAAACCCGTTATAGGGATATTAGTATTTCTGTCTAACTTGCACCGTCAGATCAGTGTTACTTGAGAAAACCCACGTGGTTCAAAATAAGGACTGTCTATTTCTTCACAAGTATGGAAACTACTACTAGGTGCTGGTAAAGTTAGGGTCACCCCAAAACTTTCACTGTGTGGAGGAAAAATAACACATATAATATAATAAACAGAATCTGTACTGGTTAAAACTTACATTTAAACTTGCAAGCAGAGAGCTTTGCTTATCATTTAAACTTCCCGTGACGTAAGTTATATTTAAAAATCCGCAATCCTCATAAATTAAGAACACGTGCGTATTCCGTCACCATTCATGAGGCTGGATTCTAGAGTTTATACGTTAGTTTAGAAAAATACACTCGACTGAGTATTAGCAGTTAAATTAAATTTATAAATAGCTACAATTGCCGTTATAAGCTAGAAATTTTAATTTTATTCTGCTTTCCACTGAATGCTTCCCTAGAAAATATAATAGCCTACCACTTTATTTCTCTTCTGCGCTAAAGAAATAGATTAAAATGAATTAAGCGATTTAACACTTTTACACTCACAAAATCTATATATCTATCATATTAATTACCTCAACCACAGAATTACAGGTAGTCGCACAACTTAAGAATAAAAATGCTGAAAATATTTCTGGAAGTCTAGAAGTTCGACAAATTGCCGAAACAAACTGAGATCTTCGCTAACAGCTATTCTGTTTTCGAGCGACCTATCTACTGTGGAGTCTATGAGCGAGAATGAAATTAAAGTTTCAAACTTGGCCAATATCTTAAAATCAGACAAAGGGCCCAAACTTACTTCGCCAAGCGAAATTATCTCCCCTACTCCCAACATTTACGTCCGCTTAACGCGTGTCGTAACTGTCACCTACTGACCACGATGTACGCGTGTCAGTTTCAAATCCCAGACAGCCTGACTCCATTGTCGGGCAGTTTTCACACTACAGCTGACCATGGCCCAAGTGAGCGCCGTGTCAGTTTGGGATTTTCCAGACAAATGTCTGGATACTGACCGGTGCAGATGTAAAGTATCACACCTCACCGGGACTTATGCCGAGAAGAAGCTCGCGCGCTCGGTGAGAATGTAGACGATTTGCTACGTCCTGTGTTCAGCGAACCGACTTATCACGCCTTCTGACGCCCTGCAGCCCTGACATCTACGTAATATCGTCCTAGCGCGATTCTCAGTTTTGAGAAAGAAACAGGTAAAGTTTGCGAATTATATGAAAATAATATTCGCAAAACGAATGGATGAAAAATATACGGGAAAAATGAAATACAGAGATAATAAAAGAGAGAATTTGGGTGAACGAATAGGAAGAAGATGTAGGAAATTAAATGAATATAAACCCTACGTGACACGTATTCTATAAATATTTTTGTGGTGGGAAGGTTTTTAATTTTTAAATTTTGCGAAGGTAGCGGTCCTATTGCCTACTCTTTACGATTTCCCACTGCTGTGGGATTTGTAACGTGCGCAACTTGCAAACGGGACCTCCTATATTTTTTTTGCCCTTATCCGAGAAGGCTAACCATCCGATCTCACTACCCAGGAGACCGGGGGGGGGGTAGTAAAACATCATTAGGACCACTGGTTATGAAAAAAAATTCCATAATATTATATTCCCTCTACTGAGAATCGAACCCGGTACCTTTAGAATTTGAGGCGGACACCATACCTCTTAGCCACTCCTATCCCTACTTGCTGATCTTCATGTTATGACTTCCTAGAAAGTAACTAAGAAGCATTTTCACAGAAAATGGAAGACTTGATAGCGAAAATGAAATAAGAAGTCAAAAATCCAGTCCAGTAACTTATCAACTGTCAACACTGCTCAAACATCCAAATATCAGTATGGAAACTAAATGACCCTTGATAAATAGTATGTTCTTACCAACTCTGTCCCGTTAGTGTTAAACATGGTCCCTGAGCAGAGAAGAAAGTCATATAGTGGGTGACCAAATACTTTGGTTTGGTTTTTGTATGGTTTTGGTTTGCTTTTGATTTGGTTTTGGTTTGCTTTTGGTTTGTAAGATGGATATGTCGAATGGCTTTGCTCTCATCTTTAGTAACATCATTCTGTCGTTGTGTGTCCAGTATCCACATACGTATTTTTCTAACTCCTTCTTTACCAACATTCCTACCCCTCTTTCATGTTTTTCTCCTCCTGAGTGTATAAGCGTGTATTGGTCTCTTTTTATGTAGCCTGTATCCAATAGTCTTGCCTCTGCAACTCCCAGTATATCGAGTTTCATGTCTGTTGCCTCTAATATTAAATTGTCAAGCTTTCCTTCTCCGTTTAGAGTTCTAACATTCCATGTTCCTATTTTTAGGCTCCTCCTACTAGTTTTGGAAGAGACTTCCAATTTGTTGGCCTTTATCCGAGAAGGCTAGGCATCTGATCTCACTACCCAGCAGATCGGAAAGGGGGGAGGGAGTATGACATCATTAGAAACAACTGGTTCTCAAAAGAATTTCCATCAATTATATTACATGTGCTGGATTCGAACTCGGTGCTTTTAGAATTAAAGGCAGACGCCCTACCTCTGAACCACTCCGACCCCCACAAATTAATAAAAACAACTTAAAACGGGCAATAAATGCTACCTGGAGAAATAGAATGAGAAATAATGACATCTGAAAATGGATAAATTGGGCATCCTGCATCAGGTATATAGAGGGACAGAAAATAAACTGGTTTTTGGCCATCTCATGAGAATGGAGCCCGACAAAATACCACTACGTGCCTACAACAGCAGAAGATTTGGTTTCAGAACACGGGGAAGACCAAGCGGAAGAAGGATAGACAAAACTCCTACAACAACAACAACAACAACATAGTCTCATATCAGCTAGTTATTACACATAATTGAGGGAAACCCGAGGCCTGTAAACAGTAAATTAATATGAAACAAATATAAAGATATGTTATCAGGCACTCGCAGGAAATAAAGAAGTAGAACACCAGACAACAGAAAAACAACAGACATGAGTGGCTTACCCAGGATTTGAACACAGGACCTTCCGTGCGACAACCCCGCCTAGCCATGCAAGCGAATCACACTATCCGCCCTGCCATGGCTAGGCGGGGTTGTCGCACGGAAGGTCCTGTGTTCAAATCCTGGGTAAGCCACTCATGTCTGTTGTTTTTCTGTTGTCTGGTGTTCTACTTCTTTATTTCCTGCGAGTGCCTGATAACATACCTTTATATTTGTTTCATATTAATTTACTATCAGCTAGTTAAAGCGACACACTCGGCTCTTGGACGAAAATTTACGCTCCGCACGGCTCTTCACGTTTAGAGTTGACCGAAGAAGTAAACGTAAAATACTGAATACGGGCAAAGAACGTTTATTCCGTCACGTAAATTTAGACAGTCAATGCGAAGCCGCTCAGTCAGCAGAATTTGGGCAATCAGTACAAGATGATTGTGTGAGTTAAATGTAGATAATCAATAAAAGACAATTCTATCAACTGAAAGTAATTTGCCGTCGGTGAAAGAGATGAGGTCTATGATAGCGATTAGTGGTCTGAGAAAAGGATATGGCGAGAAATGGACAAAAGAAAAACAAACAAACTATTCATTGTCTGAAAGGGGAATAGAATTTAGATTTCCTTCCAAATAACGAAGAAAAAATGAACAAAAAACAAAAAAACTGCTGGAGTATCAGGGGAAAGCAGCTATCTGATTGAGAAGCCCCGTGGGGTTTCCTTCTTGTTACCATGCCCACACGAAACTGTGGATGAGTCATATCTGGGCCCGCTATCGTCTGCATGGATTGTGTTATTTGCTTACGTGAGGGCTTTTAGAAGTAGCATCGTATCAGAGGTCAGCAAAGGGACGTGCTCATGGTATTGACTCTCAGGAACTCTGAACACAAAGTGGATCCATGGATCGTTAACAAACATGGCTAAACTGTTAGAATATCTTTAATGTTTTTTTTGTTTATTTTTATTTCTTTATTTTCTGCGCCTCTTTTAATTTCCAGGTGTTTAACATACACGCAAGAGCAATAAAATAAATTTGTACGGATTTTTAGAAAACATTTGTAGAAGATAGAGAATAACGACATGTCTAGGATGATTAAGTTTTGAATTGCACATGCGAAATCAATTTTCCCCAACATGTCATTAACTTCAACAACCACTACAGGTAAGTCGTACAGGTAAGTCAGCTAAAGAAATCCACGACAGAAGAAGATCCTCTTATAGGGAATTGTATGACGCAACGCTGATATAGCCGATGTTTTGGTTGCTGACTCTAGATATGGCACCGCGACCTTCTTGTTCTGGAATACCCTGGATAAGAAAAGCTGATATAGACTGACAAGGTCATGGAGTAGAGACCTCGAGTAGAGACATGGAGTAGAGACATGGAGTAGAGATATGGAGTAGAGACATGGAGTAGAGACCTGGAGTAGAGACATGGAGTAGAGACCTGGAGTAGAGACATGGAGTAGAGACATGGAGTAGAGACATGGAGTAGAGACCTGGAGTAGAGACATGGAGTAGAGACATGGAGTAGAGACCTGGAGTAGAGACATGGAGTAGAGACATGGAGTAGAGACATGGAGTAGAGACATGGAGTAGAGACATGGAGTAGAGACATGGAGTAGAGACCTGGAGTAGAGACATGGAGTAGAGACATGGAGTAGAGACATGGAGTAGAGACATGGAGTAGAGACCTGGAGTAGAGACATGGAGTAGAGACATGGAGTAGAGACATGGAGTAGAGACATGGAGTAGAGACCTGGAGTAGAGACATGGAGTAGAGACCTGGAGTAGAGACCTGGAGTAGAGACCTGGAGTAGAGACGTGGAGTAGAGACCTGGAGTAGAGACATGGAGTAGAGACATGGAGTAGAGACATGGAGTAGAGACCTGGAGTAGAGATCTGGAGTAGAGACATGGTGTAGAGACATGGAGTAGAGACCTGGAGTAGAGACCTGGAGTAGAGACCTGGAGTAGAGACATGGAGTAGAGATCTGGAGTAGAGACATGGAGTAGAGACATGGAGTAGAGACCTGGAGTAGAGACCTGAAGTAGAGACCTGGAGTAGAGACATGGAGTAGAGACATGGAGTAGAGACCTGGAGTAGAGACCTGGAGTAGAGACATGGAGTAGAGACCTGGAGTAGAGACATGGAGTAGAGACATGGAGTAGAGACATGGAGTAGAGACCTGGAGTAGAGACATGGAGTAGAGACATGGAGTAGAGACCTGGAGTAGAGACATGGAGTAGAGACCTGGAGTAGAGACCTGGAGTAGAGACCTGGAGTAGAGACATGGAGTAGAGACATGGAGTAGAGACCTGGAGTAGAGACCTGGAGTAGAGACCTGGAGTAGAGACCTGGAGTAGAAACATGGAGTAGAGACATGGAGTAGAGATCTGGAGTAGAGACATGGAGTAGAGACCTGGAGTAGAGACATGGAGTAGAGACATGGAATAGAGACCTGGAGTAGAGACCTGGAGTAGAGACATGGAGTAGAGACATGGAGTAGAGACATGGAGTAGTGACATGGAGTAGAGACATGGAGTAGAGACCTGGAGTAGAGACCTGGAGTAGAGACCTGGAGTAGAGACCTGGAGTAGAGACATGGAGTAGAGACCTGGAGTAGAGACCTGGAGTAGGACCTCGAGTAGAGACATGGAGTAGAGACCTGGAGTAGAGACATGGAGTAGAGACATGGAGTAGAGACATGGAGTAGAGACATGGAGTAGAGACCTGGAGTAGAGACATGGAGTAGAGACCTGGAGTAGAGACATGGAGTAGAGACATGGAGTAGAGACATGGAGTAGAGACATGGAGTAGAGACCTGGAGTAGAGACATGGAGTAGAGACATGGAGTAGAGACATGGAGTAGAGACATGGAGTAGAGACCTGGAGTAGAGACATGGAGTAGAGACATGGAGTAGAGACATGGAGTAGAGACATGGAGTAGAGACCTCGAGTAGAGACATGGAGTAGAGACCTGGAGTAGAGACCTGGAGTAGAGACATGGAGTAGAGACATGGAGTAGAGACCTGGAGTAGAGGCATGGAGTAGAGACATGGAGTAGAGACATGGAGTAGAGACCTGGAGTAGAGACCTCGAGTAGAGACATGGAGTAGAGACCTGGAGTAGAGACCTGGAGTAGAGACCTCGAGTAGAGACATGGAGTAGAGACCTGGAGTAGAGACATGGAGTAGAGACCTGGAGTAGAGACATGGAGTAGAGACATGGAGTAGAGACATGGAGTAGAGACATGGAGTAGAGACCTGGAGTAGAGACATGGAGTAGAGACCTGGAGTAGAGACCTGGAGTAGAGACATGGAGTAGAGACATGGAGTAGAGACATGGAGTAGAGAAATGGAGTAGAGACCTGGAGTAGAGACATGGAGTAGAGACATGGAGTAGAGACCTGGAGTAGAGACATGGAGTAGAGACATGGAGTAGAGACATGGAGTAGAGACCTGGAGTAGAGACATGGAGTAGAGACATGGAGTAGAGACATGGAATAGAGACATGGAGTAGAGACATGGAGTAGAGACTTGGAGTAGAGACATGGAGTAGAGCCATGGAGTAGAGACATGGAGTAGAGACATGGAGACAGACAAATACAATGAGGAGGAAGACTTGGGAGGACCTTAAGCTGATGACACATGACAGGAGGACTTGGCACAATTTTGTTAAATAGCTGAAGGGTGATGAGTGAATGACTGTCATTGGCAGCCAGGAGAAGACTTGTAAAATTGCATGTAGATCCAGTTGCACATCGTGCATGAAACACCTTGACAATAAACAATGAGATGGAAAGAAAGTAGATTTGTTCTTGAGAAGAATTAAACGGATACTGTGTAAAAGCAAGAGCATAAAGTGAGGTACTTTCCAGAGAAGCACAAGATATATATTAAATAATGAACTTTAAAAAAAAAAAACAAGAGAGAGAGAGAGAGAGAGAGAGAGAGAGAGAGAGAGAGAGAGAGAGAGAGAGAGAGAGAGAGAGAGAGAGAGAGGTAATGTAAATAGGTAGCATTCAAAGAAAACGAATACATACAACCAAAGTGAAACAACGTTTGACAGTAGAAGGGCAAATGTTAACCTTGTCTTTATATCTACTGTTGCCTCGTAAGAAACCTGCGCCAAAGGGCTTTGGTATGCTCTGACAGTGGCCGGTTTCTGTAGCTAATCGTTGTATACGATCAGGTGGTATCACGGGTTGTCTCCCCTGCTCTGCAGTTGTGGTCCAATAATGGCCAAACTCCGAGTAAAAGGGCGAGGGTTTTCAAAGGTCTCAGTTTGCGCTCAAGATTACTCTTTAAAGAAAAATAAATATAAGAATGGTGCTTCTATTCCAGAGAGTCTCATAGAAAGTCAAGTATAACAACTGAGTCATTTAAGTTGCTATAAACTTATTATTCTCCACTCCTTCTGTGAGACAATGTTTTGACTCGTAGTTTTATAAGCCCCCAGATGAAAGTTATTCAGCAAAATATAACATTACTAGCTCTGTGTAGATGTGTACTTTTTTTTTTAAATGAGTCATACTGGTGCAGACTTAAAATTCGTTCACTAGTGATTAACTCAAATACAGATTTATATTTATATACGAGAAGTAGCATGAAAAAGCTTGTATGAAAAAGCTTTAATACTGATTTTTTTAAAAAAAACAAGGTTAAAATAACTATTATTTTTGTATAAGGAAAACATTAATTGTTATCATCATAGGATGATCAGGTGGTTTATAAAAATGAGAGTGTCCTTTAAACTGCGCAAGTACGAAGTACTTAACTAGCGGTGTTGGAATCAGTTGGAGTCTGATGACGTCACTGCTGGTTCCCCGTAAAGATCTGGACTGTTCCTTCGCTTCAAAAGTCGAATGTTGTGGCAGCATTACGTCTCTTGCAGCAAAGTCGGGGTAACTACTCATGTTGTTTAGACACGTGTCTTCAAGACCGTCTGATGAAAGTGTCTAGCGTCGACTGCTGGCAACTTGTACCAAAAACATAGAGGAAACAAATGCCGCTGTTAAGTAGGGTCTCCTGATAAAACATCAGCTGACCTCAGCTTCCATCCACCATTTCATCTTTCTCATAACTTTTCCCGCTATCACTAAACATTAAATCTGAACCCATCGAGTCAGATGAAGTGTTTTAGGATAGCGGAAGGCAATAAATGTATCATTCTGTACATACATAAGTACATACATAAAATATTGGTACAATAAATATATACTTCTTTGGTCCTTAGTAGCTGACTGACAAAGCAATCAGTAACCGTCACACATAATGGCGTCTTGTGCGGCAGTAAAAAACTGTCTGCACATCGCTCGGTCGACAGCCGTGCTTCATGATAAATATATATACCATCATATTATCATCATCCACACCCTGCTCCTTATGGAGCCTGGGGGTACCTCTGCTATTGGTTCCTTGTGAGGAAACCTGCATAAAGCAGTCCCAAGCTTTTTTTTCAGTGGTGGTTTATGTTTCAATTCTTTTACGTGAGAAGGCTGCCAGCCTCATGTGCAACTGTCCATCAACAAGTACTTTATCCATGTCAAATGTGAATATAAAATGATAAAATATACATATTACAACTTACCCCAATAGATTGGGCTAAGAATTATATCCTGACTTGATGTACAGAAAACGGACGTAATATGTCGGGCAACTGTTTAAGATTTCGTCGTCCTTCTTATTCTAAAGGTACATGGTTCACATCCAGCACAGGGAATATAACTGATGCCTTCAGCTCAAGGTATTTCTATGTCTTCTTCATCCCTCTCGCGTCCGTCCCCAGCCATGAAAAGACATGATCAACTATGCCGCAAGAATGTTACTTAAAGAAAACGAAGAATATATGGTCAATGTGGTTGACTGTCTACGCCTTGACACGTTCAATATTTAACATATATCTTTGTATCAACACATATCCGATCCATAACAAATTAATAAACTTTCTTGTGGGATGGACATCCGCAGTCTGAAGCTCACATTACTGCCAATGGTCAAAGCCGAAAAGAAGCCACTGACACGAAAACAAACGACCCGATTACAAAACATGAAACTATAGTAGAATTTTGGAATGTCAGGACAATGAATGAGACAGGAAAACTGAAACAAATCACAATGGAAATGAGAAACTACATATTACATATCCTATGGATAAGCGAGGGCTGATGGACTGGCACAGCTACAATTAAAACAGCTACAGGGGAAACAGTACTTTACCCTGGAAGAGAGGATGGTCAACACAGTGAAGACGTAGCCATCATCCTTAGAAAGGGAATACAAAGGTCGTTACTTGCAGCGATGATGCAAACACGAATGGCTATAAACTGATAGGCTTCTGCATCATTAACAACTTAGTCATTGGGGGAACTCTCTTCACACACAAATAAGTTCACAAACTAACATGGGAATCACCAAATGGCCGCGACAGAAAATAGATAGATCACTTAATCTTATACACAGTAGATGGAGGCAGTCATTGCAAGACGTGAAAGGAAGAAGATGTGCAGATGTGGGAAGGGATTACACCTAGTCCTAGTAGTAGCAGTAATAAAGGTGAAGCATAGAACTTTTGTACATAAGGTAAGAAAAAAAAATATACGACATCAACAAACTGAAGGACAACCCCCCCCCCCCACCCCCTCCCTTCCCACCAAGAAAGCTTTTGTGGCACATGTAAAGAAACGTTATCAAACTGCCAAAAGTCAGGAGGGCACAGAGGCTGATGACGTTGACAAGTGTCTTTTCAACGCTATATACTGAAAGAAGTGAAGCATGCTTGAGATTCCAGGAAAGGAAGAAACAAGATTGGATAACACCAGCAACATTGAAAATCGTAATGATGAGAAAAGAAGTCAAAAGAAAGAAAGCAGAAACAAAGTCCCACAGGTTAAAGGACATATACACTGAACAGTACAGTCAGCTGAACAGGGAAGTAAAACGTCAAACCCAAGCCAACAAAAAGACATTCGTAGATAACCAGGCAGACGAAGCAGCACTGAGGAATGCACAAAGCATAGTATTCAAAATAACAAAAACTATCAGTGGAAAACGGGATGCAAACAATATTACACTAGTAACAGACAAGCATGGGAATCTCATCACCACAGAACAGGGGCAAGAAGCAAGATGGGCAGAACACTTCAGGGAAACACCCAATAAGACACTACCAGAGAGGCAGCTGAACATTCCTGAGGCCGAAAATGACCTGGACATCAATACTGATGCTCAAAGAAAGGAAGAAATTATTACAGCTATCAAAGGGTTGAAGAATGGAAAAGCTCCTTTCCACGACAACTTAAGCGCAGAGCTATTTAAAATTGCATCCTGAATTATCAGCAGAACTCTTAGAACCACTCTTTGCACAAATCTGGCAAAAAGAATACCACTCGAATAGAACAAATGAAGAATTATCAGATTACCAACAAGGTGACTTTACAGACTGCAACAACTGGAGAGAAATTATATTCCTCTCAGTTTTCAGCAAACTATTGTGCAGGATAATTGTCTACATAATCTCACAAGCTATAGATTATAAACTGATCAAGGAACAAGCAAGATTCAGAAAGAACAGAAGATGCGCAGATCATATCTTCACCATCAGGAACACAACAGAGCAGTGCTCAGAATGGCAGAGACAGCTGTATATAAACTTTGTCGATTTTGAAAAGGCTTTTGACAGCATACGGCAGCTTATGGAAAAGGCTTAGGGCTTATGGGATCCCTAGTTGTATTGCTTCCATCATAAAAAAACATAATAATAATAATAGCCCCTTCAGTCATAACTGACTATGGGAATGCGCCCCTGAGGTGACAGCCCTCAGCTGCTTATTTTCCTGGTGCTCCTTTCGACGTTTTCTCCTCACCTCTGCTTCTTGTGTGAGCCTCTCTTCGCCCAATCTGAGGTGGCGCCGTAAATAGCATCGCCACTAAGTGCGATCGGCAGCTTTATCCTCCCATGTTGCTGGATCCATGTCCAGTGCCCTCATATCTCTCTTGCACACATCTTTGAACCTCAGCTGTGGTCGCCCAACTGTTCTCTTGCCATCTGCTAATTGTCCGTAGAAGATATCTGTTGGGATGCGACCATCATCCATGCGGCGAACATGGCCAAGCCAGCGAAGTCTGCGCTGTCTAAGAAGCGTAAACATACTTTGAAGGCCAGCACGTGACAACACCTCGACATTTGTCACTTTATCTTTCCACGAGATGCCGAGGATGCGGCGTAGACACCGCAAATGGAAGGTATTGAGCCTTCTTTCTTGCTTAGCATAGGTCGTCCAGGTCTCGCTGCCATATAGGAGTGTGCTGGTGACGCAGGCATTATATACCGCAGCTTTGGTCTTCATTGTGAGTTTAGAGTTTCCCCAAACACGCGATGTGAGGCGGGCAAAGGTAGCTGCAGCTTTGCCAATGCGGCTGTCGATTTCTGTATCCAGTGAGAGTTTGTCATTGATGGTAGACCCTAGGTATGTGAAGTGGTGCACCACTGCCAATTCATAGTTATCGATAGTGATAACTGGTGC
This sequence comes from Oreohelix idahoensis, assembly GCA_024509875.1. Taxonomy (NCBI): domain Eukaryota; kingdom Metazoa; phylum Mollusca; class Gastropoda; order Stylommatophora; family Oreohelicidae; genus Oreohelix; species Oreohelix idahoensis. The sequence goes on from JAMPIV010002861.1 coordinate 482,414, forward strand.
AGCACCCACATCCTGACTCAGCACATTCGTTTTCTTTAGACTTATTGTAAGGCCAAAGTCCTTGCATGCTTTAGTGAAGCGATTCATCAAGCTCTGAAGCTCCTGTTGGCTTTGAGTGACGACTGCAGCATCATCAGCGAACAACAAGTCTCTTATAGTGACCCTTCTGATTTTTGTTTTTGCCTTCAGCCTTGAAAGATTAAACAGACGGCCATCTGACCTAGTGTGAAAGCATATTCCTTCAGTTGCATCTCTGAATGCATGTTTCAAGAGTAAGGCAAAGAAGATTCCGAAGAGGGTCGGAGCCAGAACACAGCCTTGTTTAACGCCACTTCGTATATCAAAGGGCTGTGACGTGCTTCCAGCATATTGGACTGTTCCCTTCATGCCGTCATGGAATGACTTTATCATTTCCAGCATTTTAGAAGGGCAGCCTATTTTCAGGAGGATTTTAAAGAGTCCATCCCTACTAACCAGGTCGAATGCTTTTGTGAGGTCTATAAAGGCGATATATAATGGTCTTTTCTGCTCTCTTGATTTTTCCTGAAGCTGGCGGAGAGAGAAGATCATGTCTGTTGTTGATCTGCCAGCTCGGAATCCACACTGTGACTCAGGATATATGCGCTCAGCTAACTTGTGTAGTCGCATTAAGATGACTTTGGCAAAAACCTTACCAACAATACTAAGAAGAGAGATGCCTCTGTAGTTATTGCAATCACTTCTGTCTCCTTTATTTTTATACAGTGTTACAATCTTGGCATCTCGCATGTCTTGAGGAATAGTTGTCTCTTCCCAGCACTGGCACAGCATCCTATGCAGGGGATGTAATAGTGTGCTCTTACAGCATTTGATTAAATCAGGAGGAATCCCATCACTGCCTGGTGCTTTGCCAGAGGCCAAGCTATCAATGGCCTTGCTGAGTTCCTCTAATGTTGGTTCGGCATCCAGCTCCTCCATAGTTGGCAGACTGTTGACACCATCAAGGGCTGCAGGCGTAACGGTATTGTCTCTAGCGTAAAGCTCAGAGTAGTGCTCGACCCACCTCTCCATCTGCTTACCCTTATCGGTTAGCTTCTCTCCGCTGATCGTTTTTAGCGGTGCCATCTTACTTTTATGGGGGCCAAGTGCTTTCTTTATACCGTCATACATTTGTCTAATGTTGCCTGTTTGCGCTGCGATCTGGATGCTCTCACTGAGCTGGAGCCAGTAGTCATTTGCACAGCGTCGAGCAGTTTGTTGAACTTTGCTTCTCGTAACCCTCAGGATCTGTAGGGTTCTGGCACTCGGTGAACGTTTGTATTCATTCATAGCACTGCGCTTAGCTTCAATGACAGGTGCCATCACATCTGATGAAGCATCAAACCAGTCTTTTGACTTTGCTGTTTTCTTACCAAAGGTGGCAAGTGCAGTACTTTGAATGGTGTTCCGTAGATGCTCCCAGTTCTCTGTAATAGTATCACCATGCTGAGGGCTACTGAGCACTTTCTCGAAGGTCGCAGTGAATTGAGCGATCATGAAAGGGTCTGACATCTTGCTGGTATCAATGCGTGGTTTCCCTTCATGTCTGACACGATAGAGTTTTCTTGGTTGTGCTCTGATTTTGCAGCAAACCAAGGAGTGATCTGTATCACAGTCTGCACTATGGTAGGAGCGCGTGGAGAGCACAGACCTGAGGAGTGGCCTTCTGACGAGAATCAGGTCAAGTTGGTGCCAGTGCTTGGATCGTGGGTGTCTCCATGACACCTTATGCTGGGGTTTTGTCTGAAAGTAGGTGTTGGTCACGCAGAGGTCATGGTGGACGCACAACTCTAAGAGCCGTTGTCCATTTTCATTCATCTTGCCAATACCAAACCTGCCCAGACATGAAGGCCATGAAACATTATCGGCACCCACTCTAGCGTTAAAGTCACCAAGGAGAACAAGCTGTTCTTGCCTAGGTATGCTTTTGATAATTGCTGTTAGATTCTCGAAGAACTCATCTTTAGCTTCTGAGGCAGAGTACAGAGTAGGAGTATACACACTGACAAGGGTGATGGGACCTGTGCTAGTTTGTAGGCGGAGCGTTAACAGGCGTTCTGATCCATTCTCGCCTGGTTCAACCATTTTAGTTAGCGATTTTTTGACCGCAAAACCTACTCCGTGTTCTCTAGCTTTATTAAGATCTTTCCCTTGCCAATAAAATGTGTAGTCCTTCTCGCTCACCGTTCCAGAGCCCGCCAGGCGCGTTTCCTGAAGTGCAGCTATATCCACCTGAAGTCGTTTAAGCTCATCATTAATTATGGCTGTCTTCCTTACATCGTTTACATCCTGTAGGTTTTCGGATAGTCCAGTCAACATAGTCCGGACGTTCCAGCATCCCAATCTGAGAGTTTGCTTATTTCTATTTTTTCGATAATTGCTTGGTGCAAAATTTTCTGTCCACAGTTCGGGTTTGACCCTAATCCCCATGCACCCAATGGGGAAAGCAGACAGTGGCGGGACAACACCTTATTGACTGGAGGCTGCCCAGCTTGAAGCGGGCGGTAGCTGTCCAGTGAGATCCTAGAACCTCTCCCACTGTCGGAAGTAGCCCCTGGCGCCATGCCCTACGCCAATTGGGCAAAATGCTTATAACCGGTAACTGCTACTTCCCGTGTTTTGCCGACACCTATAGGGTGAAGCTGGAGTGTCCTCTCCAGGGCGCGAGCTTGGGCACAGTTATATGGAGATCAAGCTGTTGCCCATGCAGCATGTTCCCCCTCTCCACACAGCCGGTAGATCCAAAGGAACGGCAGTAGCCGATACAGTTTGGTACCAGCCATGTCGCAGGAGTTGCCAGAATAATGTCGAATCGACATTAGACTGCCTTAGGGACTCCGACTCCGGATTTATCCTCAGGGTTTACTCCCGAAGCCAATTCCATAAATGGATATTCCCGCAAGGCAGCGGTGGTTTGAATTCAGAGTTCCTTCTCTTAGATAAGCTACCAACCAAGGATCACGAGCCCTATCTGCCCGAAGCTGCTGGTTTTAAGGCGCCAGTTGCTCGCCTTTGCCCCTTCTCCCGTCAGTGGAAACAGTTCCGCCGGGCTCAAATTGAGCCACACGTGAAGGCCGGGAGCTGGACTTGGTTGTCAGAGGCTGTTTGAGGCGCGTGCCATAGAAGTATTTTATCTGCAGTGAGAGCTTATCCTCACTACAACTCCCGGCAATAACAACCTTTGGAACTATATCATCATAAAACTTCCATCATAAAAAACATATATGCTAACTTAACATGCAGTGCTGGGATAACCCGTGTCATCGAGGCACTATTTTTGTGGTGCTTAGATGGCAGGGAGGATAGTGTGATTCGCTTCCGTAGCTAGGCGGTGGTGCCGCACGGAAGGTCCTGGGTTCGATTCCCCGATAAGCCACTCACGTCTATTGTTTTTCTGTTGTCTAGTTTTCTACTTCTTTTTTTCTCACGAGTGCCTAAAACATACCTTTACGTGTGTGTAATATTTATTTACTGTTTACAGGCCTCGGGTTTCCCTTCTTTATGTGTTTAAAAGTGCTGGGATGAGAAACTTTACTTTCGAATTGAAAACAGGTGTACGTCAGGTGTGCCCCTTATCAGCCATTCTGTTTTTAACTGTCATAGACTGGGTAATGCGTGTCACGTGAAAGATAATTTATTTTACCATCTTGTCCATAATTTGATTACTTCTTTAAATGTTCTGTTTTTCTGGACATTTTGTAATTTCTTTTTCTTTCCTTTTCTACCTTTGTGGCCAAACTTTCTCACCCTCTCAACCCCACCCGAGGTTGTTTACGCTGGCCAGCTGCGGTCAGCTAACGCTAGACGTAATGTTATCTAAACGCACCTGTTCGACCAGAGAAACATTTCTCGGGTCCGCTTTAAGTGTTAGAACGAGCCAAAGACGGTTTCTGTGAAAGAAACGGTTCGTTAGCGGCGGGTACCCTCTGTGGTCCCAACAGGGGAATTTCTCTGGTCGCTTTAAAACGTTTGATGACGAGCGGCTGGTACCCTTTGAGGCCTGGGTAACGAGTGTGATCTGTTTCAGGGGAAGATAACAACCCGCGGTCAGTCTTTGGGTTTTCGCCCCTTAGACAAGATAGAGCATAATGTTATGCATTTCTCTACCTGGGGAACTTTCGCACGATTTCTTTTGTCTTACTCTAGATTACGTCTTTCGCCGAACTTCTGTAGAAATACGCACGCCAGGTGTTCGGGGGGAGCGTCCCTTGTGATCTATAAGAGTAGACTGGTTTTAATAGACAAAGGATTCGTAAATTTTCTTGGCCCGTAGATGACCATCATGAGATAAGGCAAACTTTAACACAGTACTAGAATGTGTTTGCCTATGTTCTAGTCATTTTTCGGGGTGAGTTGACATATCTTATAATTATAATATGATGTATTCATGTTAGCTTTTATATATATCTGTTAGGGAAGTGAATTTATTTCTGAGGACTTCTCCTAGTAATTTATTCAGTGATAAGGTAGCGCTGTCTACGGCCTATTAAGTGGTGCTTACACTGTTACGGTTTATCATGGGTTAAATGTTAAACTTACAATAACAGATATTAGGCGTAGAATCAGTCCACGAATGCTTACCATTGGGTTAAGAGTCAGCAAAATTAACTGTCATTTCTGTAAGATAATGTCAGGTGTGGATTGTTCACTTTAAAACTGAATAGTGAGATGCAGGTAATAACTCTGGATTATAGGAGATAGTCACTTATTCCTTTTTGATAGATATTTCTAGTGGCAAGGGAGGATCATTTTATGCTTACTTGTGTGGCTAGGCACTAGTCTATAACTTTCCCTGAAAGCAGTCACCAGGCATAGATATAATTATATCGTATGATCTAGCCACAACTGTATTATTATAGCAAGAACATTGCATTTTCTTTGTACTCATTTTGTGGAAATGCTAATATATTTCCCAAAAGGGACATACGATTTATTTGTGTAATGTCAAATGCTGTAATCTGTTTATGTAAATTCATTTAATGTTGTAAGATGAATAAGCATATTCATTTAACTGTAACTACAGGTTAGGTTTCCTGTATGTTGAGATTGGGAGAAGAGGAGTAGATTGTTGCTGTCAGAACATTTAATGACAGTTACATGGGTGTACAAAAGATATTAAGCCTATGCGGGCGCGTGTTGATAATTGATATTTTTAAGGAACAGGAGACATGGTTAAAGACAGCCCTAAACTATCATAGCAATAACTACAATAAATCTAATCCCATAGTGGAGCGAAACTTTCTGTATAAAGTTAGTGTGATTTTAGCGTTGCTTGAAGTTAAAAGGTGTCTCTTTTGGGTCTCAGTTTCAGGGAGACCGACTCGCGAGAGCAGATTCCAATCAGGCGAAGAACGAAATATTCTCTTCGATCTAGAGGGTTCTGAATACCGCTAGCGTAACGAATCGTCAACCCCGTTCCTGAATCAAAACCCCTTTTTGTCAACGCCAAGTTAAGCTCACGCAGTGCAACGGAGCCAACGCTAAATCTGGAATCGCCAAACGCAGTAGTAGTTCTCTACTCGCCTATTGGATTACCAGCCAGAGCATTGCGGCTTCCAGAATATCAAACCCGCTCAGCATGCCTATAGCAGAATTCCATATCACCCGCCTTTTTTGTGCCTAAACGGGGCACTCAGCAAACCACAGCCAAACCAGTTTAAACAGGATTTACAGCCGCCTTGCGCCGGATAAGCGCGCCTGGGTCTCTTTGTCCTCAAGTGACTTCTTCTGGTGTATTTCCTGGATACTTAAAACCTCGCACGTATAAGCAGCCATCTATGGACAGAGTCCCAGCCCCACTCTCGCTATAAGGGGAGTCACCAACGTGTAGCACCAACAAAGAAAGTTTTGTAGGCTAGTCCCTCACGAAGGATCTACAAGTAATTCACTTCCTGAAGCTAGTACATTTGGTCCCCGAAAAGCGGACAGGCTGTCGCCCAGTTCAATCAGTTGGTCAGCAGGAGATAAACAGCGTCCCCCAGCCCAACTCGCGCCAGTAGGGGGGGTCACCAACGATAGCGCCTATACAGTGATGTTATTCAGGTTAATTCCATCACCGATGGAGGATATATACGAAAACACCACTTACTGGAGTTACTTCAGTTGGTCCCCGAAAACCGAAGGACTGTCACTCGATTATTTATCTCTTTGTGTTCTACAGGTTTTATGAATGGTGATCTGTGTGTGTGGTTGTTGGTGTATATGATTATTGATGAATATTTGATTATTAATGTAATTTTATGTTGTTGTGATGATATGCATTATTTTCATGCTTTTCTTCTTTAATAAAGTTTACACCTTTATTAATACGCTGTTCACGACCTTTCCATCCATATTTGTATTTTTAGCTCTTTACTATAATCTCTATGTATGATAAGAGAAAAGAGAGAGAGAGCAGGAGGTGCTTAGACAGACATAAGTGAGTTGAGGTTTGGAGAGAGAGATCATTTTGGTAAATCTTCTTCCAGGTTGTCTCAAGTCCATCTCCTATTTACACCTTTCTGTGAGTGTAATCTATAACTCTGTCAGTCCACTATCCCTTGTCGATTTCACTACAGTTGTCCAACTCGACAAATACTCTACACTCTAACTCAACCACGACAATGCGCCAGACAACAGAAGATATCCCTAGAGGAATTAGATGGACAACGTTCGCCACATTGGAAGATCTAGAAAACGTAGACAATATTTTACTACTCTGGCACTTCCAAAAAAAAAAAAAAAAAAAAACAGACAGACTGAATAATTGCAGCCAAAAAGTGGGACTGAACATCAACCTGAAGAAGACAGAGGCCATGACACTAAATGTAATACATACTGAGCACATTAAAATAAGGAATGAAAATCTGGAACACAAAAATACATTTACATATCTAGCATAGTAACAGCAGGCGACGTAACAAATAAAGACATCAGTAACAGTGTCAAAGAATTGGATCGTTCTTATTTTCGTATTTTCCCTCTCTCTCTCTCTCTCTCTCTCTCTCTCTCTCTCTCTCTCTCTCTCTCTCTCTCTCTCTCTCTCTCTCCCTTTCTCTAACTATTTCTCATTTTCGGAGCCCAAAAATCCGTACTACGGTCACTGTTTACATTTTCACACTTCGATTCATGTCAGGTCAAGGCGTAATTGGCCATCCCGAAAGATTAATTGAATCACTAAACACGATAATAACCAGATTGACTACAGGCAAGACGAACTTGAAATACGAGTTTAGTTGCATAACCACGTCTGTCTAGACGGGTAAACGGATTTGTATCGTTCCAGCGTTAAGTCAAGCGATCGGGAGTGTCTGATAAGCTATGTACTCAGACCTCCGAAATTACCTGTGATAATAAGTACAGATAATCTCAATCTTAGGAGACATTTAAAGCAGTGAGTTAAAAGTGTGATAATAGTAACATGACCGATAATCGACGGAAACAGCTAGTCTTTATATGCAAAGTGACTGTTTTAATTTCACAAACGTTTGAGTCACACAGAGAATTCCATGAGGAAAGTTATCATAACACGCACCTTTGAATGCTATTGGCTGGCATTTGGGATGCGAATATACATTCGTTCTGATTGGAAGTTTTGTTGGAAACACCGGCGGAAGCTTGGGCCGAAAGTTGTGATATAACGCAGCACATTTTAGACATACGACACTGCATTCCAGAATCGCCAAAGTAGACAGCTTGAACTAAAGCCAGGAAAGAAAGAAGTAAGGACTCTGACCTTATAGGACCGGACGTATTGGAGCACCTTTGAACACTACAGCAAGGCCACTCTACAAGTTAATACGGAAACCGGACTCCCACAGGGCCTACTCACAAGTCACAGAAGGATTCTAAATAGAAAAAATACCCCAGACGCGTGTTCGAGGCATCTGCATCAAGTTGCCAAGACTATTCAACTAAGCAAGAAGTCTAGAGTTCCCAGAAGTTATTGGAACTGTGGTACGGATCGAAGAGGCCATTTGAGGTACTACTCTACGAAACCAGTTGTACTACTATTCTGTGGTTCAAAGCTTGCGATCGACACTTGAAACCAACGTTCCTCAGGTTGTGAAGATACCTGCATTGACCAGGAGAAGTTACCTCTTGAACTTATCTGGATGCGTTCACTCGCCACGGAGACGAATTGACGGAAACAGCAGTATCAGCACTTGGGGGTTTTCGCAGCTAAGTTTCTAGCGGGCCAAATAAAACAGAACTCTATCTATGTGTCAAAATTAAACCTCCTAAAGCCTACATATTTCCCATGAAGACACTTACTTTTATTAAGCACCAGCTCTTATTTAATTACATTTGTTCAAGAGTAATTGATCAGTAAATTTGTTATATGTTGTTTTACAAATTCAAAGTTGACTTAGTTGTTACAGAAAGAAGTACACACGCATGAATCGGTATCTTCAATATATATCGATATAGAGCTAATAAGAAGAATGAATTTTACTATTAAATCAGTTGGAGGCTTGTACGAGCTAATAATAAATTAAGGACTAATCCTTCACAAAAGGCGGCGGGCAGATAAAAAGTTAACATTGCTAAGACTCATTCAGCATTGTTCTTCTTTTCTCAATATCTTGTGATTACTCCCTCGAGGTAGAAGTATTATCATCCTTCCATCTGCATTTCTACCAAGAATAACCGTGTGCGAAGGTAGACCTTTGAAGACCCACAATCGATACTCTAGGTTTTGGCCAGTGTTGGACCATCACTGCAGAGCAAGGGGAGGCAACCCTTGACAAACAGAATGAAGCCTCCGCCAACCTTAACAATATTTGGAAATCTTCTCTGTACAGCACACACACCGATTTAAGATTGTACGAGAGTTGCGTACCTTCTATTCGTGTGTATGGCGTAGAGTGCTGGACAGTAAGAGAAGATAAAATGTCCTAATTATCCTCATTCCAAACAACCTGCCTAAGAAAATTTTCGATTTTTTGGACCAGAAACCATCTCCAACCAGAAAATGCTTACACGGTGCAGTCAAAAAGGCATGCACACGATCACTGCGGCAGACGCTGGAACTGGGTTGGCCATGTCCTCAGAAGAGACCCTGACACCATCACAACAACTGCTATACTCTGGACGGACTGCGGAAGAGAGGCAGACCATTGACAACCTGGCGGAGAATATAGGCCTAACAACATATTCCCTAAATGACTCAATGGGCATATAATGGGATCCTTTAACTTGTCTTTCTGTCACTTCAGTCACCTAAGACAGCATTTGCTTTGGGCCGTAACGTTTTGTATGTGTTTGTATGGACATATTTTCTTGACAATTGGCACACTAAGGGTGATGTGGTCAACATTACGCCGGTCGCCTTAACTTTCCCAGAGTTGCACTGGTACCCAATTCATGAGGCTGGGTCGACCCCGGAGCCGTTTGCAGTCTACAAAATTTCGCCTCAACTGCGGCTCTGAAGTGTAAGATACTTCACATTATTAGGTCCAGAATTAAGACATGGGACCGACCACTTCCCTTCCCAGTCGCCTGTGCCGGCCTTATCTCAAGAGTAGAGTCATGTACCCATTTACAGCCGAGCAGACTTGAATGTGATGCCATTAGGTGTCAATCTCCGAACCTGGTACTCTGCCGCCGATACGTAGTGAAACAAATAAAGAGGGAAAACTCTAGTACTATCAACAGTAAATAAATAATACACGTAAAAAGGTATATTGCAAACACTCCGTAAGAAATAAAGAAGAAAACTAGACACACAAAAACAAAACAAAACAAAAACAAAACAACAATAACAGAAGTCATTCGCTTAACGGAGTCTCGAACCCAGGACAATACGAACAGCATTACCGCCTCGCTACGGGAATGACTTCGTGACTGACCCACTGCCAACTAGGCACCGCAAAACAGGCTGTCTTGACATTAGCACGACTGCCCAACATAACTACGGAATTTTGAAGCGCTGTTGTCTCTTAGCCAATCGCCCGCTTACGCCAAATAGCTATGTCAATATGAATGTAACAACACCGATTCTCTTTGTTTAAGGATAAATGTGTAACGACTAACGTTTAAAGACAAATGTGTAAGAACTAATGTGTAAATGACAAATGTGTTGTTAGATGCAACAACCACTTAGTCACGGGATAACTCGCATATAAACAACAATTAGATCTGTCAAGGTCACACGCATTCAGACAACGCTCGTATATTTGTTTCCTTTGCCACGCGCGATCCGCTCGAACCAAACTTCGGCCGGCACCGTTATGATAGATGGTTTCCATCGCATCACGTGACAGTCATTGAGGACAGGGGCTTATTCAGTCAGACACTGCGTCCATAGAAACGCATTATCTGCCAGCATGCGCATCGTTAGAGGATGTAGCTGTCTTTTCCCAGGCGTAGCTAATAATTTCTGAGAAGGAATTCACGATGTGGGCAGGAGGAAGGACATGCAGCTTTGACATAAATTTAGTTTTTAAATATCGATGCAAAATTATAGGTAATCATGAAGTGAAATGACGTTTGATATCTTCTTCTTCTTCTTTTTCTTCTTTGTGTGCCCTGAAAAGGACGTTGGTTGCGTTGTGTTCGTTTACAGCGAAGCTGCGATATTTGCGCCTTTCGGCCGACACATCCGACTTCAGCACGGCATTTTTGGGACCGGGTTAGCCGTCCCACTTCGATCCCTACTCACTCAGCCAGTCTGCAGTGATGCAGCCCGTTTCCAGGACCACCACTTGGAGGTGGAGTAGGGTCGTGATCAGCTCTGGTTCGCTGACCGTGACGTGAGCAGTCTAGCTATGGGTCGCTGACTGCATTCCTCACTGTTGACGCGTCTTATGTCCCTACGTTTGATATGCTATTTGCTATAATAAAACTCAGTGTTGTCGACTCGAGTCATTCAACTCGGAATCGAGTCAGACTAGTCACCACAGCGACTCAATTTTTCCAGACTGGTCTCGAGATGTAGATAATAGCGACTCACTCGACTCAAGGCTTGCCAATTTTGGCAATTCGACTCGACTCCCTGTTCTTATTCATAATGCTCTCTTAAATAAGGAGAAACCAAAAATGGCTTTTCTTAAAGCCATATCACCCAGACAAAAATTCCATTGTGCAAACACAACATTTCCTTCAGCTTATCAGACATAATAGGACACTGTTGTTAGACAAACCTCAGGGAGACGGAGCCACCGTCTAAACATTCACATTCCTGGACTATGGAAACATAACACTCCGGACTACGGGAAAAAACTTTTTCCTTGCGTCAGACAGAAATAATGTGGAAGGAAACAAAAATTGAAGCACAACAACTCATGAGATTTAGTGCTGTATTATTCCATCCATTTCGTTGTAGGCTTCGGGAAAGAGGGAGAAGGGAAGAAGTATGGTTGAGAAGATAATATTTCTAAAATGTAATACTGAAAAATAACTTTGATCGAATAAAAACAGCCCATAAATAAGATAATAAATATACTAAAAGTACATATTATTATTTTTCATTATTATTTGTAGTGATCGATGTGATTGTTCGATAAAGCGTGATTGTGTCCATTAACAGTTTTAGATTTTTTTTAATGAGGTTCACCTCCCCGGCTCGACCTTAAAGCTAGTGTTAGAGACTTGAGACTTGCAATAAGAGACTTGCGACTCGACTTGAGACTCGTTAGGACAGACTTGAAGACAAATCTGATAAAACTCAGTAAGAAATGAGGTGTACTTAAGGCAGTAAAACTCACTAAGAAATTAGATTTATTTACGGCAGTAACATACATTAAAATTTATATATATTTACGAAATTACAGCTAAAAAAAAAAGGGACATTCTTTCGACGGGAAAACTCAATAAGAAACGAGATACATTTACAGCAGTACAATTCAGTAAAAAAAAAAAAAGATATACTTACGACTCATGAGAAGATGAGGTGTGTAAAATTCAGTTCGGTACGAAGAGGTTACCAACGTAAAACTGACGAAAAGAACCAGATAAGCATCGTTGGAAAAAGAGGTGAGAAGAAGACGCTGTCGATGGATCAGACCTACATCGATGACACCTGTTGAAAGTATTTCAAGACAGTCATTTACCTGAATCACCGTGGTAAGTGGAAAAAGACCGAAAAACAAATAGTGAAAAAAAAAATTATGGGACAACCTTGAGTTGCAGTCACGTGAGGCCTGCTCCGTGGGGAGCTAAAGGGTGCTGATTGACTGATTAATTAATTGATTAACTGATTGATTAATTGATTGATTGATATGTTTATCTACAAGCGTTCTGCCAAATGTCAGAACCACATTATTATCTATGCCTGAAGGCACCACAAAATGTAATCAAATCAACCTCAACAAATAAGAAACAGCCGGACATCATTACTCTGCTCCAGTCTAGCTGTATTTGATTCTGTTATGTCTATTTGATTACATTGTATCATTCAAGCATGATAGAAGTCAAGCGACGGTGGTTAACATTCATGAATTTTCATAACTGTGGCCTATGTCACGGGATAGTCTCCCCTGCTTTGCAGTGATGGCCCAACAATGGCCATAGTTTAGAGTATATAATTGTGACGGTATTGCCTCCACTGTTTTGCAGTAGTGTTCCAACAGTGGCCAAAACTCAAGAGTATCTGTTATAGGAATCAATGGAGTCTATCTTTACACAAGATTACTCTTGGCAGAAATGTAGATACAAGAGTAGTAAAGCTTCTATCACATGGGAGTCTTCATACGATATTCAGATAAGCGAAAACAATGCTGGCTGTTGCTAAGCACATTAATTCTATAATCTGCCGACACTTTTATGAAGAATTTAGCAATGATTGTTCTAGCTCGTTGAGCCCCCACCGCTGAGTTAATCAGTGGAATTTATTATTATAATATATATATATATATATATATATATATATATATATATATATATATATATATATATATATATATATATATATATATATGTCGCTGTTTAGAGTGTGTGTTTAGTGACTTTGACTGAGACAAACATGTAGCACATTTAATAGATTAAATCGAAGTTAAATTTGTAACATTACAAATAACAAAATTTAATAATGACTTTCGGTTTTAACAGTTGGAAAATAATTTGAATAGTTATGAATCAAGAAAAATTACTCATCACGCTGGTGATGGTAGTGTGGGGTTATAAAAAGTTCAAGTGGCAGCATATAGGTTAACTTAGCTGCCAATGATGATTCTAATCTTCCTCCTGATGGGTAGGTTTTCTGTACACTGCTGTCACTCGTCACTGGTAAAGGTTTGTAGGGTGAAGCTCGTTTCCCAGGAAAGTCTAGGAGAGTCTTCAAAGCTGGTCTGCCGTTTTAATGCGTAAACCGCTTGTCCCTGCTTGTGCCAGAAATGGTCCTTTCTGCTGGTACCACCAATAACTGGTAATAGAAATAGAAACGAAACGCTCTTCTGAGTATGGCGTTCTCCCGACACAGTTATGTGCCCTTCCCCCCCCCCCCCCTTTTTTTTCTATTCTACCATCCCATGTCAGAATTTAGCCTCGATGAGAATTAAATGTAATTCCTCGGGATAAAACTTCCTTTACATTTAAACTGAATAGCTTTAGCTTTACATTACATTTAAATGAAAAGGCTAAACGTACAGATATAATATGTTTTACATTTACATCTCCACTGTTTCAAAAGTGTTCGCAATATAAATTCATTTATGTTTCCTTTACATTTACACTTGTGGAAAAGTTTGAAACTTCTTTTAATTAAAATGAATATTTTCAAATAGACATTTACGCTGGTTTAAAGCGTGAAACCTTACATTAATTTTGAAGTGAAAATGTTTATAGGGATATTTACACTGCTTTGAAAATGTAAGTCTTATTCTTAGAATGTACATCATTTCTTTCATCTTTCCATCCCTGCTCCATAGGGAACGTGGAACTACTTTATGTTTTTAGTTATCGTTACGAAACTATCAATAAAGCAATCACCAGCCCTTGCAATGTTGGTTCATGAATCATCATTCTATACACTGAGGTTGCCAGCCCCAAATGACTTTGACATCCAATAGCGAGTTTCACACATTAAACTTCACAGGGTAATATATACATATATATGATAGTTCACATGTTAGTAATAAAATATGAAAAGTAAATCACAACTTACGCCAATCCTGGCTACAGACTTGCCGCACAGAAGAATAAAAGAGACGAATCTTTCTCTTACGCGTGTCTGTGATTTCTTTTAATTTTACAACAGAATGCCCCTTCTGACTCCGTGTTTCTTCAGTTTCCTAGTTCCGGTGTTCCTTATTAAAATGTAGAGATTTCCTGGGCTTTTGTAAGTCTTATCTGGTTCTCCAATTAAAGGTCCGGTTAACAAATAGGAATTATGAATCTAGTTCTTCACTCTGACGAAGGTCTGCTGTTGTTTTGGCGAGCGTGCAAATCACAGAGAAATAAAACTGCGAAAAAGTCAGCCTATATTCCCCTCCAATGATCTTATGAATGTAATCAGAAAGATCCAATCAATTCAAACAGGTCGGGTGTGGCACTTTCCAAATATTTCCTACACGGAAAATTTTGCAAAAGGTCACGTCTCCCATATATGGTAATATGATGTCTTGCATACACTCTCGCCAACACATTTGTAGACTCATATTGTCTAAAATGTAATAAATCCATGATTACGTTTTACCAAGTTACCGGAAGCGATTATATCACTCTTTTTTCTGCCCACAGGTGTTACACAGACGGTAAAGTTGGTGTAGCAAGGATGACCCGGAAGCGCTTATGTCATAAGTTCCGCCTCGTGTACGGGTTATCATGTGTTTCGCCAGACAAACACATCTGGTTCTATTCAACACTCCTTGTCGTTTGAAAAGATGGTCAGACCGATATTGTGATAAAATACTGCCGCTGACCGTCTAATAACCTGGCATAATTTAACACGTCTTCTTGAAGCGTAAATACGATACAATAAAATAAGAATTACTCCCGTAGCAAATACTGCCATAGTGGAGTGGCGTGTTAGAGACTTCACCATGCTATGTCCAGCATAGAGTAAAATAGTGAAACTAACGAATGAAAAGGCATGATTTATGCCAAATAAAAGCGACGAGTGAGAAAAATGAAGAAAAATTAAGAATACTGCCGGAGGGCTAAAGGTGTGAGAGATCACACAAAAGAGCATGTTCAGACGTTTTTTCACAATAATTCTTCTTCTTCTTTGATCCTTAGCCGCCGACCGTCAAAGCAGTCAGTGGCCATCACGCCTAGTGGCGTCTTGTAGAGCAACAACAAATTGATTCCACTTTGCTCGGTCGGCTGCCATCCTTCGTACAGTGCCCAACTCTGGTTCATTCTTTGCATCTCAGCCTCCACAGTCCTCCGCCAGGTTGTTTTTGGTCGGCCTCTCTTTCGTTTTCCTTCAGGGGTCCAAAGCATAGCTGTTCTTATGATGGCATCGGGGTCGCTTCTGAGGACATGGCCAACCCAGCTCCAGCGTCTGCCTGCTATGGTGGTGTGCATGTCCTCTTGCTTGCTCCGAGTATGCAGATCTTGGTTGGTGATGGTATTCGGCCAAAAGATTCGGAGAATTTTTCTTAGGCATGTTGCGTGAAAAGAGGACAATTTCGACATTTCCTTCTCTGTAACTCTCCAGCATTCCGCACCATAGAGAAGCACAGAAAGCACACAGCTCTGATATAATCTTAATTTTGTGCTTGTGCTGTATTGAGAGGACTTCCAGATGTTGTTTAGGCTAAAAAAGGCTGTTCTTGCCTTATTCATTCTGATTTTGATGTCTTTGCCTGCCCCGCTGTCTGGTGTTACTATGCATCCTAGGTATGTGAAGGTGTCTGTCTGTACCAGTTGCTGATTCCTTACTGATATGGGCTCAGGGTTGCTCACATTGAGCGCCATGACCTCTGACTTCTTTAAATTGATGTTCAAGCCCACCTGCTGGCTAAACTTATTAAGTCTATCCGTTTTTTCCTGGATGTCACAATAATGAGGGTCTTTAAATGTGTCTACCTTCGCTCAAGATTACTCTTGGCAGAGCTGTAAACAGAAAAATGGTGCTTCTATTTTTGCTATTTATAGGATTTTTCAGAAATCAAGCACAACGCTGAATTTATCAACGCTGTTGTGAATCTTGCATCTGCCCGTCCATTCTATGAAGAGAAAGATATATTAGCTCGTTTCTGAGCCACCAACTGAATTATTCAGTAAAATATTACCTTAGCAGCTCTGTTGTATTTATGTATAAGATCACTGATTCATACGTGTGCACTTCTCTCTGTAATAATTAAATCAACTATTAATTTGTAAATACATATAACAAATTTAATAATCACTTATTGTTTAACACGAGAAAATAAATAAATCAATTTATAAATTGACATAGAGAGTCTTTCCTGGAAAATTAAAGTGCAGGCAGTTTTTGGAATTTTTGAGAAGAGTGTCTTTTGCTATCGCCGGGTTAAAATCACTTAACTGGTCAGATGCTGGACTGGTTTGCTAACCGCTCCGTCAATTGTAGATGAGGGCACGTCCCAGGCGTAGTTGTAGGAGTAACCGCTCCTAACGTCAGGTCATTGATCTTCACAACCTGTCGAAGGCAGGCGTCTAGCGTAAACTACAAGCTGTTGATCCAGACTCGTATCAAGCTGGTATCAAACACTGATATCTCCAACCTGCACCAAAAACTCGTATCGCCAACTTGTGCCACAACCTGGTATCACCGACTTGTACCAAAAACTGGCATCACCAACTTGTACCACAAACTTTATAAGAAACAAATGTCTATGCTAAGAATGGGTATTTCCGACATTAGTCAGGTGCTTCCCAGCTATCACTACTACCGCCCATTTTTTTCTCAGTAATTTAACCTTCCCTGAGCATAAATCACAAACCCAGCGGATTTGATGGAAAATCAAAGTCACTCTCAGTTAGTTTGATGACAAATGTGACTGGACAGCGGGAACGATTTTTGCCTGGTTTACACATGTTTAAATACATATAAACTTTTTAAAAGGTTAATATAGTAAATATGTACACCATGTTGTCTTGATTATCCACACCCTGATCCACGTGGAACCTGAGGCTACCTCTGCTTTTGGTTCCCTGTGAGAGCCGGCATGAAGCAGTCACAAGCGCTTGCTGTGGTGGTTCATGAATATATCATTTTTAAATGCTGAGGTTGTCAGCATCGTTTGACCCGTACAACCACCAGCAAGTTAACATACCAAATAAAAAATTTTAAATGATACAATGTATGTTACAACTTACCCCGTTTCGGGCTATATCTTTTTACAGACGTCTGTCACAGGAAGGCTTCCGAATTATATCGTGCCACAGGTTTTGAGGCCGTCTTAAAGGTAGTCGAGTATTACTTTAATGATATTCCCACTATCATCCTGTTTATAGGTTCCGAGGGCTTTGTGGTTTCCAGTATTAAAAAGTCGAATTTTCTTGCTTGTTATTTTCGGAAGATCCTCAATAATTGATCCAGTCCTCTTTATTTAAATCCTACTTTTCTTCGGTCCTGGCTTGTTTGAAGGTGTCGTCTTGACTTAATAGAACACAATGCTGGAGTCTGAAAATGTGCTACATTGTATGGGCCCTTTTCGTCCACGCTTTCCCAGCTTTCTACGCGGTGAAAGTCACTAATCAAACGTCGTCTAGTTTAATAGATGTTGGCTAGACCAAGCAGATTTAACTGTTTGACTTTAGTATATATCTTCCCTCCTTTTCTCTCATAACAACCAACAATTTCAAACTTCTCCCATATAAGGTATTTACAATACCGCTTTTTAGATGACTCATGTCTGTAATTCATAACAAACCCTTCAAGCTAATATGTTTTTATAAATGCTAACAAGCATGAGTCCACCTTTGGTAATATGACATAATAACCTGCCACACCCAAGATACTTTTGCAGTTTATCTTCGGATTGTCAATACGAGAAGTACGGGCGCCCAGCTTGGCACGCAAGAGAAATCCGGGACTGTGTTTATTTAAACATAAGTAAGACAGATTTATCTGGCTGCTCCTAGCTGGATTTGTTAACGTTATCGCTACCCATAGCAGATCAGGCAAAATAACAACACGAAACCTGAATCATGTGTTCAAAAAGCGAGAGAAAATATGTGTATAAAAATAGATGAAGGAAAGAGCACAGGATAGAGAGACAAATGAAACACTTACAAAATGAAGAGCCTGGCATTTCGTGACAGCCTACTTCGACTTTTTCTTCTTGTAGTGTGTTTCTATATTTACGAATGTGACTCTTATAGATTTTTCTCTTATTCCTATGTCGTCTCCTATGAATATTGCTATCCGGACGTAGGCTTTCCAACTACTTTCCAATTAGACGCCAAACACTAAATGTTCCCTTTTCGAAACTACTTGAAACAGGAATTAGAATAATTCATCAAAAACTTGGAAATGAATTATGAATCAAGGCTACCGCTCTGGGACTTCAACTCTGTACCACGAATGTGAAAAAACGTAACTAAATTGAACCGCGCGGTACGTAATGTCTGTTAGTCTCAACATGTTTGACACCCTTAGGACGCTCCTCTAGCTCCGATTATCATCAATCAAGTAATATGTTTCCATCTTGGCAGATGCCGTGTTTGCGCGTTGACAAGTTAGTCTGTGCATGTCAAGTGATGAAAAGGGGCGGATCATCCTCTACTTAATAAATCTGGGTGAGTGTCCCCTTTAAAAGTGACATAAAAAACGTGTGTTGTAATTTTCCGCCAGATACAGCGATTTTTGCCTTTACTCAAAGTGAGTTATCTCCCGATATTGAGACGTGTCTGATCGGGTTCCTTTGTCTCGCTGTTGCCTCAGACAAAATAAAATATGGTCCTGACCTGCCATCAAAGGCTATTCTCTCGTGACTGGTCCAGATGGCTTGATCTCGTGAACCACCTTTGTCTAGAACATCTAAATGCTGTTCACTCTATTGTATGAAATGTGGGGAAACATGTTTGCTGAAGCGGGGAGATTACGTTATCTCTTGTACACCCGTTTCTCTAACTTGGCATTACACGCGATAATAATAACATGGAGTGAAAGCGCTTCGATGGACAATTTTAAATTAAATACAACAATGCTGTCTATGAACGATCACGTTAATTAATGATGTAAGGGCAAAGATGGGGAAGAAGATAACTAGAACGATAAAGAAAAAGATAAAAGACGATGCAGAAATAGGACCACTTTAACACACCTCATACAGTATTTTTATATTTACGACTCAGTCACACACAATAGTTTTTCTTTGATTCCAGTGTTTTCTCTCATAGCGTATTTCTATATTTACGGCTTTGTCATAGTGGCATTTCTCTTATTCTGACATTTTTGTTTCTTACAGTAGTGTTTCTCTTTTTCTTGAGTTTCTTCCTACGGTGGTATTTCTGTTATAGCGTTTTTCTGTATTTACTACTTTATCTCTCATTGTGATGTTTCTCTTTTGCCGGCACTTTCTCTTATAACAATGTTGTTCTTATTTTTATCTTGTTTCTTATTGATGTGATATTTTCAATCTGATTTGATCTATTATTGTATTTTCTTCGAATTAGATTTTGTTTCTAATTATATCGTTTCCCTCATTCCGACAGTTTCTTGTACATAAACGTTTGCCAGATTATGACTTTGTTTCTTTTAAAGATATCTCTCTAGTTCAGTCTTTTTTGTGTGTACTAGTATTTCCTTGATACCAACATATTCTGCAGTAGCATTTTCCCCCTGCTCTTGTTATCGGGAGTCAGGCTTTTGAACTTTAAACTGTAGTTATGTAATTTCAATGTAGTATTTTTAAAAATTCCGGCGTTTCCATGAAAACAACTTTTCTAAGAAGGTAGCGTTTTCCTTGATTGCGACTTTTCTGATATAATTCTGTTTTATTGCTTTCGACTTTTTTTTTTATGTAGTTGCTTACGACTTTTCGCATATTGTAGTGTTTGATTTGTTACGGCTTTTTTATGTAGGAGCTGTAACAGAAAGATGCTGCTGCTAGCTATCACAATCTCTTGTTAATCCAGACCACACATATAAAGAGTTTTGGAATGTCAGTGAGGGCTGTTGACACAATAGTTAGACAGAGGCCATTGATATATGTCTTCAGCTCTAGAAAATTAAGCAGCCATCTTGTAACCCTGATATTCTTAGGTACAATTTGTGCAAATGATGTGATCAATCACTCAGTAATTTAAGATGAAGCTTCTATTTCAGATATTCAAGTTGGTGTGATAAATAACAAATTTTGACATACCATATAGTCAACAAAATATAAAAATGTATCTGTCAATGAATAATAAAAGCACATGGCAAAGAGAATTGAAGACAGACACGAAGAGAATGAAGAAGGCACGGAAAGATGATGGCATGTGACAAGAAGATTTGTATACGTTTATTGAAGGCCCATGATCCTTTGGGAGCTGAAAGCTGAATGAATAAGAAATTTTGATATCCCATACATGGTGAGGAAAGTTACACGTGAACATTCCAGTTTGGAGTTTCTCAAAATGCTCAGCCTCTACTTCTTTTGGCGCCAATGACAATACTCATCATCATTATCATCATCATCAATGTCATCATCATCGTTATCATCATCATGAATGTCATCATCATCAATTAACTCCTTATGGTGTAATAGAGCCACCAATGCCAATAGCCTGTGAGGAAGCCTACACCAAACGACAAACTCCTGGAGCCGTGGTTACTATGGCAATTTGCTTTACATGTTGAGGTTGACAGCTCATGCCCAACCTCACATTAGTAGCCTTGTATGACCTGCCTGAGTATGCAGTAGTCATATTCTTTATTTGTCTCTTCATGACCTTCAGCAACTAGACAGAGGTCATTTTGGATGATGCTGATACATTTGCAGAATTGCTTATTTACAAAAGACTTGATAACGCCAAGAACTGGTGAGAATCTTGGCTGAATCGTTTTCTTCAAAACGCTCTCCACAAAATTAAATTATCAATAAGACCCCTTGACCAATCATCGCGTATTCTCTAGCCAGCAACAGCCAATCAGGGGCTCTAAAAAATGTCAGTGAAATCTCTTCTTGGCGAATGTCTAGGTTTTTTTGTTGTTGCAAGAATGGGCAGCACCATAAACCAGATGTACTCAATGACCTCCCTATAATTTTTACATATTTATGATATCTCTCTCTCTCTCTCTCTCTCTCTCTCTCTCTCTCTCTCTCTCTCTCTATTTATCTATCTATCTATCTCCTTTTCTCTTTCTGTGTGTGTGTGTTTTCTCTCACTGCACACACAAACGACTATACAAACAAATGTACATATATACACATGCGTTCCCGCATTTATGTACACACACAAGTAAACAGTTCTAAACTAACTTTACTATCTGTTGCGGTATAATTACCACATTTATTTACAACCAGAAAGATGTACAGATTAATTTTAGTCATTATTTTACAATGCACTAAAGTACGGAGAAACAGACAGAACATTTTACGGCGCACTGATGGACAGATAAACAGATTATTTAACGGTGTACTGATGGACTGGCAAACATATCATTACACACATAAGGAAGGGAAACCCGAGTGTCGTAATTAGATAGGTTTGAAAGTTATTTAGGGTCCCGCCACAGTAGAGTGGATGGTGATAAGTACGTGAGAAATAAAGTTGTTAGAAATAGATTTCACGAGTGAATAGTTTAAGGAGAAGATCTGTCTCTGGAATGAGAAGTTTCTCTAGTCCAGCCTATCTATACGACTATCTTTTAGTACAAGACAATTTTGCCCCTCCTTATACCTAGAAATATAAGTTTAACTACACCCACACACAATTATGTGACAACAAGATACACAAACGTGAGAAAACTATGGTTAATTGGGTATGGGTCTGACCAACACACAAAGTTAAGTTCTTTTGTTGTTTGTTATCCTTAAACTTAACAACACCACATATCTAAAGAAAGATCAAATAAAATCAGAATTACATGCATAGAAAATTAACAGAATACATGTGCCCTCCCCTTATTGAGAAAGAAAGAACACAACAAGTTAATAACCCCAAAAGTCAAAGGTTAGCACAATGTTATAGCATAGACAGTAAAGAAAAGAACAAAGTTCCTACTAAAGCTATCCTGTAAAATAAACAATATTTAAGCAAAATCCAGATAAAACAATTTTCCCGTAACAAAGAAAGTTCACTCTCTCTGACATACGTGGCCACTCACACGCTCTTCTTACCTACTCTTGGTGAAAAAAATCTCTTGGACATACAATTCCTGAATATATAATTTCCAGTGTTTTTATCTTCCAAATTGGCCCCAGTCCCTCCTCTGATAATTAAATTTTATAAGGGGGGACGCCTAATTTGGTGGTCGATTCCCGGATAGACAAATGTCACCTCGAATAGTTAATGAAGAAAAACCGAGATCTTGTGTTCACAGTAAACAGTAGAAAATGCTTCCAGTATAGGGAAACCTCTGGTTGATAAAAACACTGTTATTTATGATGGTGGAGTAAATCCTATCGGCTGGCTCTGGGGTGAGTGCCGATTTTGAAACAGCGCAACTTGCTGGATAAATCCGCTGATACGACTGTCAAAAGTCAGATGGTAATGTTATTTGTGTTACGCCACAGTGGGCTGATAAAATTAAATGAATATCTGGGTATTGGTAAGTCCAGTTAACTTTACTACTTAAAATGTTTACGTGTCTCTTTGGCCAATCCTGTTCACAAATGAACTTGGGGACGTGTTAGCCAAGAAGAAGACAACATTCACCAATCAGTAAATGAAGAAAAGGACCAAAATAGATCGCTGGTCACCCTTGATCATGTCAAGCTTAAGAATAGAGAAAAATTTATGAAAAAAATGCTACTAATATAGATAGCTACATATATTTACACGGAAGGGGACAGGGCGATCTCTTATCCTCTCCGTCAGTCCTGATTAAAGTTGATGATGATGATGATGATATAATCCCTTTAGCTGTGAGCAGGTAGCTCTTGACAGCCCATTGCCTCTCTGACAAAGGTGCAAGTCTTCCTCAGTTGTTGTGGTAATGTGTAGAGTGTATTGTGGATGGTTGGGTGCGATGGGAGTAGCTGGTGTCGCAGGTCAGTTAGTCTTGGGCACTGTAACAGTAGGTGTTCAACTGATTCCTCATGGTGGTGGCAGTGCCTACAGTTTGGTTCACGTAGTGGGTCTATTCTATTTAAATGTTTATTGACGGGTGCATGGCCTGTTCTCAGCTGGAAAATTAGACTCTGATCTCTTCTTTTCAGTTGTTTAACTGGATCTTGAGGGTTTGGTTTAGCTTGATGTATGAAGAATGGACGCCCTGTCTTGGAGGAAGCCCACTGGTTTAGCCATTCTTGCCTATAATTGGTTCTCAGGATCTGTTGGCAGGTTTGCAGTGTGGTACTTGATGGGAACTGGGGCAGTGCTGCTCCTCTTTTGGATAGTTTTGATTAAAGTTAAAAGGCACACGGTGTCTTTAGCCTATCCTATCGCGCATCGCTTAGCAGGTACAGGTTTGGTTGAGGTATGCAGCCTTTCCCCTCCTGCCCCAATCACGATCAGCGCACAATGTCAATTATTATTTAATTATCCATACGCGCACTTAACAAATATCACCTGTCATTAATAGCTATTAGATTGTCGGCGTCTGTGGGTCGTCGTATGGTATTAGATAACAGTCACTTACCAAAATTACACAAAATGAAAAATAACGTGAATTCTATTCTGTCACTTATCAGTCGCGCCTAGTGTATTAATTAGACAACTAAAACGTCTCTTCTTGTGTGATAGAGCGGGTGGCAAATTATCATTAAACTGAACAACTGGTAAACAAATAGCTACGCGTTATTTTCCACTGGTCTTTAACAACTAGACTTTAAGTGAATTTAAATGGTAAACTTTAACACGCTTAAGCACAAATTTATATTACCAGAAAATCAGAATGAAATCCCCACGAAGGCTATTAACACACCTTCCACAATGGTTCTAGACTACGTGTTTAGACTATCCGAAAATTTCTGAGCGACAACTGATAACTGTTTTGGGAAGACATAGTTTATATATCATCCCGGTTATCTGCTCTCCAGAGGATGCTAATATTCACACTTGTGCATATCAGACAAATCAGAAACCTAAAATCCCAAGATTAAAGGTTTTCACGGTCGCTCTGTCGGACGTTGCTACTCGACAACAGAGACTTAAACCGTGTAACGGGTTCCCGTAGATTTGGCCCGCTTCTTGATCTCACAGAGTTATCTCCCCCTGTATGTACGAACATCAAAGGGTACTCGGGGAAAATATTTTTGCCCGAGCGACTCACTTCAAAAGGTCCGGTGTTATTCCACGTGCCTCTGTCTGATATCCGATGATTGACTGATCAGCTCGCGTGTGAAACTCAGGTAAACAAACATGATTCGCTCCCTGTTATGACTGGCAGTTCACGGAAGTTTTTCGTTTGTTTATGTCTCAAGGAAAAGAGGCGTGGATTAAAAATGAGTAAACGCAGGTTGTCAATGCATGGCTTTGCTTGCGAATCATAGAACGCCACGAGGTCAAGAAAGACTGTCAGATACTGTAGGCTATATTTCCATTATACGTCACACCGAGGCCTGCAAACAGTAAAAATATATTAGACAAACATAAAGGTATGTTTTCAGGCACTCGTAAGAAATAGAAAAGTAGAAAACTAGACAAAAGAAAAACAACAGACGTGAGTGGTCATCGAAGCATCATTTATTTGGTGATGCCTAGATGGCAGGGAGGATAGTGTGATTCGCTTGCATAGCTAGGCGGGGTTGTCGCACGGAAGGTCCTGGGTTCGAGTCCTGGGTAAGCCACTCACGTCTGTTGTTTTTCTGTTGTCTAGTTTTCTACTACTTTATTTCTTACGAGTGCCTGAAAACACACCTTTATGTTTGTCTAATATCATTTCACGGTACATGGATGGACAGATAAACGGACATGTTGTTTTACCGTGCACTGATTGACAGATAAACAGATTATTTTACGGTGTACTGATGGACTGACAAACAGATCATTTTACGGTGCACTGATGGACAGATAAACAGACAAGTTTTTTTTTTTCTCTAACCAGCGGCACTCGAGCTTTCCAGCTCTTTTGGCCCAATGACATGTCATTGCGAGGCTGGGGGGTCAGTGGACTTTCCTTCCAACCCGGTCAGGAGCTTCGCTCCTTCCCATCCACACGGGATTTATGTGCAGGAGCCGTTCAGGTTATTCAGTCAAATTTCTGGTCGTAAACATTTCTTCAAACACTGACGCCCGGATTTGACCCATGAAAACCTGGTCGCCAGTACAACTCGTAGCCATAACACCAGAGCGGCTCCCAAACAGACAAGTTAAATTACGGTGTAGTGATGGACTGACATATAGATCAGTTTACGGTGCACTGATGGACAGATAAACAGAAAATTTACGGTGCACTGATTGCCTTAAAAACATTTTATTTTACGATACTTGGATAGACAGTTAAACCGATTATTTTAGGTACACTGATAGTCGAATACACATACATAGTATTTTACGGTGCATTAAAGGACTGAAAAGAAATTATTTTACTGTGCACTGAAGGACGGAAAAGATACACATTTTTGTTAAGGTGCACTGATGGACGAGAAAATATTCATTTGTATCTTGCGCTACACTGATGGACGGACGAATATGCATATGTATCTTGCACAGATGGATGGACAAATATTCATATTTATCTTACGGTGCACTGGTTGACGGACAAAGAGGCAGATTATTTGACGATGCGGGATAGACGGCCAGACATATTTAATGACGGATAGACGACACATAAATAAATAACTATATATATATATATATATATATATATATATATATATATATATATATATATATATATATATATATATATATATATATATATATATATATATAACTAATAGAGGGGTAAACGGATAAGCAGGCAGAAAGGCAAAGATGTATCCATACACACACAACAGATAGACAGCCAGTCAGGCAGATAGATAGATAGATAGATAGATAGATAGATAGATAGATAGATAGATAGATAGATAGATAGATAGATAGATAGATAGATAGATAGATAGATAGATAGATAGATAGATAGATAGATTGATAGATAGATAGATGGATAGATAGATAGATAGATAGATAGATAGATAGATAGATAGATAGATAGATAGATAGATAGATAGATAGATAGATAGATAGATAGATAGATAGATAGATAGATAGATAGATAGATAGATAGATAGATAGATAGATAGATGGATGGATGGATGGATGGATGGATGGATGGATGGACGGACGGACGGACGGACGGACGGACGGACGGACGGAGGGAGGGAGGGACGGACAGACAGACAGACAGACAGACAGACAGACAGACAGACAGACAGACAGACAGACAGACAGACAGACAGACAGACAGACAGACAGACAGACAGACAGACAGACAGACAGACAGACAGATAGATAGATAGATAGATAGATAGATAGATAGATAGATAGATAGATAGATAGATAGATAGATAGATAGATAGATAGATAGATAGATAGATAGATAGATAGATAGATAGATAGATAGATAGAACGAACTTTATTTTCAAAGGGTTAAGAATTGGGCACGCAGGCCCGTCTGACATTCTGCCCTTCCTCTCTCTCTCATCATGTATACTAATATCCTTTCATCCTCACATTTACTTTAAGCATTATTAAGGCATTTATCATTATAAAAGTAATATTACATTTGCAATAATCATCATAATTAAAGTGTTTTTAAAATAAAATAAAAATAATTTAAAAAAAAACCCAAAAAAATTAATAATAATAATGAATTTGAAAAAAAAATAGATAGATAGATAGATAGATAGATAGATAGATAGATAGATAGATAGATAGATAGATAGATAGATAGATAGATAGATAGATAGATAGATAGATAGATAGATAGATAGATAGATAGATAGATAGATAGAACACAGTAATAATTGCCTCGATCAGACAGATAGATAGATAGATAGATAGATAGATAGATAGATAGATAGATAGATAGATAGATAGATAGATAGATAGATAGATAGATAGATAGATAGATAGATAGATAGATAGATAGATAGATAGATAGATAGATAGATAGATAGATAGATAGACAGAACGCAGTAATAATTGCCTCGATCACACACTGCTCTTCAATCTATATTGCACATTCACTGTAACACACTCGCCGCCCCTCATACAAACACACTCGCTGCCCTCATACAAACACACTGGCTGCCCTCATACAAACACACTGGCTGCCCTCATACAAACACACTGGCTGCCCTCATACAAACACACTTGATATATTCAAGCAAATAAACAACGCTTCTCACAAATTTCTATATTCTAAC
The DNA here is from genome assembly GCA_024509875.1 of Oreohelix idahoensis. Taxonomy (NCBI): domain Eukaryota; kingdom Metazoa; phylum Mollusca; class Gastropoda; order Stylommatophora; family Oreohelicidae; genus Oreohelix; species Oreohelix idahoensis. The sequence continues at coordinate 509,773 of JAMPIV010002861.1, forward strand.
GACAAGCTCCCCTACATACGTGCCTCCCAACCGGGAACGCCACTTAATCAATAATAATTCTATTGATACCTCCTGACATTGCATCTCGCCCTTCATCAATCAGCCACTCGTTGTTGGAAGAAAGCGTGGATGACAAGGGGGTAGGGGCAGAGAAGGGAATACAAGTCGTGGATGGGTGTGCAAATACGTAGCCTTATCATGAGAAGATAGAAGCAATAATGAATCATACGTTTATATATAGTATAATTTACTGGTATAAGCTTCCGCTTGTTTAAATACCCAAAGATATATACTGTTTATATACTTGTATAACCATGTACTGTCCCGTGTAGATCATTTTGTTGGGGAATCTCTGTGAAGCAAAAGGACTATTGTGTCTTGAGGCATGTCGTAAGAGCCGGCAAATGAGGTTGCGAATGGGGCAGGCAACCTCTCCATGTAAAACAAATAGCTACTTAAACCACTTGTACCATAAATGCTTTGATGCAGGTTTCTTGCGTGGGTCCACCTGCAGTGGCAGTCGGGTAGTACTGTTTTTGGTTGTTCGCTCAGAATCACGTGACCTACTCGTGGTTCCATCTTCAATTGTAATTAATACAATCATACAATCTTTATATAATTTTATATAAATATACTGTTTGTTATTATTGTAATCATACAATCTTTATCTAATTTAAAATTCATAAAGTAATTGTGATTATTGCAATACGGTAGTGCAATCTTTATTTACTGTTATGTCCATATACTGTTTTCGATTATTACATTGATACAACCTTTATATGCTTTTACTTTCCTATTTTGTTTGTAATTATTACAATAGTACAATCTTTATACAATTGATGTCCATATACTATTTGTTTTTATTATAATCATACAATCTTTATATACGTTTTACAATCATATACGGTTTTCGATTATTACAATAACGCAATATTTATAATAGTTAGGTCCATATACTATTATGATTATTACAATCGTACACTCTTTATATACTTTTACAATCATATACTGTTTTCGATTATTACAATACAAAATCTTTATATACGTTTACATTCATATACTGCTGGGTGATTATTACATTTATGTAATCCTTATAAAATGTATGTCCATATACTTTGTGTGCAATCTTTACATGCTTTAATTGTCATATACCGTTTGTGATTATTACAATCATACGATCTTTATATACTTTTCTGTTCATATACTGTTTCCGATAATAACAACCACACAATCGTTATAACATGTGTGTACATATACTTGCGCCAGACATCAGAGGGCAGTCCAAGAGGAATAAGATGGACTACATTTTCTACATTGGAAGATCTGGAATATGCAGATGACATTGCACTACTAGCACATTCACATCAACACATCCACGAAAAAAACGGATAGACTTAATAAGTTTAGCCAGCAAGTGGGCTTGAACATCAATTTAAAGAAGTCAGAGGTCATGGCGCTCAATGTGAGCAACCCTGAGCCCATATCAGTAAGGAATCAGCAACTGGTACAGACAGACACCTTCATATACCTAGGATGCAAAGTAACACCAGACGGCGGGGCAGGCAAAGACATCAACATCAGAATGAATAAGGCAAGAACAGCCTTTTTAGCCTAAACAACATCTGGAAGTCCTCTCAATACAGCACAAGCACAAAATTAAGATTATATCAGAGCTGTGTGCTTTCTGTGCTTCTCTATGGTGCGGAATGCTGGAGTTACAGAAAGGAAATGTCGAAATTGTCCTCTTTTCACACAACATGCCTAAGAAAAATTCACCGAATCTTTTGGCCGACTACCATCACCAACCAAGATCTGCTTACTCGGAGCAAGCAAGAGGACATGCACACCATCATAGCTGGCAGACGCTGGAGCTGGGTTGGTCATGTCCTCAGAAGAGACCCCGATGCCATCACAAGAACAGCTATGCTTTGGACCCCTGAAGGAAAACGAAAGAGAAGCTGACCAAAAACAACCTGGCGGAGGACTGTGGAGGCTAAGATGCAAAGAATGAACCAGAGTTGGGCACTGTACGAAGGATGGCCACCGACCGAGCAAAGTGGAATCAATTTATTGTTGCCCTACAAGACGCCACTAGGCGTGATGGCCACTGACTGCTTTGATGGTCGGCGGCTAAGGATCAAAGAAGAAGAAAGTACATATACTGTTTTTGATTATTACATTCAATATTTTTGTATATACTTTTATATTCATATACTATTTGTGATTATTACAATTATACACCCTTTATATGCTTTTATTTTCATATATTGTTTGTAATTTTTACAATCATGCAATCGTTTTATGGCATCATATTCATATACTATTTGTGATTATTACAATCATACAATCTTTATGTACTTTATATCGATATACTGTTTGTGATTATTACATTCATACAATCTTTATATACTTGGTGACGGTATTGCCTCCCCTGCTTTGAAGTAGTGGTCCACAAGTGGTCAAAACTCAAGAGTATCTAATATGGGCTTCAAAGGTATCTACCTTCGCACAAGATTACTCTTGGCAGAGATGTAGATAGAAGGGTTAATGACACTTCTATTACAAAGGACGTCTTCACAAGATATTCAGATAAGCGAAAACAATGCTGCTTTGGCTGAGCACGATAATTCTAGAATCTGCCAACAACTTTTGTGAAGGAATTAAGCACATTAATTTCAGCTCGTTCAAGCCCCCACCCCAGATTTACTCAGTGGAGTTCTTACTATTCTGATATAGCTCTGTTTAGAGTTTGTGCAGTAAATTGACTGAGGTAAACATGCAGTAACTTTAAAATGATTAAATCGAAATTAAATTTGTAACATTACAAATAACAAAATGTAATAACCAGGTAAGGCTTTAACAGTTTGAAAATAAATTGAATAGTTTAGAAGTAAAGTTTCATCATTGATTTATAGTAGAAATGATGGGAAAAATTAACTTTGGCAGCGTATAATTTTCACTTAGCTGCCAATAGTAGTTTCTGCTCCCGCTGATCGGTTCTGTGTACACTGCTCTCGCTCGTCGCTGGTCAAGGTTAAAGGCGCCGCACTTTCATAGAACGTCAAGGAGTAACGGCCAAGCTAGTCCTGCGTCTGTCTATAAGACCCTCTTATGATGACGTCTAGTACAACATCAGTCCACTTCTACCTTCACGTGGTTCCAGAGATAGTACTTTCTTCTGGTACGACCAATAACTATGATAAAGAATAGAAACGAATCGCTCTCCTCAGTATTGCGTTTCCCGACACATACTTATGTGCTCCCCTCTTCTATTCTACCATCCCATTTACCTCAGAATTTACCCTCGATGAGAATTAAATTTAATCCCACGGGATAAACTTTCTTTAAATTTAAATTGAATAGCTTTAGCTTTACATCACGTTTAAATGAAAAGGTTAAAAATACAGATAGTCTGTTTACATTTACATCTCCACTGATTGAAAAGTGTTCACAATAAAATTGAATATGTTTTCATTTATGTTTGCACTGATTTGACAAGTTTGAAACTTCCATTAATTTAAAAAAAAATATTTTCACATAGACATTTCCACTGGTTTAAAGCTTGAAAACTTACATTAATTTTAAAGTGAATATGTTTATATGGACATTTACACTGCTTTGAAACTGTAAGTATTTATACTTAGAAAGTACATCAGTTCTTTCATCTTTTCCTCCCTGCTCCGTATTGAACTTGGGACTACTTTCTGCTTTTAGTTCTAATTAAGAAACTAGCAATAAAGCAATCACCAGCCCATGCAGTGGTGGTTCATAAATCATCATTCTTTACCTGAGGTTGCCAGCCTCAAATGACTTGGACATCCACTAGCGATTTTCACATATTAACATTCACATGGTATTATACATATATATATTAGTTCACATGTTAGTAATAAAATATAGAATGTAAAATGACAACTTACGCCAATCCTGCCTCACAGTCTTTTTGCTCAGATGAATAAAATAGACTTGAATCGGCCTCTTACACGCGTCTGGGGTGTCGTTAATTTAATAAGTTCCCTCGCTGACTTCGTGTGTGGTCCTTCAGTGTCCTTAGTCGCGGTTTCCTTATTTAATATGAAAGAGATTTCCTGGGCTATGAAAGTCCGTCCGAAATTCTCCAGTAAAAGGTGTCCGGTAAATTAAGAAGGAATTCTGAATTCTAGGCTTCACTCTAGCAAGGTCTGGTATCTTAGCAAGCGATCGTCACAGTGGAATAACACTGAAACGTGTCAGGTTATATTCCCAGTCTCCCACGCATCTGTTTGTTATGGAGTTAAATAAACGCTCCAATCATTTTCAAACAGGCGGGTGAGGGTGTGGTACTTTCTAAATATTCAACGTGAAATAAGTGCGTAAAGCAAAAGGTCACGTATTAACATATATGGCAATAAGATATACGATGCCTTGCGTACAGACTCGCGAACATATCGTTAACCTCATATGACAACGTGTTCCAAAAGTAACAATTCATTACATTATCAGAAAGTAATCTCTTATCTGTGTCTGTCCATCAGTTGTCTCCCCGTATTTCAAGCTTTGGTGATGCGCGCACTCGTCTTATCGGTGATTAGGCAGATATCGCTTGACAATGTACATGTTAATCTGCCCCGGCCAAGCTTGGTACAAGGGAATTTTACCAACCTGCCTCTCGTAATATTATCTCTACCTCTCCTTGCAAATGTGAGGTGTTTATCATCCACAAGGAGTGTCATACAACTGACAAGACACAATGTGCTGAAAGTAGTGAAAGAATACTTGAAAATATAAACTATCTGCTACATAGTATAGAAAGAAAGAAAGTGCGACAATTGAAAGCACGCAATAAAATCAGTACCACAAATGCACCGATAACTGCCGAAGTGAAACAGAGATCGAGAGGCGCCGCCCCATTCTGTCACATACTTTTATGCCTATATACTGTATGTGATTTTTACAATCTTACAATCTTTATATACTTTTATATCAATATACTATTTGTAATTATTGCAATCATACAATCTGTATATATTGTTATGTTCATTAATGTTTGTATACTCTGTCTCTTAATTTATTGCTGTATAAACGTTTCAAAATTTGAAGTTGTATTAAAGAGTAAGAATGTTGCGTTCAAAATTAACCGTCAAAGTGATTTCAACATATTTCTGACTAGTTTTGGAGTCAAATTAATGTCAACATATTTCTGACTAGTTTTGGAGTCAAATTGGAACGAAAGTTTTTAGTTTTCTTCAGCAATTTGCCTTCTTGTGACGAGGCACGTTCTTTTCGTCACAGACACGGTCACAGTCACAGTCACAGACACGGTCACAGTCACAGTCAGTCACAGACACGGTCACAGTCACAGTCACAGTCGGTTATTTGACTTGGTTTTGGTTTTAAAGACCATCTTCATTGCACACGGACAACTCCATCAGTGATCCGATCTCCTTCCTTAGATCACACAAGGAGGATCTCAGCACAGTGCAGATTCCGTAACACCGGCGAGGATCCCACTGTGTGTATACAGGAATCACACACTCTATAAATAGTGAACCCTGTTAAAACGAGTGCAGTGTTAATAAAAACTTAGTTCTGAAAAGTGCTTCGTGTACGTTATCATCCAGCTTGGTAAAACTCTAAAAAGGGATACGCTCATGCATCAGCTAACACGTTGTAGCCCTGAAAAGGGCTGCAAGCACTTGCAGAGTTGATGAACAACATGACTAGTGTGGGTAAAATGGTAACCCTGAATGTGTGTCACAGGGTTAATCCGGAGATTAGCCGGGGAGAGTTGGTCCTGGCTGCTCAGAAAATAATAGTGGCTCAGAAGTATTTTGCAACCAGGTTGAGACAGACTGTAGAGATGAAGGGAGGCGAATTAGGAAGTCAGGATAAGTTCCCAGAAGGTGATCCCAGTGATTTTATATATATATATATAAATATAAATATATATATATATATATATATATATATATATATATATATATATATATATATATATATATATATATATATATATATATATATATATATATATATATATATATATATATATATATATATATATATATATATATTGATTGATTGATTGATTGATTGATTGATTGATTGAAATGATCAATGCATATTGTATTTAAAATCTTTCTTCTTCTTCTTCTTTGATCCTTAGCCATCGACCGTCAAAGCAGTCAGTGGCCATCACGCCTAGTGGCGTCTTGTAGGGCAACAACAAATTGATTCCACTTTGCTCGGTCGGTGGCCATCCTTCGTACAGTGCCGCAACTCTGGTTCATTCTTTGCATCTCAGCCTCCACAGTCCTCCGCCATGTTGTTTTTGGTCGGCCTCTCTTTCGTTTTCCTTCAGGGGTCCAAAGCATAGCTGTTCTTGTGATGGCATCGGGGTCTCTTCTGAGGACATGACCAACCCAGCTCTAGCGTCTGCCAGCTATGACGGTGTGCATGTCCTCTTGCTTGCTCCGAGCAAGCAGATCTTGGTTGGTGATGGTATTCGGCCAAAAGATTCGGTGAATATTTAAAATCATTATCATAAAATGCCGGTCCTGGAGGCGTAGACGATGACGTCTGTCGACAGATCTCATTTATTGATGTTTTCCAATAGTTATGATATTAAATTCTTTCATGACATTGTGTAATTTGAAAATCATATTTCTTTATGTTTCATCTGTTTTTTTCTCTCTTTTTCATTGTTTGATAAGCACAGATCTTGCTTCACAGTTTATCCCGTATTCAGGAAGTTTGCTTCACAGTTAGTCCCGTATTCAGGAAGCCTGAACCACAGTTTGTTCCTGTTTTCAGGAAGTCTACACCACAGTTTGTTCCGTATTCAGGAAACCTACACCAGACTATATCTCGTATTCAGGAAGCCTGCACCAAAAACACTTCTCGTAGTTTTGCAATGATGGCTTCTGTATTAGTTTATTTTATCTACAAAGGCTGCTAGCCCTTGTATGATCTAACCTTAGTAGCCTGTTACGACTTGATTGAAGGAGCAGTGATCGTTTTCTTTGTTTGCTTGTTTGACCAGGAATCACACGGGAGTGCCATCTTGTACTTTCAACCCTATTCAAGTAATAAATACACATGTTGTTATAGTTTGGGCTTCTGAGTTTATCGCTCTTTCGCAGCCATTGGAAGTTGTGAAGTCTGTCTGTGTATCTGACAGTCTTGTGTTTGTCTGCCTGTCTAACTGACCATTTTATATATATATATATATATATATATATATATATATATATATATATATATATATATATATATATATATATATATATATATATATATATATATATATATATATCTGAAAAGCAAGAGGACACGAGGGTAATAACGTGTGTGTAAACGCAAAAAAGTGTATAATGATAAACAAACAAATAAAAAAGTTTACACTGATAAACAAACAAATAAAAAAGTGTACAATGAAAAATAAACAAATCAAAAAAGTGTACAATGATAAACAAACAAATAAAAAAAGTGTACAATGATAAACAAACAAATAAAAAAAAGTGTACAATGATAAACAAACAAATAAAAAAAAGTGTACAATGATAAACAAACAAATCAAAAAAGTGTACAATGATAAACAAACAAATCAAAAAAAAAAGCAGATATAAAATGGGGAAACATAATAAACAAAGAGCCTGTTCTCTTGATATCTTCCACAGATTGCACGTGACAAGGCTCACTAGACACTTGCTGTTTATGGATTCTGTTGGATGTGAGTCTGGCGTTGGAGAAAGAGATAGAGAGATACGATGGTGGGCAGCTGTGGAGAGATAAATCTTGATATAGAAAGACAAATTCAGTTAGAGTGAGATACCGTAAGGAGAAAAGTAGAATTTTACATAGAGCGAGAAAAGAGAATGAGAGAGTGAGTGAGAGAAAGGGAGATATCAAAAGAAAGGTGCTAAAACGTTTAAATCTATTTATAGCTGTTGCTGAGGATAATAGATATTTTTGCGTCCGAGAAAGTAAGAGAAGGAGAAAAGACCCCCGCTGAGCAGCAGAGGTCGTTTTTGTGATGAAGATTTATGAGACGCACCATGCTGTAGTGGTTCACTTTCTTTCGTTTATTTGTTTATTTATGTATTTGTGGAATGTGTGACGTGTAATATAAATATAGCCACGGAGATCCGACCACCTTTGCTTCCTCAGTTAGTGTATATGTTTTGCGAAGGCAAAACCACGCAATTCGCTGTCTGTTATTTACTTTTGAAGCCACGCCTATTTTTCCTGTCTTTCTTGTGCTAACGAGTTGTTTACCTATTTTCGCAACATGCCAGATAACAGGGGAGCGAACCGGTCTGTTTACATGAGTTCTCACGCGAGCTGATCTGTCAATCATCGGATAGTGACAGAAAGCATGTGAGGAAACATACCATACTCGGTAGCAAAATCAAAGGGCGATAATAATATTTCCCGACCATCTTTGATGTCCGACATTTTCAGGGGAATTAAGTATTTGATCTACGGCAGGGGAAGATAATCTAAGAAGGCCCGTTCGCACGGCATGCCTTATAAGGTCGTTCGGCACCGCGAGTGAGCGAACCGTAGAATCCTTTATCTCGAAAGTCAAGCTCGTTGATTTTCCCTGATACATGCAAGGTGAGAATTTTCACATCTGTTAAAGATATTACCTTAAATCTGTATATATAATGTCTTCTCTCCAAGTCATTTATCAAGTCGCTCAAGAAACTTTGGATAATCTAAACGCGTACGCTAGAACCTATGTGAAATAGTGCGTTAATAGCCTTCGTGGGGATTATTCTGTTTTTCTGGAAATAATATAAGTTGTGCTTAAGTGTTAAAGTTTTACCATTTTATTCACTGCGATTCCCTAGCGTTAAGACTAGAGAAATAGCAAACGCGTAGATATTTTCTTACCAGTGGTTCAGTAATGTAAAATCCATCAACCATTTTTTTTTCACCAGAAGATACGGTTTGCCTGACTAAATAATGCTAGAGTGACGGATAAAGTGACAGAGTAGAATGCGCATTATATTTTCATTGTGTGTAATTATATAGTGACTAGCATTTAATACCTTGGGTAAAAACGATAGACGCCGACAATAAACTAGCTAGTAATGACAGGCGATATTTATTAAGGGCGCGTAGTCATAATTACAATTATAACTGACATTGTGCGCTGAGTGTTTGACCGGGTCGGAGGGGGGAAAGGCGGCATGCTTTTACAAACCCATACTCATTAAGAGACGTGCGATAGTATAGGCTAAGACACCGTGTGCCTTTTAATTTAATTAGGTGACGGAGAGGATAAGAGATTATACCTTACGCTTGATAGCACAGGTTATTGTAATTTTGGTTAAATGTTTTGTTTTCTTCCTAATACAGTGCTTGATCAAAATCCAGCGGCCAGCGGTTTTCTATTGTGGTCTTTTCCTCAGTTACTGAAGGAATAATAGTTGTCGTTTTGTCCTTGGCGTTCGTTGCCGTACCGGTGTGAACAGAAATTGCCAGGGTGACATACTAACATTTTTAAACTGTAAATTTGAGTAACGGGACTTACAAAATACCCGGATTTTTCCATTCAATTTTATCAGCCTGCTGTGGCAATATACCTAACAATTTTCCTGACTTCTGACAGTTGATTACCCAAGTGGATTTTATCCAGGAGAATACGCTGTTTCATAATCGGTACTCACCCCAGAGCAAGCCGATAGGAGTATCATCATCATCATAACTAACGGTTTTAGCAATCCTATGTTTTCCTGCTGTTTACTGGGAGTGCCATATCTCAGAGAGTTCCGGCATTAAATGTTCTAGGTGTCAATTGTGTATCCAGAAATCTACCACCAAATTAGGCGTTCCCCGTGTAAAACTTAATTATTATCGGAGGGACTGGGGCCGATTTGGAAGATACCAACTACTGCATTTTTATATGCACATTCATGGATTATTCGTCCAAAACATTGTTTCACCAGATTAGGTAAGGAGCGAATGAGTGGCCAAGTATAACAGAGAAAGAGTGAAATATTTTCTTTTGTTACAGGAAACACTGTACCTGCAATCTTCTGTTTCTTTGAACTATTGTTTAATTTTTACTGGATAGCATTTTAGTGGGACTTGTTCTTTTCTTTACTGTCTATTCTACACCCTAGTGTTAATCTTTGACCTTTTGGGTTATTAACTTTCTTTAGGATCCTTCTTTTCTCAACAAGGGGAAGGGCTTTTATTGGGTTATTTTCCTATGTCTGTAAGCATGATTATATATATATATATATATATATATATATATATATATATATATATATATATATATATATATATATATATATATATATATATATATATATATATATTATATATATATATATATATATATATATATATATATATATATATATATATATATATATATATATATATATATATATATATATATATATAGTTTGATGTTGTAAAGTTTAAGTGATAATAAACTAAACAAAACTTAACTTAGTGTGTTGGTCAGACCCATACCCAAATTATCCATAGTTTTTCACGTTTTGTGCGTATTGTTGTCACATAATTGTGTGTGCGTGGGCGTGTGTAGTGTAACTTAAATTTCATATAGGGAGAGAAAAACGTCTGATAATAAAATATAGTCGTATAGATAGGCTGGACTAGAGAAACTACTCACTCCAGAGATAGATCTTCCTCTTACACTATTCCCTCGTGAAAATCTATTTCTTACACCTTTATTCTCACATATTTACCACTATCACCTCTGCTCAGACGGGACCATAAATACCTTCTGACCTATCTTTTAAAAATTTACGACAGAATGGTGGCACACTGTGCCAAACTTGGCGCCGTTTTGTGAAACAGTATATTGGTTTAAGAATCATCAACTCAAACGGCACGTCATTCATACAGTATATAGGTTTAAGAATCATTAACTCAAACGGCACGTCATTCATACAGTATATAGGTTTAAGACTCATCAACTCAAACGGCACGTCATTTATATAGTATATAGGTTTAAGAATCATCAACTCAAACGGCATGTCATTCATATAGTATATAGGTTTAAGAATCATCAACTCAAACGGCACGTCATTCATATAGTATATAGGTTTAAGAATCATCAACTCAAGCGGCACGTCATTCATACAGTATATAGGTTTAAGAATCATCAACTCAAACGGCATGTCATTCATACAGTATATAGGTTTAAGAATCATCAACTCAAACGGCATGTCATTCATACAGTATATAGGTTTAAGAATCATCAACTCAAGCGGCACGTCATTCATATAGTATATAGGTTTAAGAATCATCAACTCAAACGGCACGTCATTCATACAGTACATAGGTTTAAGAATCATCAACTCAAACGGCATGTCATTCATATAGTATATAGGTTTAAGAATCATCAACTCAAGTGGCACGTCATTCATATAGTATATAGGTTTAAGAATCATCAACTCAAACGGCATGTCATTCAAACAGTATATAGGATTAAGAATCATCAACTCAAACGGCATCTCATTCATACTGTATCACTCAAACATATAGAGATTAATAAAAAAAAACAATATAACAACCAGAAAGATACAATATACTCTCATAAATGAGTGCATGCGCAGAATTGTAGCCCCTTGAGTCATAACTGACTAAGGGAATACGTCCTTGAGGTGATAACCCTCAGCTGTTTTTTTTTTTTTCCTGGTGTTCATTTCGCGTGTTATTTGCTGCTTGCTGTGAGAGGTTCTTTTCGCCCAAACTGTGGAGGCGCCGTAGGGAACATCACCACTTTGTGCGATCGGCAACTTTATCTTCACAGGTTGTTGGATTTATGTTCAGTGCCTTCATGTCTCTCATGTACACATCTTTGAACCTCAGCTGTGGTCACACGGCTGCTCTTTCACCTCTGCCAGTTGTTTGTAGAAGATGTCTTTGGGGATGTAACCATCTTCCAGGCGGCGGAAATAGAAAGAATTACGCAAAATAGAAGGATTTAAATTGAATGACAAGGTCAGTCACGATGAACTCACAGAACGAACCTGGCAAATGCAGGAGGAGTAAAATCTTGGAGAAGGCGCTCGCGTTTGGTAAAGTATACATTGAGAAATACAATTGATAGCATTATAAGGCAGTCTTTGTTCTTGAACCACCAGGCTAATAGAAATAGAGGGAGATGAAAGTAGATGGAAAAGGAAATTAGACATAGACATGAAAGGAAAAGAAGAAGATATGGCCTTGACCTTACAGGTTTAGTTCAGGACAGCAAGACTTGGCGTGTATTTATTGAACACTTATGCTCCACCGACAGCTGGAAGATGATGGTGATGATGATGGTGATGGTGATGATGATGATGATGATGATGGTGAAGTTTTATATTAAGTGATACTGGCCATTAAGTTATTCATTGATTACCGTTCAATCCAACATTAAACATAGGCCTTCAAACAGTCCACGCCAAGCCCTTTTACTATAACCAATCCGTTCACAGTCTTTTCATGCATTTGATGTATGTCTCCAAATATCTTCTTTATGTGCTTTTTTCTTACCCTGCTGGTTCCAGGAGAAAACCACTCATGTATAGCTGGGTTCCTCATTGTGTGTCCAACAAGTGGTGTTGGTGCTGTAGGTAAAATCAAAGTTTTACGACATGCTTCTTGGCTACTCGCAACATACCAGGTGAGAGTCCCTGCAATTAAGGGAATCAAAATCTAGCATTGACTCTTCAGGTACCAACAGGAAATACGTAGATAGTGAGAGCGAGATTAAAGCCAATGGAAACACAAACAAGGAGTTAACAGCGTACGCACTGTGGTAAAATTTGTAGTCTCGATTTTCGCGGGTTGATCTGAACAGATATTTTACGGAAAAAATCGCGTAGTAAAGGGACAAAGAATTGTTCGCGATTGGTAAACTATTTAAAGGGTGATTTAAAAGTAACTTCGTATTTTTAAATTGTTATTTTTTTCGCTCATATCCAACTTATTTAAATAAAACCAACGTCAAAATAACGACAATTAACTGCCATTTTATTTCCTAAAGCGCTTTCTGACACCAACATAACAACCCAACGTCAGATCTGATTTGTTCAACACATGATGTCATAACTTGCAGAAATTGTTGCTGTCTATTGTAACGTCAGAGCATTGGTCATTTTAAATTTTAATTTATTTGATGGAATAAAAATTAAGTTTTTCTTGTCAAAGTTATTGCTTATTGTTTTTATATTTTTGAATGTATATCCCCTTGAAACAAGTGAAGATATCAACATTTAAAAAATAGCAAGTGAATTTTGAATCGCCTTGAATGTACATAAAGAATAAAAAGTTGATGCATAATGACAACACGACAATTTAACTTAGAGAAAAAAACAGAATCTGGAAACAAAGAAGATGGTATCTTGTGGATAAGTCCAAAATAAATCTCCATGACCTATTCTTCTTCGTCGCTCGTTCTCCTGGATTCTCCAGGACCATACCTAGAACAACAAAAAATGTCAATCAATGTTCCAGCATTTATCTGACGTAGGCGTCACATGAAAGAGTTTAGAAAGGAAAGCGGGACCTCAAGACGCAGCAATAGAGACCACAGTCAGCGACTCATAGCTTGACTGACTGCGTCAGGACCAGCGAACCAGAGCTGGTCAAGACCGCACTCCACCTCCACGTGGTGGTCCTGGAAACAGTCTGCAGCTGTGCAGTCTGGCTGAGCGAGTGTGGATCGAAATGGGAAGGCAAAGACGGTCCTAAAAAATGCCGTGCAGAAGTCGGATGTGTCGACCGAAAGGTGCAGATATCACAGCTTAGGCGTAAACAGACACAACGCAACCACCGTCCTTTTCAGGACGAACGAAGAAGAAGAAGAAGAAGAAGAAGAAAGGAAAGCCAAACCTGAATGGATCGTATCTTAGTGCATGTCCAAAGATAATATCTTCATTACTGTAAGGCGTAGAAGAATATTGAAAATAAACGAGCGATTAAGGCTGAAGTGAAGCCCTCTAAATGTGAATATATTGAAAAATACGACGTAATTTATGGACACAAGAGCAAACAACTCAAGAAGCCCTGACAAAATTATGAATATATGAACTGACCTTTCCGTTGTGCTCCTTCCAGATTATAGAGCCACGACTGTAGTTGGCCGCATTAAAGGACGCATGCACCAAAGTATTAATACGTACATGCAGCAATGATTACTGTAACTATTTGTTTTGCATGTCGAGCTTGCTAGCCACGTACACACGCTCTTGTTATTTACCTTTTACGACATGACTTTACGTGTAGCATTGGGCAGAGCAACCTAACCTTTGAAGTGAAGACAGGAGTACGACAGGGATGCCCCTTATCAACCACTCTATTTTTAACAGTCATAGACTGGGTGATGCGCCAGACAACAGAGGGCAATCCAAGAGGAATAAGATGGACTACATTTTCTACATTGGAAGATCTGGAATATGCAGATGACATTGCACTGCTAGCACATTCACATCAACACATCCAGGAAAAAACGGATAGACTTAATAAGTATAGCCAGCAGGTGGGCTTGAACATCAACCTAAAGAAGACAGAGGTCATGACGCTCAATGTGAGCACCCCTGAGCCCATATCAGTAAGGAATCAGCAACTGGTACAGACAGATGCCTTCACATACCTAGGATGCATAGTAACTGTCGTAGATTTTATTGAGATAGGTTGAAGATGTTTTTGGTCCCGTCTGAGCAGAGGTGATAATGGTAAACTATGTGAGAATAAGGGGTAAGAAATAGCTTTGTTTTTCACAAGGGGTGAGAGTGTAAGAGAAAGGACAGTCTCTGGATTGAGTAATTGCTCTAACCCAGCCTATCTCACGACAATATTTAACTAGACTCCCTTTCTCTCCTGGTACATATATATCAGTTACACTTCACTTACATATACACAATTCTGTGACATAATACGTACAGACGTGAACCAAGCTATGGATAACATATACTGGGCAGGGGTTTGACCAACACGATAACTTAAGGTTTATTATGTTTATTATCTTAAAGAAATTCACATACAACAATATTATCTATCAGAAGGTATAGTTTACAGACATAAAAAATGCAAGAAAATGTATTAACCCAATTGGCTCTCCTCTACTGTAAAGGAATCCCAAAGTAGATCCTGACAGAGGTAATTAACCCAAAAGATTACAGTTAATAATAATATATATAGGGATAGACGATAAAGTAAAAGAACCAAGTCTCTAGTTAATCTATCCTGAAACAAAGAAGACAAGAAAATGATATAACAGTATTTGCGAACCCGAAAAGACTGAAGTGAGTATAATGATTATACAAAATATGAAATATTCATTTCTCTTTCTTACAGTCTGTCAGTCTGTGGCCACAAGTAATCAGCAATCACACTTACCTACTACTCTTTAACACATCTGTGTATCTTTGACATATTTCAGGGTGGTGCTATCCAAGGGACCCCAGTTCCTCCAAGAATGATTAATTTTTCCTAATGGGGAACGTCCGCTTAAATAATGCTAATATTATGTGTCAAAAAGTTCACGTCAGGTAGGGCAGGTAAATATATATTGCGATCAAAAAATGTTCACCATGGGCAGCACACAGATGTCCGATATTTTAGGAAAATGTCTGGTGGGTACACTGTTAGAAAACCAATAAGGATAAGCAAAGGATCTCCTATCTGTTTTTATCTCTCACTCTGGGGTTTGGGTGCCGGTTATGGACCCAAATATTCTTTTGTTCTGGATAAATCCACTTGAGAAAAAGAAAAAAACTACGATAGTCAATATTCTGGAAACAATGTTTATATATAGATATTTGGCCACCACAGGCGGATCAGATTTGCTGTGAACAATCTGGGTAATTTCTTGTCCAGTTCTGATTTTTATATTCTTTAAAATGTTTATATGTGGGGACTTTCTCTCTGTAAGAAAAACCACAAGAGAACCGCACAGGTCCAAATCTAGGACCCAATAATATTTTAAGCATGTTTCTGGAGCTTATTCAGACCGCTAGATCGCAGGGTTGATCGCCTAGATGTAGAAAAAACAAACATTTTAACAATGATATCATTATTATATTCTACACTCGTTAGGTAAGACCTCTAGATCACTCCGGTATTAAATTATATTTAAAACCCACAAAACTCTAGTAACTCACAAAATTACGGATGATGAATAAAAGTATATTTATCTCTAATTATCAGTCGCCTAGCGTATATTAATTAATTTAAAGCGTCTCTTACTGGGGGAATAGCAAGAAATTAAATTTACTTATTACAGCTGGAACTATTTAATATGCTTATTTAATAAACACAGAAATCCCAGTGAAAACATTAACACGTTAAGACACTCAAAATTCTAATATATATAGATTACCGCCACACTAGGAAAATGACACTCTCCGTGAATCTCAGAAATTCTTTATATATAAAACTCCAAGATTCGCGCTAGCAGATATCACCAATTCCTGGGGCCAGACTGATGATGAATTTTTCTAAAACTGCGTTAATATACTGAATCGGCACATGTTCCCATGACTGGCAAACGCACCTGCGAAATCTTCGTCCATTCTATTATCAGGTGTTAAACAGAGGTTTCAAACCTCGGCTTGACATCGCAACCTGATCTCTGGTGGTCTGCCTCTCTGTGGGAATGTCAGTAAGAGATACCGAAATAGTTTTATTTTAATCGCTCTCGAGAGAAGACAACAAAAGGGCGGATGTCCAGATAACTTATGGCATACCAAACCAGCAATCGTGGGAATGACTCGAGTTGTTTAGTTGTAAGAGAGAAAATGAAGGATTAAAGAAAGAGAGGTCCGATTTTCATACGTCACAGTCGTCCCCTCTTAAAGACATGAAACCATTTCATGTTTCATTTATGACAATGGAGCTCTCTTGATCAGTAACGTGCAGGTGATTGTTGTTTTCGCTTTCCACCTCCTCTTCCATGCTCCAATTTCTACTCATAAAATCTGCTCCCACGTTCTGTTTTCCCGGAATGTATTCCACTTTGAAAGAGTACACGCTTAGTAGCAAGGCCCAGCGCATGATCCTCGCGTTGAATTCCTTATTCGCCCCAAGAAAAGCTAAAGGAGCGTAGTCTGTTTGCACCGTGAATGTTACTCCGTGTAGTGAAATTGACAGAGATACAACGGTAAAATACCTCCAAAGATAACATGTAAGGATAAAAACATAATGCGTAGGCTGCTGATAGTACATGATCGCCCAGACCGCGGGTCATCACCCTCCATAAAAATTGACTTGCTAGACAGGAGGGGAACGGCGGATAAAAAGGAAAAAATATGACTGGAAAGATTGCGTGAGACTAGAAAGGCTAAGGAGACGCAATTGGGGGGAAAACGGAGAAAAGTCACGTTTCCCAAGTTGACATAAAGTAAGGAACTCGACAGAAGGGACCTTGGATATGTTACGCCACAGTCATTTATTGGTCGCTTTTGCGATACCAAGCCTTTGATTTGAATTCAGCGGCAGAACGCAGATGTTTGGAATATTACAAAAATTAAAAAGTAACTTTTTCGTAATATTAATGTTAGGAATATAAAAATTAGCTTGCCGGATGGCCCATTCTGAGCAGTGAACTAATATGTTCTTAATTTTACAGACGGATAGATAATATTGAAGATAATGACAAAAGACAGTGTTGTTCACATCAGCGACAGACTGTATGGAATAAAAAGTGTCGCTATTTGCACAAAAAAACACGACCTTGAGACGCAGGTGTTCAAATCTACTTAGTAGGGAAGCGAAGGGACATTGGTGGGAGCTGTGTCTAAATATAACTTTTAACGACAAAATTTTGGAGGGGAGAGAAAGGTTGGTTCAAAAATCAAGTACGTTTTTGAAAAAAAACAAGTAGAGACGGACAGACTAACAGATAAACATCCATACTTGACTGAAGCATGACTGAAATGACTTTAGGGTAGGAAATTTGAATTTGAAATAAACCTAGGCAGTGATTGGCCACAGACAATCATTTTATCGGCGCTCAGACGAGAAGTGGGGCCATTCCTCAATAGTTGTTCGATGATAGACACAGTATTTTAAAGTGTGGTGATTTCCAAATGAAAGAAAGTGAAATAAGTTCAGGGACGCCATACTATAGCCAGCAGCTCAGCTGAGTTTTGCTAGCATTTCTGTGTTCTTTATTCATAATCTGGTAAGATTGAATTATTTCTTTGTATATTTTGAATATTGTTTAATGTTCGAGTGATTTGATACTGCCATATCATAATCTAGCCTTACAAACAAGTAGGGATTTGCTCTAGACCCCCCGCCCAAGTCAGGGTCTAGGGACCAACAATATACATAAACTCCAGCAAGGGTTAGGAAAGACAGATCAAGTGTTGAGAATAATGAAACATATTACCTATCCACTTTTAGGGAAGGAAACTAATAAATATTTTTCAGAATCTATAGTCTGGGAGGACCTATCTGATGTAAAACCACCATGGTAAATGTGCTGTTTGGTCAGAGAGATCTGACCTGTCTGTATGATGTGGTTGTTGTGTCCGTGTTGTGTCCAGACGTGGGTACAGAATAGAATTTTGACACATAGCCAATACTTTGTTTGCAGAGCTGTGAGTTTCAGTTGTCAACAAGGCGGTGTCCATTCAGTTGGTGATTTTACTCGAGTGTATCTGTGCAGTACGTTGTGACAGAGACCACTATTATTGCCCGCCAGCACGGAGAGGTGGGACCACCAGATTTCAGCACCAGAGCTACATATGCAAGTTGAGTGAGCCTCTGGTCTGCTGGAAGTTCACCAACGCCTTTTAGTTACTAATACCCCATAAAATTCCTGCAATTTACTGGACACTGTGTAGTCAATATAGACAGGTGTGATGAGGCCACCCCAACAGCACAAGCATTAACTATCCTCCCAAGTAGATGACTACTAGAACATTTTAATAAAACTAACTAGTCTAGTACTTATATATGTACACTCTTGCATTTATTATGTAACATTCCATGCATTTCTTTCATAATTTTTAAATCCTTTTTTTTTTTAAAAAAAAAGTTCTGGTCAACATAAAACTTGATCCAGAACAAAATAAATGTAATATAATTCTATCAAAAATTTTACACTCTTGAGTTAGTTCAGTGTATTATAATATTTGTTAAATCTTATTAGTCTGCTTAAATATCTGTGGGTGTATCCATAACTATCACACCACATTACATATCATTACCCTAGACATTTTACATAGCTACATTCATTAAGAAAAAAATTGAGTGTGAGGTCGTAGTGGTAGCAAGAAAGGCCTTCTGACAATTCACAACTACATTTTATCTCAGGAGCCTTCACAGCTGGCCTCATACATTACATTTAGTAATATCACCATCATACAATACCATCAAACCCACTACACTCCGTAAAGATATTCATGGTATTTCCTTATGCCATGAACAAGTGCTAGACACTCTCTTTCGACGGTGGAATAGTTACGTTCTGCAGCATTCAGTTTACGGCTGCCATACGCAACTGGAAATAACAGATTCGGATCGGTGTCATCTGCTTGGAGCAGGGTTGACCCGATGCCCTGACCCGAAGCGTCGACCCGCAATATAAAAGGTTTCTTGAGGTCAGGTAGTCTCAAAATGGGGTATTCAGACAATTGACCTTTTAAAGTGACGTAAGCTTGTTCGCACTTCGAATCCCAAATAACCTTGTCCGGGCGCCCTTTTTTTGTAAGGTCAGTAAGGGGTGCCGTTAGCCCGTTGAAATTCTTGATAAATTTCTGATAGTAAGCACACAGTGATAGAAAAGAACGGGTGTCTTTCTTCGTTCGGGGTCTTTTTGCTGCAACTATTTTCTCAATGTTCTTGGTAACTGGCCACATGCAGCCTTGAGAAATGGTATGTCCCAGGAAGTCTAGCTTTTGAAATCCGATGAGACATTTGCTAGGTCTGGCTGTGAGACCAGTTTCCTGTAGTCGCCTGAAGAGCATAGCAACCGTAGCAATATGTTCATCATAGTTTTCCGATGCAATTAATATGTCATCCATGAAATTATGGATATGGGGACTTTGCAAGGGTTCTAAAAGCTTCATCATCATTCTGGTGAAGACTCCTGGTGCGTTGTGCAATCCGAACGGCATTACGTTGAAAGTGTAGTGTCCTTCACTGGTGCTAAAAGCTAACAAAGGCTTAACTTCCTCCTTGACTGGTATTTGGTAGTAACCTTTACTCAAGTCAATCTTTGAGAAAATTCTTGCCTTGCTAAGCTTAGTGAACAGCTCAGAAGCGCTCTGTAGAGGTTCGGGCTGGAATTCCGTTACTGTGTTAAGTAAACGGTAATCTATGCACAGCCGAACTTCCTTATTGGGCTTCTGTAACAGTACTACACTCGAACTATAAGGAGAGGTAGACTCACTGATAATTTCTGCTTGACGCAGCTTGTCTATCTCTCCGCGTAGTGCATCAGCTTTAGCGTACGGAATGGGGTAAACTCTGGTTCGAACAGGGGTTTCGTTGGTCAGTTTCATATCGAATTCTATGAGATTTGTTCGACCAGGTACATCCGTCAAGACTGCAGTGTACTGTTTCAGTAGCGCCCTGGTTTCTGTCTGTTGTGCTTCCGAGAGATTTTCGCCGAATTTGACATCTTTGAAAGATTCCGTTTGTTGCAATGGATACTCCATGCAACTATCGTCATCTTCCTCATCTTCCGTCGCTATGGCGACCGCCAGGAGATGTTCGGAGGACGGCACCGGTCTTTCCAAGTATTTCTTTAGCAGATTTACGTGGTAGACCTTCTCCTTTCCTTTAATAGAGATCTTGTAGTTAGTGCGGGAGATCTTTTTAAGGACGGTAAACGGCCCTTGCCATCCGATGCGAAGTTTGTTGTTTCCGGTTGGAAGTAGCAACAAAACTTTCTCCCCTGGTTGGAGTTTCTCTCTCTTTCGCTGCTTTATTGTATCGTTGAGCGTGCTTTGCGCGTGCTTTCTTAAGGTTGGTTGTTGCTAGGTCCCATCCTAGTTGTAACCTTTCCTTGAGCTCTGATACATATTTGCTTGCTGAGACGACTGTCTCGTCAGCCTTATGGTCTGTCAGGGACCGAAGTAAGGCTTCTAGCGGCCCCTTAATAGGTCTGCCGAATAAAAGTGTAGCTGGTGGAAATCCTGTAGATGCCTGGGGAACCTCCCTGTAGGCGAATAAGGCTGCAGGAATGAAAAGGTCCCAATCTTCAGGTTTCTCTTGTCCCAGCTTACGTAACATCATGGTGAGGCTGCCATTGAAGCGCTCCACAAGCCCATTTCCGGCCGGATGGTAGGGGCTTGTGTGGATGTGTTTGGCCCGCAAGATCTTAAAGATCTCCTCCATTAACAGGCTACGGAATTGGGATCCATTGTCCGTCAAAACTTGTTGAGGGAATCCCAACCGTGTAAAGATTTGCACCAGGGCTTCTGCGACATGCTTGGAATCTGTGCATGTTAGCGGTACAGCTTCGGCCCACATTGTGCATGTGTCGACTAAGGTCAGGATGAACCTGTTCCTTCTTTTGGTCCTTTCCAGGGGTCCAATGATGTCGACAGCAACCCGTTCAAATGGAGTCCCCACAATTGGCATTTGCCCCATGGGTACTGGGGGTGTCAAGTGCTTGGGTGCTACCCGTTGGCACTGGGCGCAGGATTTCACATACCTGATAATGTCAGAGTTCATTCCTGGCCACCAATAGTGGGTTTGTATTCGCTGAATAGTGGCGTTTTGTCCCATATGTCCGCTAAAGGGAAGAGAGTGCCCCATTTCTAAGATTTGGTCTCTGTACTGTTTCGGTACTAGGAGCTGGTTATGCCCTTGATCAGGTTTGCCCGTTCTGCGATACAGTACACCATCCTTAGAGAAGATGTCTCCGTTGTGTCTGGGGTCCTTAGCCATGGGCAGTTTCCTAAAGCAGGGCTCCAAGGTAGGGTCCTTTTGTTGCGCCTCTTTTAGTTCCATAGGTAACAAATTTGGCGCAGGCTCCCGTTCCTTCTGGGCTTGCCCTCTTGTGGTTACTGCTGCCACAATCGGCTCCTTTGGTCTCCCAATAAACACATATCTACATCCCAGGATAACTGGGTAGATAGGATCATCCATAATGGCCGCTTTAATAACACCTCTGACAAAATCAGAGTGTATTTCTACCAGTGCGATAGGAAGCGTCCTGGGTGCATCACTCTTGAAAACTCCACTAAGTTTGACGGTGTCTTCTGTCTCTTGACCGGGTTTGACCAGGTGCCTTGCGACTATACAGTCAAAGGATAAACCCGTGTCAAAAAGACAAGATGTTGAAGTCCCGTTCAAAATAACAGTTCCTCGCGTTGAGGGCCTCTCCCCCTCAGGTTGAGAATCACTGACATTGATTCTTCCTTGCGAGGCTGTTTGCAAGCATCCGATGCGATTTGGCCCGGTGTGCTTGCCCTGATCAGATGTCCCGTGCGCAGGGGTTTTCCCTTTGTCACCCTGTCCTTTCTGGCCGCGCTGCCACGTAGGACGGTGGGGTTGATCAGGATTGTTGTGGGTGGGATATCTGGTTTTGAAGAATTTCGATTTTTCCTGTGGAGGATGTTGGGGTACGGCTTCTCGTTGGTTATGGTGATGGGAAGAATGGGAAGACTGCTCTAGATTATTTTTTCGAGCAGGCTCATCTGTCGGTTTGCGTTTGGTGCTGGGAAGCTCGGCCATAGCATTTATGTACCGTTCAGACTTACTGAGAATGTCATCTAACTTGACTGCGCCTTGTTCAGCCAGGAATCTACGGGTTTCACTTGACAAAGTGGTTTTTATTTGTTCTATAAGAACGAACTCCTCAAGACCTTCGTAGGTGAGAGGGAGCTCGGAAAGCTCCATGCACTTTGTCAAATATCCCTTCAGCCGTGAAGAAAACTGCTGAAATGTTTCAGTGCTCTCCTTTCTGCTGTTTCTGAACATTTGTAGAAACTTACGAGCGTTCATTTCGAAACGCTCCAGTAAAGCCTTCTTTAGCATGTCGTAGTTGTCTTGACTGCTTCCCAGTTTCATGTAGACTTCATAAGCACTACCTTTCAAAGCCTGTGAAAGCTTTAGGCACCACCGGGAACTCTCTAACCCGTACAGATTTGCCATTCTCTCAAATTTTTCTAGAAACGAGTCAATTTTCTCATTGGGGCTTGGGAAGGGTTCCAGGGCGAAAGACATAGCTGTGAGTTGGGGAGAATGAGTGCTGGAGTGATCAGTTAACGATGAATGGGGAGATGACGGCTCTCCATTGCTGGAAGTAGAGGCAGCCCCGCGACTTTGGACTTCTAGAGCCTTAAGCGCCAACTCGTGCTGTCTCTCCTTCTCTCGTTCCTCGTATTGTCTCTCCTTCTCTCTTTCATTTGCCCTGCGAGCTTCCATCTCTGCCTCAATTTTCTTCTGCTCTAATAGAGATTGACGCTCTTCCGCTTCTTTCCTATCCGCTTTATCTTCCTTCTCTCTAGCTTCTGCTACTTTCTGCTCCGCGTCATATCGGTCAAGTTCTGTGTTGACGAACGCGGTCACTTCCTCTCCTTGCAATCCTGTCTCCCTTGCTTCCTCTCTCAGCATAGTCCTAAGTTTTACACGCTCAGCCATGTTAGAGAACTGAATGCCACTTACCCGAGGAAAAAAAAAGAAGGAAAGAAGGAGAAAAACTATATCCTTAGCCGCTTACGAGAAAAACCAACAAAGATGTTATTCTTTACCCTGAGATACCTCCTCCTGTTATCAGTTTACTAATCTATCGCTGTTATCTCTGGCACTTAGGCTCCTAATACAGACGACTTAATCCAAAAGTGGTAGATCAGATAACCTGGAAAACTACTATTACTAACGGTGGAGAAAAATATTTTTATTTAAAAAAACAATTTAAGGAGAAAGAAAAAATTTCCTTAAAAAAATTAAACTCCACCCCAAAACTCGCCCACTGAAGTCAGTTAAGAGAAGGGACGTTATTAACTTGACTAAAAAGTCAGAACAAGCCGTCCTTTGCTTAGCTCAACTCTGCTGCTTCAAAAAAAACCCTAGTGATTGATAAACAATCACGCGAAATAGCGGTCTGTTACAAAATTACCAAATATCATATAATTCAACTAAGATTATTATCAAAACAAGTTTCCCGTAACTATTGCTGTGGAAAGAAACAAATCCTATATGTGTGTATGGTCAAACACCCAGTAACTAAGAGCGTTGTCTAGGGGGTAATTATTTATTCCTTAAATCACAAGACAAACTCACAACACACTCTATCTAGATGAAAAATCTGATTCAGTATCAGACTTTAGACATTTATCTAGACTCAAACTTGGATCTTAATCTCGCGACGAGCCAACCATTTATGTCGTAGATTTTATTGAGATAGGTTGAAGATGTTTAAGGTCCCGTCTGAGCAGAGGTGATAATGGTAAACTATGTGAGAATAAGGGGTAAGAAATAGCTTTTTTTTCCACAAGGGGGTGAGAGTGTAAGAGAAAGGACAGTCTCTGGATTGAGTAATTGCTCTAACCCCAGCCTATCTCACGACAATATTTAACTAGACTCCCTTTCTCTCCTGGTACATATATATCAGTTACACTTCACTTACATATACACAATTCTGTGACATAATACGTACAGACGTGAACCAAGCTATGGATAACATATACTGGGCAGGGGTTTGACCAACACGATAACTTAGGTTTATTATGTNTTTTTATCTTAAAGAAATCACATACAACAATATTATCTATCAGAAGGTATAGTTTACAGACATAAAAAATGCAAGAAAATGTATTAACCCAATAGGCTCTCCTCTACTGTAAAGGAATCCCAAAGTAGATCCTGACAGAGGTAATTAACCCAAAAGATTACAGTTAATAATAATATATATAGGGATAGACGATAAAGTAAAAGAACCAAGTCTCTAGTTAATCTATCCTGAAACAAAGAAGACAAGAAAATGATATAACAGTATTTGCGAACCCGAAAAGACTGAAGTGAGTATAATGATTATACAAAATATGAAATATTCATTTCTCTTTCTTACAGTCTGTCAGTCTGTGGCCACAAGTAATCAGCAATCACACTTACCTACTACTCTTTAACACATCTGTGTATCTTTGACATATTTCAGGGTGGTGCTATCCAAGGGACCCCAGTTCCTCCAAGAATGATTAATTTTTCCTAATGGGGAACGTCCGCTTAAATAATGCTAATATTATGTGTCAAAAAGTTCACGTCAGGTAATGCAGGTAAATATATATTGCGATCAAAAAATGTTCACCATGGGCAGCACACAGATAACCGATATTTAAGGAAAATGTCTGGTGGGTACACTGTTAGAAAACCAATAAGGATAAGCAAAGGATCTCCTATCTGTTTTTATCTCTCACTCTGGGGTTTGGGTGCCGGTTATGGACCCAAGTATTCTTTTTTCTGGATAAATCCACTTGAGAAAAGAAAAAAAAAAAAACTACGATAGTCAATATTCTGGAAACAATGTTTATATATAGATATTTGGCCACCACAGGCGGATCAGATTTGCTGTGAACAATCTGGGTAATTTCTTGTCCAGTTCTGATTTTTATATTCTTTAAAATGTTTATATGTGGGGACTTTCTCTCTGTAAGAAAAACCACAAGAGAACCGCACAGGTCCAAATCTAGGACCCAATAATATTTTAAGAATGTTTCTGGAGCTATTCAGACCGCTAGATCGCAGGGTTGATCGCCTAGATGTAAAAAAAAAAACATTTTAACAATGATATCATTATTATATTCTACACTCGTTAGGTAAGACCTCTAGATCACTCCGGTATTAAATTATATTTAAAACCCACAAAACTCTAGTAATTCACAAAATTACGGATGATGAATAAAAGTATATTTATCTCTAATTATCAGTCGCCTAGCGTATATTAATTAATTTAAAGCGTCTCTTACTGGGGGAATAGCAAGAAATTAAATTTACTTATTACAGCTGGAACTATTTAATATGCTTATTTAATAAACACAGAAATCCCAGTGAAAACATTAACACGTTAAGACACTCAAAATTCTAATATATATAGATTACCGCCACACTAGGAAAATGACACTCTCCGTGAATCTCAGAAATTTTTTTATATATAAAACTCCAAGATTCGCGCTAGCAGATATCACCAATTCCTGGGGCCAGACTGATGATGAATTTTTCTAAAACTGCGTTAATATACTGAATCGGCCCATGTTCCCATGACTGGCAAACGCACCTGCGAAATCTTCGTCCATTCTATTATCAGGTGTTAAACAGAGGTTTCAAACCTCGGCTTGACATCGCAACCTGATCTCTGGTGGTCTGCCTCTCTCTGTGGGAATGTCAGTAAGAGATACCGAAATAGTTTTATTTTAATCGCCCTCGAGAGAAGACAACAAAAGGGCGGATGTCCAGATAACTTATGGCATACCAAACCAGCAATCGTGGGAATGACTCGAGTTGTTTAGTTGTAAGAGAGAAAAGGGGGACTGAAGGATTAAAGAAAGAGAGGTCCGATTTTCATACGTCACAGTCGTCCCCTCTTAAAGACATGAAACCATTTCATGTTTCATTTATGACAATGGAGCTCTCTTGATCAGTAACTTGCAGGTGATTGTTGTTTTCGCTTTCCACCTCCTCTTCCATGCTCCAATTTCTACTCATAAAATCTGCTCCCACGTTCTGTTTTCCCGGAATGTATTCCACTTTGAAAGAGTACACGCTTAGTAGCAAGGCCCAGCGCATGATCCTCGCGTTGAATTCCTTATTCGCCCCAAGAAAAGCTAAAGGAGCGTGGTCTGTTTGCACCGTGAATGTTACTCCGTAAAGATATTCATGGTATTTCCTTATGCCATGAACAAGTGCTAGACACTCTCTTTCGACGGTGGAATAGTTACGTTCTGCAGCATTCAGTTTACGGCTGCCATACGCAACTGGAAATAACAGATTCGGATCGGTGTCATCTGCTTGGAGCAGGGTTGACCCGATGCCCTGACCCGAAGCGTCGACCCGCAATATAAAAGGTTTCTTGAGGTCAGGTAGTCTCAAAATGGGGTATTCAGACAATTGACCTTTTAAAGTGACGTAAGCTTGTTCGCACTTCGAATCCCAAATAACCTTGTCCGGGCGCCCTTTTTTTGTAAGGTCAGTAAGGGGTGCCGTTAGCCCGTTGAAATTCTTGATAAATTTCTGATAGTAAGCACACAGTGATAGAAAAGAACGGGTGTCTTTCTTCGTTCGGGGTCTTTTTGCTGCAACTATTTTCTCAATGTTCTTGGTAACTGGCCACATGCAGCCTTGAGAAATGGTATGTCCCAGGAAGTCTAGCTTTTGAAATCCGATGAGACATTTGCTAGGTCTGGCTGTGAGACCAGTTTCCTGTAGTCGCCTGAAGAGCATAGCAACCGTAGCAATATGTTCATCATAGTTTTCCGATGCAATTAATATGTCATCCATGAAATTATGGATATGGGGACTTTGCAAGGGTTCTAAAAGCTTCCTCATCATTCTGGTGAAGACTCCTGGTGCGTTGTGCAATCCGAACGGCATTACGTTGAAAGTGTAGTGTCCTTCACTGGTGCTAAAAGCTAACAAAGGCTTAACTTCCTCCTTGACTGGTATTTGGTAGTAACCTTTACTCAAGTCAATCTTTGAGAAAATTCTTGCCTTGCTAAGCTTAGTGAACAGCTCAGAAGCGCTCTGTAGAGGTTCGGGCTGGAATTCCGTTACTGTGTTAAGTAAACGGTAATCTATGCACAGCCGAACTTCCTTATTGGGCTTCTGTAACAGTACTACACTCGAACTATAAGGAGAGGTAGACTCACTGATAATTTCTGCTTGACGCAGCTTGTCTATCTCTCCGCGTAGTGCATCAGCTTTAGCGTACGGAATGGGGTAAACTCTGGTTCGAACAGGGGTTTCGTTGGTCAGTTTCATATCGAATTCTATGAGATTTGTTCGACCAGGTACATCCGTCAAGACTGCAGTGTACTGTTTCAGTAGCGCCCTGGTTTCTGTCTGTTGTGCTTCCGAGAGATTTTCGCCGAATTTGACATCTTTGAAAGATTCCGTTTGTTGCAATGGATACTCCATGCAACTATCGTCATCTTCCTCATCTTCCGTCGCTATGGCGACCGCCAGGAGATGTTCGGAGGACGGCACCGGTCTTTCCAAGTATTTCTTTAGCAGATTTACGTGGTAGACCTTCTCCTTTCCTTTAATAGAGATCTTGTAGTTAGTGCGGGAGATCTTTTTAAGGACGGTAAACGGCCCTTGCCATCCGATGCGAAGTTTGTTGTTTCCGGTTGGAAGTAGCAACAAAACTTTCTCCCCTGGTTGGAGTTCTCTCTCTTTCGCTGCTTTATTGTATCGTTGAGCGTGCTTTGCGCGTGCTTTCTTAAGGTTGGTTGTTGCTAGGTCCCATCCTAGTTGTAACCTTTCCTTGAGCTCTGATACATATTTGCTTGCTGAGACGACTGTCTCGTCAGCCTTATGGTCTGTCAGGGACCGAAGTAAGGCTTCTAGCGGCCCCTTAATAGGTCTGCCGAATAAAAGTGTAGCTGGTGGAAATCCTGTAGATGCCTGGGGAACCTCCCTGTAGGCGAATAAGGCTGCAGGAATGAAAAGGTCCCAATCTTCAGGTTTCTCTTGTCCCAGCTTACGTAACATCATGGTGAGGCTGCCATTGAAGCGCTCCACAAGCCCATTTCCGGCCGGATGGTAGGGGCTTGTGTGGATGTGTTTGGCCCTCAAGATCTTAAAGATCTCCTCCATTAACAGGCTACGGAATTGGGATCCATTGTCCGTCAAAACTTGTTGAGGGAATCCCAACCGTGTAAAGATTTGCACCAGGGCTTCTGCGACATGCTTGGAATCTGTGCATGTTAGCGGTACAGCTTCGGCCCACATTGTGCAAGTGTCGACTAAGGTCAGGATGAACCTGTTCCTTCTTTTGGTCCTTTCCAGGGGTCCAATGATGTCGACAGCAACCCGTTCAAATGGAGTCCCCACAATTGGCATTTGCCCCATGGGTACTGGGGGTGTCAAGTGCTTGGGTGCTACCCGTTGGCACTGGGCGCAGGATTTCACATACCTGATAATGTCAGAGTTCATTCCTGGCCACCAATAGTGGGTTTGTATTCGCTGAATAGTGGCGTTTTGTCCCATATGTCCGCTAAAGGGAAGAGAGTGCCCCATTTCTAAGATTTGGTCTCTGTACTGCTTCGGTACTAGGAGCTGGTTATGCCCTTGATCAGGTTTGCCCGTTCTGCGATACAGTACACCATCCTTAGAGAAGATGTCTCCGTTGTGTCTGGGGTCCTTAGCCATGGGCAGTTTCCTAAAGCAGGGCTCCAAGGTAGGGTCCTTTTGTTGCGCCTCTTTTAGTTCCTTAGGTAACAAATTTGGCGCAGGCTCCCGTTCCTTCTGGGCTTGCCCTCTTGTGGTTACTGCTGCCACAATCGGCTCCTTTGGTCTCCCAATAAACACATATCTACATCCCAGGATAACTGGGTAGATAGGATCATCCATAATGGCCGCTTTAATAACACCTCTGACAAAATCAGAGTGTATTTCTACCAGTGCGATAGGAAGCGTCCTGGGTGCATCACTCTTGAAAACTCCACTAAGTTTGACGGTGTCTTCTGTCTCTTGACCGGGTTTGACCAGGTGCCTTGCGACTATACAGTCAAAGGATAAACCCGTGTCAAAAAGACAAGATGTTGAAGTCCCGTTCAAAATAACAGTTCCTCGCGTTGAGGGCCTCTCCCCCTCAGGTTGAGAATCACTGACATTGATTCTTCCTTGCGAGGCTGTTTGCAAGCATCCGATGCGATTTGGCCCGGTGTGCTTGCCCTGATCAGATGTCCCGTGCGCAGGGGTTTTCCCTTTGTCACCCTGTCCTTTCTGGCCGCGCTGCCACGTAGGACGGTGGGGTTGATCAGGATTGTTGTGGGTGGGATATCTGGTTTTGAAGAATTTCGATTTTTCCTGTGGAGGATGTTGGGGTACGGCTTCTCGTTGGTTATGGTGATGGGAAGAATGGGAAGACTGCTCTAGATTATTTTTTCGAGCAGGCTCATCTGTCGGTTTGCGTTTGGTGCTGGGAAGCTCGGCCATAGCATTTATGTACCGTTCAGACTTACTGAGAATGTCATCTAACTTGACTGCGCCTTGTTCAGCCAGGAATCTACGGGTTTCACTTGACAAAGTGGTTTTTATTTGTTCTATAAGAACGAACTCCTCAAGACCTTCGTAGGTGAGAGGGAGCTCGGAAAGCTCCATGCACTTTGTCAAATATCCCTTCAGCCGTGAAGAAAACTGCTGAAATGTTTCAGTGCTCTCCTTTCTGCTGTTTCTGAACATTTGCAGAAACTTACGAGCGTTCATTTCGAAACGCTCCAGTAAAGCCTTCTTTAGCATGTCGTAGTTGTCTTGACTGCTTCCCAGTTTCATGTAGACTTCATAAGCACTACCTTTCAAAGCCTGTGAAAGCTTTAGGCACCACCGGGAACTCTCTAACCCATACAGATTTGCCATTCTCTCAAATTTTTCTAGAAACGAGTCAATTTTCTCATTGGGGCTTGGGAAGGGTTCCAGGGCGAAAGACATAGCTGTGAGTTGGGGAGAATGAGTGCTGGAGTGATCAGTTAACGATGAATGGGGAGATGACGGCTCTCCATTGCTGGAAGTAGAGGCAGCCCCGCGACTTTGGACTTCTAGAGCCTTAAGCGCCAACTCGTGCTGTCTCTCCTTCTCTCGTTCCTCGTATTGTCTCTCCTTCTCTCTTTCATTTGCCCTGCGAGCTTCCATCTCTGCCTCAATTTTCTTCTGCTCTAATAGAGATTGACGCTCTTCCGCTTCTTTCCTATCCGCTTTATCTTCCTTCTCTCTAGCTTCTGCTACTTTCTGCTCCGCGTCATATCGGTCAAGTTCTGTGTTGACGAACGCGGTCACTTCCTCTCCTTGCAATCCTGTCTCCCTTGCTTCCTCTCTCAGCATAGTCCTAAGTTTTACACGCTCAGCCATGTTAGAGAACTGAATGCCACTCACCCGAGGAAAAAAAGAAAGAAAGAAGGAGAAAACTATATCCTTAGCCGCTTACGAGAAAAACCAACAAAGATGTTATTCTTTACCCTGAGATACCTCCTCCTGTTATCAGTTTACTAATCTATCGCTGTTATCTCTGGCACTTAGGCTCCTAATACAGACGACTTAATCCAAAAGTGGTAGATCAGATAACCTGGAAAAACTACTATTACTAACGGTGGAGAAAAATATTTTTATTTAAAAAACAATTTAAGGAGAAAGAAAAAATTTCCTTAAAAAAATTAAACTCCACCCCAAAACTCGCCCACTGAAGTCAGTTAAGAGAAGGGACGTTATTAACTTGACTAAAAAGTCAGAACAAGCCGTCCTTTGCTTAGCTCAACTCTGCTGCTTAAAAAAAAAAAAAAAACCCTAGTGATTGATAAACAATCACGCGAAATAGCGGTCTGTTACAAAATTACCAAATATCATATATTCAACAAAGATTATTATCAAAACAAGTTTCCCGTAACTATTGCTGTGGAAAGAAACAAATCCTATATGTGTGTATGGTCAAACACCCAGTAACTAAGAGCGTTGTCTAGGGGGTAATTATTTATTCCTTAAATCACAAGACAAACTCACAACACACTCTATCTAGATGAAACTTCTGATTCAGTATCAGACTTTAGACATTTATCTAGACTCAAACTTGGATCATAAATCCCGGACGAGCCAACCATTTATGTCGTAGATTTTATTGAGATAGGTTGAAGATGTTTAAGGTCCCGTCTGAGCAGAGGTGATAATGGTAAACTATATGAGAATAAGGGGTAAGAAATAGCTTTGTTTTTTCACAAGGGGGTGAGAGTGTAAGAGAAAGGACAGTCTCTGGATTGAGTAATTGCTCTAACCCCAGCCTATCTCACGACAATATTTAACTAGACTCCCTTTCTCTCCTGGTACATATATATCAGTTACACTTCACTTACATATACACAATTCTGTGACATAATACGTACAGACGTGAACCAAGCTATGGATAACATATACTGGGCAGGGGTTTGACCAACACGATAACTTAGGTTTATTATGTTTATTATCTTAAAGAAATCACATACAACAATATTATCTATCAGAAGGTATAGTTTACAGACATAAAAAATGCAAGAAAATGTATTAACCCAATAGGCTCTCCTCTACTGTAAAGGAATCCCAAAGTAGATCCTGACAGAGGTAATTAACCCAAAAGATTACAGTTAATAATAATATATATAGGGATAGACGATAAAGTAAAAGAACCAAGTCTCTAGTTAATCTATCCTGAAACAAAGAAGACAAGAAAATGATATAACAGTATTTGCGAACCCGAAAAGACTGAAGTGAGTATAATGATTATACAAAATATGAAATATTCATTTCTCTTTCTTACAGTCTGTCAGTCTGTGGCCACAAGTAATCAGCAATCACACTTACCTACTACTCTTTAACACATCTGTGTATCTTTGACATATTTCAGGGTGGTGCTATCCAAGGGACCCCAGTTCCTCCAAGAATGATTAATTTTTCCTAATGGGGAACGTCCGCTTAAATAATGCTAATATTATGTGTCAAAAAGTTCACGTCAGGTAATGCAGGTAAATATATATTGCGATCAAAAATGTTCACCATGGGCAGCACACAGATGTCCGATATTTTAAGGAAAATGTCTGGTGGGTACACTGTTAGAAAACCAATAAGGATAAGCAAAGGATGTCCTATCTGTTTTTATCTCTCACTCTGGGGTTTGGGTGCGGGTTATGGTTTTTTCTGGATAAATCCACTTGAGAACAGAAAAAAACTACGATAGTCAATATTCTGGAAACAATGTTTATATATAGATATTTGGCCACCACAGGCGGATCAGATTTGCTGTGAACAATCTGGGTAATTTCTTGTCCAGTTCTGATTTTTATATTCTTTAAAATGTTTATATGTGGGGACTTTCTCTCTGTAAGAAAAAACCACAAGAGAACCGCACAGGTCCAAATCTAGGACCCAATAATATTTTAAGAATGTTTCTGGAGCTATTCAGACCGCTAGATCGCAGGGTTGATCGCCTAGATGTAGAAAAAAACAAACATTTTAACAATGATATCATTATTATATTCTACACTCGTTAGGTAAGACCTCTAGATCACTCCGGTATTAAATTATATTTAAAACCCACAAAACTCTAGTAATTCACAAAATTACGGATGATGAATAAAAGTATATTTATCTCTAATTATCAGTCGCCTAGCGTATATTAATTAATTTAAAGCGTCTCTTACTGGGGGAATAGCAAGAAATTAAATTTACTTATTACAGCTGGAACTATTTAATATGCTTATTTAATAAACACAGAAATCCCAGTGAAAACATTAACACGTTAAGACACTCAAAATTCTAATATATATAGATTACCGCCACACTAGGAAAATGACACTCTCCGTGAATCTCAGAAATTCTTTATATATAAAACTCCAAGATTCGCGCTAGCAGATATCACCAATTCCTGGGGCCAGACTGATGATGAATTTTTCTAAAACTGCGTTAATATACTGAATCGGCACATGTTCCCATGACTGGCAAACGCACCTGCGAAATCTTCGTCCATTCTATTATCAGGTGTTAAACAGAGGTTTCAAACCTCGGCTTGACATCGCAACCTGATCTCTGGTGGTCTGCCTCTCTGTGGGAATGTCAGTAAGAGATACCGAAATAGTTTTATTTTAATCGCTCTCGAGAGAAGACAACAAAAGGGCGGATGTCCAGATAACTTATGGCATACCAAACCAGCAATCGTGGGAATGACTCGAGTTGTTTAGTTGTAAGAGAGAAAATGAAGGATTAAAGAAAGAGAGGTCCGATTTTCATACGTCACAGTAACACCAGACGGCGGAGCAAGCAAAGACATCAACAACAAAA
Source organism: Oreohelix idahoensis (assembly GCA_024509875.1). NCBI lineage: Eukaryota > Metazoa > Mollusca > Gastropoda > Stylommatophora > Oreohelicidae > Oreohelix > Oreohelix idahoensis. The sequence goes on from JAMPIV010002861.1 coordinate 543,703, forward strand.
TGAACAAAGCAAGAACAGCCTTTTTTTTATTCTAAACAACATCTGGAAGTCCTCTCAGTACAGCACAAGCACAAAATTAGGATTATATCAGAGCTGTGTGCTTTCTGTGCTTCTCTATGGCGCGGAATGCTGGAGAGTTACAGAGAAGGAAATGTCAAAATTGTCCTCTTTTCACACAACATGCCTAAGAAAAATTCTCCGAATCTTTTGGCCGAATACCATCACCAACCAAGATCTGCCTACTCGGAGCAAGCAAGAGGACATGCACACCATCATAGCTGGCAGACGCTGGAGCTGGGTTGGCCATGTCCTCAGAAGAGACCCCGATGCCATCACAAGAACAGCTATGCTATGGACCCCTGAAGGAAAACGGAAGAGAGGCCGACCAAAAACAACTTCGCGGAGGACTGTGGAGGCTGAGATGCAAAGAATGAACCAGAGTTGGGGCACTGTACGAAGGATGGCCGCCGACCGAACAAAGTGGAATCAATTTGTTGTTGCCCTACAAGACGCCACCAGGCGTAATGGTCACTGACTGCTTTGACGGTCGGCGGCTAAGGATCAAAGAAGAAGAAGACATGCCTGATGAAGCAGTAGGATATGTTTCTTTGTCTTTACAGAAACCCCGAAGCATTACACACAGAGCTACATTAGACACAGAGCTACATTAGACACAGAGCTACATTACACACAGAGCTACATTAGACACAGAGCTACATTAGACACAGAGCTACATTACACACAGAGCTACATTACATACAGAGCTTCAATAGACACACAGCTACAATACACACAGAGCTACATTACACACAGAGCTACATTACACTCAGAGCTACATTACACACAGAGCTACAATAGACACAGAGCTACATTACACACATAGCTACATTACACACAGAGCTACAATAGACACAGAGCTTAATTACACAGAGAGCTACAATAGAGACAGAATAATAGACAACAACATTAATACAAAATTTGGAACATATAATTGAACATAGCACTTTGTTAGAAAAACACAGGAGAACAGATTGAAGGAGTAAGAAAATCACAACATAGCACTTTGTTGAAAACTAGAATAGAAGGAAATGTTGAAGGCAAACATGCAAGAAAAACTCAAAATAACTCTTTATTGGAAGCTAGAATAGAAAGATAGGTGAAGACAAACATGCAAGAAATACCATAAATAACACTTCATTGAAAACTAGAATAATTGAACAGGTAAAGGCAATCGTACAACAACAAATAGCAAACCCCAACATAACATTTTATTAGAAACTGGAATAGAAAGAAAGGTTGAAGGAAAAATTTTTTAACAATGCATAATATAGCATTTCTTTAGAAACTAGAACAAAGCAACAGGTTGAAGACAAACATGCAAGAAAACCACAATATAACACATTGCTGGAAACTAGAATATGACAGGTAAAGACAAACATACAAGAAAACTACATTGAAATGTGTTGGAAGTAAACATGAGAAGATGGAGAGAAAATACTCTTCTAAAGTGTAAAATAAAGGCACGAGCCGAAAATATTTCATATAGATTCCAGCATATCTTTGATGTGGAGTCATTGCCTTATCTAATGTGATCTGTACGTAAAAATATATTACCATGTATTGACCCATTAATTTGTTATCAGCTCTGCTCACTGTTCCCAATCTAAACTGAGCACACAGACATTGGATTCATATCTCAAATCGCAATGTGTCATACAGTCTTTTTTAAGAAAAGTATTTTAATTTTCTTTGTCTAAAGAAAATCCAAAGAAAGTGATTATATTCTATACGCAAATTAACACTTGTTTCTATTCTGTGATTTGAAAGACAAAATTATCGCAAAGGAAGGACAATAAAAAAGTTAAAAAGAAAACTAGTAAAATAGAGTGATAAAGTGAGATAGAGAGAATTAGTAAAATAGAGTGATAAAGTGAGATAGAGAGAATTAGTAAATCAGAGTGAGAGAAATAAATGGGAGAAAGATTTGACCCTGTCTATCCAGGGCAGCGTTAAGGTTTTGACAACACAACTGATGCTATAATTTTATTTTTCAACAAGTGATGATTTAAGTCGGGCCGTTAATACATAGGGGTCGTCCACATTTGACGTCACGCAGTGAGGGGGAAAAAAAGAGGGGGAGGGTCAAAATTATGTGACGTTATGTGACGACAGGGGGAGGTCACTGGCGGATCTAGGCATTGTCCACGGGAGGGGCGAAACATCAAAATGAGAAGGCTCCCTCTTCCCCGCTCCATTTTTACGAATATTTTTAGACAATTAAAAAAACAAAATAACGAATTGTTAATAAATGCGACAACTTGAAAGTTTTATTTTACAGTAACTTAAAAATATTAATTCTTATTTTTCTTTTTAAATTATTTGTGACATAATTATATAAAAGTACGGCACAACTTCTTTTCTTCTTTGATCCTTAGCCGCCGACTGTCAAAGCAGTCAGTGGCCATAACGCCTGGTGGCGTCTTGTAGGGCAGCAACAAACTGCTTCCACTTTGTTCGGTCGGCAGACATCTTTCTTTGCATCTCGGCCTCCACAGTTCTCCGCCAAGTTGTTTTTGGTCGGCCTCTCTTTCGCTTTCCATCGGGGGTCCACAGCATAGCTGTTCTTGTGATGGCATCGGGGTATCTTCTGAGGACGTGGCCAACCCAACTCCAGCGTCTGCCACCTATGAAGGTGTGCGTGTCCTCATGGTTACTCCGAATAAATAGTTCTTGCCAAAAGATTCGGAGAATTTTCCTTAGGCAGATTGTGTGGAAAGAGGATAGTTTCGACATTTCCTTCTCTGTTAGTAGCCAGCATTCTCCACCATAGAGAAGCACAGACAGTACACAGCTCTCAAATAATCTTAATTTGATGTTTGTGCTGTACTGGGAAGATTTCCAGGCTGTTCTCGCTTTATTCTTTCTGTTCTTGATGTCTTTGCTTATTCCGCCTTCTGGTGTTACTATGCATCCTAGGTATGTAAAAGCGTCCGTCTGTTTCAGCTTCTGGTTCCTTATTGTCATGGGCTCAGGACTGCCCACATTGCGTGTCATGACCTCTGTCTTCTTTAGACTGATGTTCAAACCCGCCTGCTGGCTATACTTATTCAGTCTATCTGTTTTTTCTTGGATGTGTTGATGTGAATGTGCGAGTAGTGCAATGTCATCTGCATATTCTAGATCTTCCAGTGTAGAAAACGTTGTCCATCTAATTCCTCTTGGGCTGCCCTCTGTTGTCTGGCGCAGCACCCAGTCTATGACTGTCAAAAATAAAGTTGTTGAAAAGGGGCATCCCTGTCGTACTCCTGTCTTCACCTCAAAAGTTATAAGGTACAACTGAAAAGTGACAAATATTGATAAAAATTCATACTTATTTTATATTATAGCATTACATTTATTGTTTGATTTGGGATTGGTCGCCCGATACAGAAATAATCCCCCTCTTGTCACAGAGTCCTCTGTATTTCGGCTTGAGTAAAGTCCCCTTGTGTCGCCTGCGTGGCGCCGTCTTTTGTCTCATTGTTGTATGACAGTTCCCTTTATTGTCTTACATTGTTCCGCCACGTAGAATTACTTGCAAACTACTTTCGTAACCTTTAGAGTGTTTACCATTGTACAGTACCAGACATGTTTTAATTCGTCCGTCGTCCGCTCTAATTAACTCATTTACTAATCTTACATATAAAATCCCAGCTTTTTCTGTCAGTACGTAACGCTAAGGGATGACACTTTTGTTGAAAGTTAGACATTAATTGTATTGTTTCCCTTATAAGTACTCTCCCGAAATTAGTAACACTTATCAAAGAAGAATGCGCAAATGAAGGTGTGCACAAAAATATTTATAGAATGTGTGATCACATATACACACATTGTGATCCTCTCTGCTGCTACGTAGTTCTACTATAGCACGTTTCACTAGCTTTGCCCAACTTCAAAATGCTATATCTCAGCGAATATATAACGCATATAAGTGAAATTTTGTGTGTGAATTTGAAATGGTTGTAGTGATTTCTAAATACAATATCTAAATTAATATATAACAGTATAGGGCATAAAGGCAAAAATAAGAAAGTACAAAAGAATTTTCTGCTAGAACGGTTGGTGTCGCCTACGCCTTCAGATTATTATTTGCTAACGAATAGCCGAACAAAACGGTACCCAAAATTTTCAAATTCGTCCTTGACATAAACACCCACTTTTCCTAGTTCTAAGAAAATATTTGCCTAAAATGCATTGTGGAACAAGGAGGGGCAAGGATAGATGAAATGCTAATTCGTTTCGCATTGATTTTAAACTAAAAGCCAACACTAGCACTGGGGCGAGCCTTGCCTTAGGGGTTTCCCCAATACGATGAGAAAATTAGAAATGTATACACTACGGTCATGTAAACATGTTAAGCTCTTATTGTGAAAGACCTAAGCTCTCGTATTTAGCTTGATATTACATGGAAAAAGAGTGAACGAGAGGTAGTTTAAAAATAAACAACTAACATAGAAAAAAGATAGAATTTTGAACCAACCCACATAGCCCCTTAAAAATCGTAGATTCGTGTACTTGAAGACTTGCTGACCAAGAATATGGTGTTAGTTATATAAATAGTCCCTTAACTAATCAACTATTGATAAAACCATACATAGAGATCAGAGATACTGTCAGGTCAAGTCATATCTGCTTAGATTGGATCGCATATTTTTTGGAAAAAAAAAGTAGGTGACGGATAGGCTCAGATAGTACAGTGAATCCGATTGGGTGGCATTTGAAGTGAGACGAAATATTATTGGCTGACCTTTGAATAAACATAAATAGCCTAGTAACGTAGGAAAAGTTTGAATGATATTTTTTGAAAGACTGTTTACCCTTGTAAAATTAAAAGTGATTGGCCAACTGAATCGATATTGTCAGAATAAGCGTTAGGGGGGGACGCCATTACTAGAAAAGTTTCAACAGTGATAGATGAGATCAGGCTGTGCTTTTAAATACATTTCTGGACAGCCTGGACAACAAAACAGATCGAAACTGTGTCAGTCATCGTCTCTGTGCATTTCATTGAACATTGTGGTAAGATTGACATTTATTAATCTGTATTTTATATAAAAATTGAATGTGAAATAATAATATATGTCTGGACATGAGTGGGTCTATAGCGAACATGAGGCAAAGCCTAAAGATTGATCCACCATGTGATAGACTGTCAGAGAGGTGTAAAAATACAAGAATATGTATGATTGTCATAAAGGAGCATAACACCTATCCTATTATATGGAAGAGATTACAGCTGGAATTGCAGTGATTTTGTAACTATTAGGGAAGAGGAATACTGGTGTACATTGTCACATCAAAAGAAAATGGTGGCATAGGTTTGATAAGGATATGATCCTTTTTGTTTGTTTGTAATGTACATGTCCTTAACTGTGGACTATTGGTGTATGCTAGATATTACGAAGGATGCATACCTTCACATTTCAGAGGTCCTGGGTACTGACGTTAATGTGGTACCAAACGCTTGAAAACTGATTGATTCAGGACTCTGCCTGTTTACTGCGAGCCCATGCTAGTGGCCATTGCCTATCAAATAGGGAACAGATTGTCAAGCGAGCAGAGGAAAGGTTCAACCTATATTCTACTGCAAAGATAAGTTCTCGTTCGGCACCTGAAAGCTCAACTACAGAACTTTATAAGAAGAAATATAAAAAGTGACAGTGAATAAAATTGGGACAAATATTAATAGTTCCACAAGTGACAAAATAGAAACAGACATTAATAAAAGGATATGATTTCAAACAACAACCTAGTGGTACTACCAGTATTTCCTTAAAGTAGGAGAACACTACAGAAGTATATGAGAATAATATTTTTATGTATGGACAGAGGATCTAGTGTGCTATTTGACTGATGTAATTGATTATTTTGATTTCACTTTTAAATTGTCAATCCTGATTCCAAATAAATTAGAATCAGGATAATAAAATTGTAAAAAAAATCATACTTACACAAAATTCAAACACGGTCTTAAATAAGATAGCCTTTTAGAGTGTCGTTTGTATGTTATTGTATGTGGCTCAATTTGAGCCCGGCGGAACTGTTTCCACTGACGGGAGAAGGGGCAAAGGCAAGCGACTGGCGCCTTAAAACCAGCAGCTTCGGGCAGATAGGGCTCGTGATCCTTGGTTGGTAGCTTATCTAAGAGAAGGAACTCTGAATTCAAACCACCGCTGCCTTGCGGGAATATCCATTTGTGGAATTGGCTTCGGGAGTAAACCCTGAGGATAAATCCGGAGTCGGAGTCCCTAAGGCAGTCTAATGTCGATTCGACATTATTCTGGCAACTCCTGCGACATGGCTGGTACCAAACTGTATCGGCTACTGCCGTTCCTTTGGATCTACCGGCTGTGTGGAGAGAGGGAACATGCTGCATGGGCAACAGCTTGATCTCCATATAACTGTGCCCAAGCTCGCGCCCTGGAGAGGACACTCCAGCTTCACCCTATAGGTGTCGGCAAAACACGGGAAGTAGCAGTTACCGGTTATAAGCTTTTTGCCCAATTGGCGTAGGGCATGGCGCCAGGGGCTACTTCCGACAGTGGGAGAGGTTCTAGGATCTCACTGGACAGCTACCGCCCGCTTCAAGCTGGGCAGCCCCCAGTCAATAAGGTGTTGTCCCGCCACTGTCTGCTTTCCCCATTGGGTGCATGGGGATTAGGGTCAAACCCGAACTGTGGACAGAAAATTTTGCACCAAGCAATTATCGAAAAAATAGAAATAAGCAAACTCTCAGATTGGGATGCTGGAACGTCCGGACTATGTTGACTGGACTATCCGAAAACCTACAGGATATAAACGATGTATGGAAGACAGCCATAATTAATGATGAGCTTAAACGACTTCAGGTGAATATAGCTTCACTTCAGGAAACGCGCCTGGCGGGCTCTGGAATGGTGAGCGAGAAGGACTACACATTTTATTGGCAAGGGAAAGATCTTGATAAAGCTAGAGAACACGGAGTAGGTTTTGCGGTCAAAAAATCTCTAATTAACATGGTTGAACCAGGCGAGAATGGATCAGAACACCTGTTAACGCTCCGCCTGCAAACTAGCACAGGTCCCATCACCCTTGTCAGTGTGTATGCTCCTACTCTGTACTCTGCCTCAGAAGCTAAAGATGAGTTCTACGAGAATCTAGCAGCAGTAATCAAAAGCATACCTAGGCAAGAACAGCTTGTTCTCCTTGGTGACTTTAACGCTAGAGTGGGTGCCGATAATGTTTCATAGCCTTCATGTCTGGGCAGCTTTGGTATTGGCAAGATGAATGAAAATGGACAACGGCTCTTAGAGTTGTGCGTCCACCATGACCTCTGCGTGACCAACACCTACTTTCAGACAAAACCCCAGCATAAGGTGTCATGGAGACACCCACGATCCAAGCACTGGCACCAACTTGACCTGATTCTCGTCAGAAGGCCACTCCTCAGGTCTGTGCTCTCCACGCGCTCGTACCATAGTGCAGACTGTGACATAGATCACTCCTTGGTTTGCTGCAAAATCAGAGCACAACCAAGAAAACTCTATCGTGTCAGACATGAAGGGAAACCACGCATTGATACCAGCAAGATGTCAGACAACTTTCATGATCGCTCAATTCACTGCGACCTTCAAGAAAGTGCTCAGTAGCCCTCAGCATGGTGATACTATTACAGAGAACTGGGGGCATCTACGGAACACCATTCAAAGTACTGCCCTTGCCACCTTTGGTAAGAAAACAGCAAAGTCAAATGATTGGTTTGACGCTTCATCAGATGTGATTTCACCTGTTATTGAAGCTAAGCGCAGTGCTATGAATGAATACAAACGTTCACCGAGTGCCAGAACCCTACAGATCCTGAGGGCTACGAGAAGCAAAGTTCAACAAACTGCTCGACGCTGTGCAAATGACTATTGGCTCCAGCTCAGTGAGAGCATCCAGATCGCAGCGCAAACAGGCAACATTAGACAAATGTATGACGGTATAAAGAAAGCACTTGGCCCCCATAAAAGTAAGACGGCACCGCTAAAAACCATCAGCGGAGAGAAGCTAACCGATAAGGGTAAGCAGATGGAGAGGTGGGTCGAGCACTACTCTGAGCTTTACGCTAGAGACAATACCGTTACGCCTGCAGCCCTTGATGCTGTCAATAGTCTGCCAACTATGGAGGAGCTGGATGCCGAACCAACATTAGAGGAACTCAGTAAGGCCATTGATAGCTTGGCCTCTGGCAAAGCACCAGGCAGTGATGGGATTCCTCCTGATTTAATCAAATGCTGTAAGAGCACGCTATTACATCCCCTGCATAGGATGCTGTGCCAGTGCTGGGAAGAGACAACTATTCCTCAAGACATTCGAGATGCCAAGATTGTAACACTGTATAAAAATAAAGGAGACAGAAGTGATTGCAATAACTACAGAGGCATCTCTCTTCTTAGTATTGTTGGTAAGGTTTTTGCCAAAGTCATCTTAATGCGACTACACAAGTTAGCTGAGCGCATATATCCAGAGGCACAGTGTGGATTCCGAGCTGGCAGATCAACAACAGACATGATCTTCTCTCTCCGCCAGCTTCAGGAAAAATCAAGAGAGCAGAAAAGACCATTATATATCGCCTTTATAGACCTCACAAAAGCATTCGACCTGGTTAGTAGGGATGGACTCTTTAAAATCCTCCTGAAAATAGGCTGCCCTTCTAAAATGCTGGAAATGATAAAGTCATTCCATGACGACATGAAGGGAACAGTCCAATATGCTGGAAGCACGTCACAGCCCTTTGATATACGAAGTGGCGTTAAACAAGGCTGTGTTCTGGCTCCGACCCTCTTCGGAATCTTCTTTGCCTTACTCTTGAAACATGCATTCAGAGATGCAACTGAAGGAATATGCCTTCACACTAGGTCAGATGGCCGTCTGTTTAATCTTTCAAGGCTGAAGGCAAAAACAAAAATCAGAAGGGTCACTATAAGAGACTTGTTGTTCGCTGATGATGCTGCAGTCGTCACTCAAAGCCAACAGGAGCTTCAGAGCTTGATGAATCGCTTCACTAAAGCATGCAAGGACTTTGGCCTCACAATAAGTCTAAAGAAAACGAATTTGCTGAGTCAGGATGTGGGTGCTGCACCAGTTATCACTATCGATAACTATGAATTGGCAGTGGTGCACCACTTCACATACCTAGGGTCTACCATCAATGACAAACTCTCACTGGATACAGAAATCGACAGCCGCATTGGCAAAGCTGCAGCTACCTTTGCCCGCCTCACATCGCGTGTTTTGGGAAACTCTAAACTCACAATGAAGACCAAAGCTGCGGTATATAATGCCTGCGTCACCAGCACACTCCTATATGGCAGCGAGACCTGGACGACCTATGCTAAGCAAGAAAGAAGGCTCAATACCTTCCATTTGCGGTGTCTACGCCGCATCCTCGGCATCTCGTGGAAAGATAAAGTGACGAATGTCGAGGTGTTGTCACGTGCTGGCCTTCAAAGTATGTATACACTGCTTAGACAGCGCAGACCTCGCTGGCTTGGCCATGTTCGCCACATGGAAGATGGTCGCATCCCAAAAGATATCTTCTACGGACAATTAGCAGATGGCAAGAGAACAGTTGGGCGACCACAGCTGAGGTTCAAAGATGTGTGCAAGAGAGATATGAGGGCATTGGACATGGATCCAGCAACATGGGAGGATGAAGCTGCCGATCGCACTAAGTGGCGATGCTATTTACGGCACCACCTCAGATTGGGCGAAGAGAGGCTCACACAAGAAGCAGAGGTGAGGAGAAAACGTCGAAAGGAGCAGCAGGAAAATAAGCAGCTGAGGGCTGCCACCTCTGGGGCGCATTCCCATAGTCAGTTATGACTGAAGGGGCTATTATTATTATTACTATTATTATTATTGTATGTTATTGTGGTAGTACTGTGTGCTGTTGTGAATAATAAACTATTTGTTTGTATGTTTGTTGATTTTTGTACATTACACTCTACATTCATAACCCTAGACACAACACGAAGTCATTTAATAATAATAATATAAATACATTTTGATTGAGATAAAAAAGGTGGTAGCTGAAAGGTACCCTGAAAAGTTCACAATACTATTGGGTAAATTCAGGTACCTTCATAGCTAATCTCATTTATTAACATATTAATACCTAACAACAAATTCATAACATCAAATCCACCACAATGGTATAGACCCTATGATTTAAATTTTTCATTAAAATGCGGCCATTGGTTTCAATTTTCGTTTCTTTGCGATATAATATCAAAATCCTACTTGCCAACACACATCACACACACACATATTGAAATGTCTACAGTAAATTATACGACCTCATTTGCACATTTTTGGTTTATCAAACAATTTGCATGATTTTAGCGTGAAATTGCGTGAAATTGCACTTCTTGAACATAAAACAGTTTATATCCGGTGTTACGCACACATTGTCAATCAGTGGCGTGTCTACATAAAGTATTGTGTGGTTAAGTAGGAAGAATGAGTCTGCGAGTACATTTTATGAGATTACAGCAAATCACAAATAGGATTTTTAAGTATTTCTGCAATGAAGCTACTCGAGGAAAATTATATCATTTTATTTCAAACCCACAAAAGAGGACTATTCATGCCTTGGGGATAAGCAAACGATCATTGCACCGCTGGATAGCGACATATGAAATTGCTATTTCCAGTGTCTTACACACGAAAATTAGGCCAAGAGTGGTGGATAATTTTGACAGAGAATTGATCCGCAGAGAAATTTGCAATATGTTTCACAATAATGCGGCAGTGATTTTAAGGAAATTGAAAATTTGGTTAAGAAAGAATAATGACAATGATATTTCCAAATCTACGCTATGGAGGACTATTAGGAGTTTGGGATTCACGTTTAGAAAATATGTTGGTGGTAGAAACCTTATTTGTGAGAAGCCTCATATAGTTGCAATGAGAAGCAAATATTTACGCGAGGTCAGAGAAATAAGAAGAGATTGTTACGATTTTGTGTATTTAGATGAAACTTGGATCAATGCGCACCACAGTAATGAACGAGAATGGCAATCATCTGATGGGACGACTAAGAGACTAGTACCAAGCAGCAAAGGACAGCGCCTAATAATTGCACATGCAGTAAGCAGCCATCATGGGCTTCTAAATAATACTGAACTCATATTTGTTTCAAAATCCACAGATAATAGGGATTATCATACAGAGATGAATGGCAAGATATTTCAAGATTGGATTGTGAATCATGTACTTCCTTCATTGGATAGACCGTCGTATGGACAATGCTTCATATCACAACGTTGTGGCACCAGAAGATAAAGTTCCCAATTCATCAAGTACTAAAGATGTAATAAAGATTTGGCTGACCAAAAACAACATTCCATTCAACGAAATGTCCCTGAAGCCTGAATTACTTGGAATTGTAAAAAAGTCACAGCATACAAAGATATTTCACATAGACAAGGCGATCCATGAACATGGTCACAGATATTTAAGATTGCCTCCTTACCATTCTCACTTAAACCCGATAGAATTAGTCTGTGCTAAAATTAAGGAACAGGTAGCAACAGAAAATAGAACGTTCAAATTAAAAGGTGTTGAAATACTTACAAATGCCGCCATCTCCAATATAGCCAGGGATTATTGGAAGAAATGTGAGAACCATGTGTTACAAGAGGAAGAGGAATATTGGACGAATGATGGTTTGTCCTTCATTCAGCCGAGATTGATTATCAATTTCTCAGAGACATCTGATTATGATTCGGATGAAGTTTAATTTCTTTAAAGATGACCTTACCGTTATTTACAAGCACAGTAGAGGAGCAACGTTCCATTATGATATTTATGAACCGCAAAGTGGTGATACCTATTGAAATAATTAGATCAATGAAGGTCCAGTTTGGTAGCGCACTAAATGTCAATGACAAACAATGTCACGAGTATCTCGCATGCAGATCATTTAAGAAATCATCTTCAACAGGTATTCATATGCAAACGTGATGGCCACATTATTGTAATAGTAGACACGCCCATGCCTAATCAATTCACAGAATCTGTGACTGAAGTGGTAAAATTTCTTTTCTCGATACACAATAATTAGTATGCCGACAAAGATCAAAGGATTTCATTCGTTTATGGGAACTATAAAAAAAACAAGATGCACATATATATATATATATTTGTTGGGTCTAACCCAATATAACATCGTATGCAAAAAATGGCATTAATACGTTGGACGGTTAATCAGATAATTACATATGTTTGAGGGCAAAGCTAGTGAAACGTGCTATAACAGGAGTAAGCAATTCACTTTCTTGTCTAAAACCAATGCGAACTTTTATGTCTGGGAGAGGTAAAAAAGGATCCCGTTTCACGCCCATTAAGACATGTTGGGAATATGGTGTTAGGCCCATATTTTCTTGACCATCGGCACACTAGGGGTGATGTGGTCAGCATCAAGCCGGCCGCATTAACATTCCCTGAGTTACTCTGGTACCCAATTCATGAGGCTGGATCGACCCCAGAGCCGTGTGCGGTCTAAAAATCCCACCTCAACTGGGGATTGAACAATGGACCACCGAGCTAGGAAGCCAGTGCACTAACCACAGTGCTACAGTGGCTCTAGAGAGAATTAAAAACTTAAGAAGAATATTTATGCTTATATGTTTCATTAAGACACTGTAGATATGAGAGGGAGCAAGGATTATCTGTAACAACACGGAAGCCAATTTGGAGGTGACACATTTACAATAATAATGAACATGTAACAACTAATAAATATAAGAACAACAACAACAACAATAACAACAACAACAAGTTGACAGTGGATCATCATAATTATTTTCCTTTTCGCCCCTTAAGTAGTCTGGAGCCACTGTTGTAGCTGGATCACTTACAGGAAGCCTGAAGCAAGCATTCAAATGCTCTTTCAACACTGATTTATGTAGCACCTTGTTTCACATGATGAGGTTACACGCTCCAGGCACAATCTCGTATTTGTTGCCTCGTACAACTTACCACGTGATGAAGTGGCCCTATTTTGTCTTTGCCTTGTCAGAGACCCAGACATGACACTGGAACGTCACTAGTTAATCAACTTTCTTTTTTTTTTTTTTTGCGTACGCCCGCTAATACTCGAGGCGAAATCTCAGGTTATTATTTTTATGTCTAACCTGACATTGATTTTACGTGAGTATCCCTTTATTTCTTGTACAGAGACAGGTGTCCCTCGCCATTCAGGCAAATACTCGCCGTTTTCGGAGGTACCCATTGCAGCTGGGTCGGCTCAGGAGCCGCCAGTCCCTGATCGACGACACTTCTTCAAATGTACTCGCCAGGTCTCGAGTTAATCCAGTCCAAATCCCGGTCGACGAAAAATCCTCAAATGCCGTCGCCCGGGTTTGATCCTGTATCACCCGGTCGCCAGAGCGGTGTTGTAACCACTACGCGGAAAAAAAGGATAGAACACCACATACATATGCTACGTTCATTTGTCGACGACATTTGTAGACTGAATGAGTAGCTTGTCAGCTGATATCCATTACTATTTGCACGACTTACAAGGATAATCCTGATAGGATCAATAAGCACAGGAAGTTATTACAATGAAACCACAAAATCGTAGATTACATATTTTGAAGCTGGGTTTTCCATCAACAATTCGTGTAAACTAAATGTAAACATAAAAACATAAAACCACCAGACACCACGTCGCATTTTTGTTCTTATTTTGCTCTGAATTTTTTTTTTCTGAAGAGAGGGGACAAATCGAAGGCCTAGTCGATATTTGTATCTTTCTTTAATACACCATAAGCCCATATTGATTATACAACATGGCAGTATGGGAGAGAACTCTTCCTGCTAATTGATTGCGATCGTGTGGGAGTTGTCGTTTACATTTGTAATTAGAATCCTCGTGGAATCCATTTTGATCATTCGGCGGAAAGAAAAAAAAAAAAGCTACAGAGTTGAACCTGGATGCATGCCAACATTTTCAATTAGCTCCCGTTAAGGAGAGGAAGTTGTGGAGAGGATGCATAAACTGTAAAACCTGGAATTAAGGCCATTTCCAGTAGCAACTAGAAAAAAAAACCAAAAAATACAAAACCCCGAGATTGTGGATTTTATGCTCGCGGCTGTATTTTCTTGGTTATGTTGATGTATTAAATCTTGTTGTGAACTGATGAATTTGTTGATGTTGATGTATTAAATCTTGTTGTGAACTGGTGTATTTGTTGATGTTGATGTATTAAATCTTGTTGTGAACTGGTGTATTTGTTGATGTTGATGTAATAAATCTTGTTGTGACTTGATGTATTTGTTGATGTTGATGTCTTAAATATTATTGTGAACTGGTGTATTTGTTGATGTTGCTGTATTAAATCTTGTTGTGAACTGATGTATTTGTTGATGTTGATGTATTAAATCTTGGTGTGAACTGGTGTATTTGTTGATGTTGATGTATTAAATCTTGTTGTGAACTGAAGTATTTACTGAACATAATCTATTTTAGTTCTTGATGTATTTATTGTTATTGAGGCATTTGTTTGTTGTTGTTACAGAAGATGCATTTGCTCTTGGACACACGGGAGTGAATCATGGACAATCAGTAAAGAAGTAGGTGAAGCACAAATGTGGGTTTACAGAAGAATGGTAAGAACTAACAAGAGTAATGAAGTCATGAAAAGGACCAATGCCCAAAGGACGCTAATTACTGACGTTTGAAGGAAACCATGACTTTCATTATGGCGTGTTATGAGAAGAGAAAAACTGGAATATACTGTGAAAATATGGAAGATTAAGGGAAACAGTGATAGACGACAACAACGAGAGAAGATAAACATCATGGCATGGAAAAATGTCAATAACAGAATTAAAAAATAGTGCTGGAGAAATTAAGTTGTGGAGAGACGATGCTCGCCTTCGCAATTCAGTCATGTTACTTGAAGAATAAGATTTTCTGTTGTTGTCTCCGATTTATTTGTTGTTTTTTATGTTTTCTTTTTTGTTACTGATGAACTGTTTGCATTGGTTTTTGCTGACACCTCGTTATTGTTCGTTATTTTGTTGCTGCTCTTAATATATTCTTTGTTGTCCGAGGTGTATTTTATATAATGCTTCTACTGTCCATGTTGTTGCTTTTCTATGCATTTGTTGTTGTTGTATTTGTTGCTGACTTTTCTGTTGTTATGGTTGGATTAGTTTTAGCTATTAATTCTCGTGTACATGCTGCTGATGTCGAAGTAGTTGTTCTTATTGCTTCAAACATATTTTTGTTACATTTTGCTTGCTTTGATGATGCAATAAACGAGCACTTGAAGTAAAGAATGAATAAATGAATAAACGAAGGACGGAAAGAACGAATGAATAAATAAAGGAACGAATGCATTAATAAATCAATGAATGCAAGCGTGAAGGAACGAATGAATGAAGGATCAAATGAATGGTCAAATGAATGAATGAATGAATGAACGAATGAATGAGTTAATTAATGAGTGAATTAACAAACGAATGAATGATACAATGAATGAATGAATTAATTAATGAGTTAATTAATGAGTGAATTAACAAATGAATGAATGATACAATGAATGAATGAACGAATGAATGAGTTAATTAATGAGTGAATTAACAAATGAATGAATGAATGAATGAATGAATGAATGAATGAATGAATGAATGAATGAATGAATGAATGAATGAATGAATAAAGAAACGAATAAATGAAGGAAGGAAGAATGGATGAAGGATCGAATAAATGAATGAGGAATGAATGAATAAATAAATGAATTAATGAATGCTTGAAGGATCGAATAAATGAATGAACATCAGAAGGAACGAATGAATAAACAAACGAACGAATGCATTAATAAATCAATGAATGCAAGCTTGGATGAACGAAAGAAAGAAAAATCAAATGAGTAAATGAATAAAGGATCGAATAAATGAATAAATTAATTAATGAATGATCGAATAAATAAATCAACGAAGGAAGGATTAAATAAATGAATGAATGAACGAATGATCGAATCAATGAAGGATCGAATGAATTAATAAATGAACGGATGAATAAATGAATCAACGAATGAATGGATTAATAAGGGAATTAATTAACGAGTGAATGAATGTAAGAATTAATGAATGAAGGAAGGAAGGAAAGAAGGATCAAATTAATGAATGAAGGAACGAATGAATCAATGAGTGAATGACGGATCAAATAAATGAATGAACGAGAGACGAAAGGAACGAATGAATAAATGAAGGAGCGAATAAATGAATGAACTTAAGAATGAAAAAATGAAAGAACGAATGCTTTAGTAAATGAATTAATTCAAGCTTGAATGAACGAATGAATGAATGATCGAATGAATGAGGAATAAATAAATGAAATATTGAATGAGTGAGGACTAAATGAATGAAGGAAGTAATAAATGAATGAATGAAGAATCGAATGAATGAATAACCGAAAGACGGAAGAAACGCATGAATAAATGAAGGAACCATTGCTTTAACAAATGAATGAATGCAAGCTTGAATGAACGAATACATGAAGGATCTAATGAGTGAGGAATGAAAGATTGAAGGATAGAATGAATGAATAAATGAATGAATTAACAAATGAACGAATGAAGGATCGAATAAAATGAATGAATGACCAAATGAATGAATGAATTAATAAAAAAATTGAATGAACAAATGAATGAATGAAAGATGGAATGAATGATTGAGTGAACGAACAAATGCATGTAGGATCGAATGAATGAATGAATGAATGAATGAATATGTCAGTTTTGCTTCTAAATAAGCACGTGATTAGCTTAACGTATTTCCATGACAACCTCGTCTCTTTCATTTCTGTTTCCAGCTCTCTTCTCCATGTGTTGTTCAGCCTTCCTCCACCTCCCTTAACCTAGGATCCCCAGTACAAGCACTACCTTGTCATAGGTTTCCTCATTATGTGCCTTCCTCCACCTCCCTTAACCTAGGATCCCCAGTACAAGCACTACCTTGTCATAGGTTTCCTCAGTATGTGCCCACTCGATCGCCAGCGTCTTCTTCTTCTCATTTTTTGTTTCGTTAACACTAGTTTAGTAATCAGCTCGTCATTGGTGATTTTGCCATACCATTGTTCATACTGTTGATGGACTTTTGTCCATTTTGTTGGATAAGTGAGAAATTGTTGTACCTTTGTCCATTTTGTTGGATAAGTGAGAAATTGTTGTGGTTTTGTTCTTCTTCGTGTTCATGTACCATGCCAACCGGTATAGGCGATCGTATCTCTCCACAACTTCCTGCTCTCAGTCCAGATTACCAGTTTTGTTGTTAACCTGTTTCAAAGAGAGCTGCTAACGTTCAGATTTCTGTTCCATGTGTGAGAACAAACCAGGTCTAGCTTCATACAATGTGGTTCCTGCTGGATTAGTTAAGTTTAGGTGATCAATTAATTGTTGTAACAACCTAATTCCGTTACAATTTCTCTGCAACTTCTGAATCTAAGCTAGATCAACAAACATCTCATTCGCACGACCCAATCCCGAGTTACACCGAATGAAAGAACACGATGTTTGAGCAGGGGAGGAAAAAGCAAAAAGATAAGATCTACAGTAAATCACAGAGTGAAGCCGTTACGCGCTTGAAGGCAATGAATCGTATCGATGCTGTCAGGGAAACAAGAGATATGAATGAAGGTGCTAGTGAATGGGCGGAATTAGAGACAAGATAAGAACAAATGTTTCTTATTTTACTGTTTCTTCTGTCCCGCTTGTCAGTGAGTCCAGGTGTTGTGTCTTGATTTCTCGACTCAAATTTTAACACCAGTTTTTACGAGTAGAAGTCTGTCTTTTTGTTAAGAGTTCTTTTTTGAGACTGTTGTTGTTTTGTGCTAAGAACCAGGCCAGGAGGAAGACAGCCGAAGGGATAGTCTGGCGCTCTCTCTTCCAAACCTCTACACCTCACGGTAGAAGGGGAACGACTAAGTAAGTAAGTAAGTAAGTCTTACCGGTGAGAGCGAAGAATAGTAACGCTGTACTCAGCAAAAATTTTCGTTCTTGGCGACTAAGGAGGGTTAGGCATCAAGTCGGGCTACTCTAACCTGTAGAAACGTTAAAGATAAAAAAAAACAACAACAACAACATGAACAAGGCAGACAAAGCACGTGATTAAATTAATTAAACTCGGAATTCCAAGAAAACAGAAATTCCTTTATCAAGGAGGATGATTACTTGGTGCAGAGAAAGCCGAAAGCAGTCTAGATTGCTGACCTTACTTCGAGGAAAACCCAGACTGGGACACATGGAATATTAGTATACTAAACGAAGGAGGAACAGCTGCGAAGGTAGCATCAGAAATGGATTTTTTAAACTGATATCCAGGACTGTGGGTAACAATATGGATGGCAATGGACCTGAAGAACTGAGCAAATGAAAAGTAATGCTATCCAACGGGATACAAGGAAGATATCGCACCTGACAGTGAAGACGTGATCCTAAGAACATCGTTGTGCTCTGTAAGGCCTATTCTGATGATTGGATTACGTCATACTGTATTGATTTAAATAGTAAATAAATAAATAAAGGTAAACAGCAGGCACTTATAAGATAGAAATAAGGAGGACAGCAGAAAAGAGATATTTTGTTGTTGTTGTTTTTGAACTAGGGCTACTGAGCATCTCGCTCTTTTACAGCCAATACCAAGTTGAAGACTCCTTGGTATTATCTACACTGTAGATCTAGGCTTTTTCTGATGCTTTTCTGCTATTCCAAAACATGTTGAGTTGAAGTTATGAGCTCCAGTTTCTCCAGCTTGGCTTGCATTTAAAGGATCGTCACATCTGGTCCCAAGCTAGGAAGAAGAAGTGTGTGGCATTTTGTATATTCCCTGCCATCCAAGGGATTCTTCAAATACTGTATGCAGAGCTAAAATACTGTGATCTAGTTCTGGGCTCTCCCAATGATTTGTAACTCCCTACACAGAACCACTTCTCAACTCCCTCTGACTATCATGGATCCACAGCGGGATCCTCCTGCATGCAGCTAACCAGGTAAAAGCCAGAGTTACATTCGGGGCTCAAGTGACTCCTCCAGGCTTAGTGTGCAATGCTGGGTGCTCAAACTGTTCACCACAGGGGCAATCCCTCGAAGTGTGTGGATGATTTCAAGAGTCAATGAGGTGTAATTAGCCTCACAGACAGAGGTTCACTTTCACATATGCATAATATAGCATTGTGCTTAGCTCATGGTCACATAAATATGACTCCAGTTATGCCTCCATGCATGAACACAAGATATAAGAGAATAGCTCAACCTGAGTCGAACCAGGGACAATTCCAAAATGGCACCATTGCCTCGCTGTCAGACAGAAATGTGAAAGGACACAGCCAATTTAAGACCCCCGGTCCCCCCCCCTCCCCCCAAAAAGTGCCTTATTGGCCGTGGTCATTTTCACGACACTACACACCCACGGAATATAGGACCCGTGAGTGACCTAAACGTTTATAGATAATCAATAATAAAGGAAACCTGAGCTCTGTGAGTAGTAAATAAAAAAAGGTCAATTACAGACATTCGTTAAGGCAGACACAAAGGGGACACCAGACAACAGGACAGAGATATATGTGATAAACGTGTCTTTACAGGATACCATTGGATGACGTCATTTGGATGGTCTTACGTGTCTTTACAGGATACCATTGGATGACGTCATTTGGATGGTCCTACGTGTCTTTACAGGATACCATTGGATGGCGTCATTTGGATGGTCCTACGTGTCTTTACAGGATACCATTGGATGGCGTCATTTGGATGGTCCTACGTGTCTTTACAGGATACCATTGGATGACGTCATTTGGATGGTCCTACGTGTCTTTACAGGATACCATTGGATGACGTCATTTTGATGGTCCTACGTGTCTTTACAGGATACCATTGGATGACGTCATTTGGATGGTCCTACGTGTCTTTACAGGATACCATTGGATGACGTCATTTGGATGGTCCTTAATTCGATCTCCTGTAAGTCTGTCACATACACTTCTTCTCTGGTGTCCGATTCTGTCTTACGAGTGCCTGTAACTGACCTATATTTATTTATTTACTACTGACAGACCTCGGGTAACTTCATTATTTATGTGCTCTAAATAAAAGTGCCTATTTTTATTTGTAAAATATTCATTAAAACAAGATCACGGGGTCTTTTATATTTGGATAAGCCTCTTTCAAATAACCGATAGCCATTGTGTCTATGCGGAACTGCGCGAGACTCGCCAAACAGAGCAGTACTCTTTAAAATATGTCGCCCAGATATAAAAATAGTAGTTTTCCCTCGGTGACTGATTTATTTCTCAATGTCACATTTATTCTCTTCACTTCTGCACCCTCAGTGGCATATCACTTATTCTCGTCTGTGTCTTTAGCCTCTTTATAATTATCATCAATACATTGATCGAGAAGATACAATTTATTACTTCAGAGCACAATGATGTCTTCAGTGTTTTTTTATAATATTGATTTGACGAGAATCCTCGTTATATACTAGCCTAATTGTTTAAGCGGTAACGTCCTTTGTGATCTTTTTCCACCAATGTTGAAATCTTTTCATGGCGCATTACAGCATGGAAATTAAATTGTGCGTCTATCCAAACAACGTGTATTTCTTCCATATATTCTTCATGATGCAGGTTGTGTTTTACAAATATTCCTTCCTCTGTTGTTTTTCGATCACGATATTTCTGGATTCCCCCCCCCCTCCCCCACCCTGCTTTCCATTTATATTAAGCCGTTAGGATAAGTATGAATAAGTATGACGCGTTATTGTTCATCATTGAAAAAGCTTCCATGTTTTCGTGCCACTGTTTTCGTATCATTGATTTAATTCTGAAACAAAATGAAAATGCACAAAAGATCACATCAGGACATGCAACAGAAAGCGATCAGGAGAATTATTTATCGCCATGTTTTAGAGGGTTATCTGCTCGTAAGTAACTATTTGAAGGGAAAGGCAAGGCATACATTGACATTTAAGTATTTCGTATTTCGTTCCTTACGTACCATGCAGCGCCCATTATAATTGTGGCGGGTTGTCACCCCTGCTCTGCATTAGTGGTTTAGCAATGGCCAAAATTCGAGTACAGGAATTAGTTTTTTTACTAAGGTATCAACCTTCACTCTAGCTTACTCTTGGCAGAGATATAAATAAAAGAATGATGCTTCTATTTTAGGGAGTCTCATCAGCA
The DNA here is from genome assembly GCA_024509875.1 of Oreohelix idahoensis. Classification (NCBI taxonomy): domain Eukaryota; kingdom Metazoa; phylum Mollusca; class Gastropoda; order Stylommatophora; family Oreohelicidae; genus Oreohelix; species Oreohelix idahoensis. Next base: position 564,959 of record JAMPIV010002861.1, read on the forward strand.
TTTTAGAATGGCGAGTATACCAAATGAGTCATCTAAATTTGTTATAAACTTTGTATTTTCTGCCCACGTTTTGTGAGAAATATCAATTGTGACTCGCATTTTATAAGCCTCCAGCTGAAGGTGATTCAGCAAAATATTAATTTGCATAGCTAGATTTATATTTATTTCAATGACGAAAAAAATTTATTGTGGATTATTTTATTACCAGGGTTAAAAGAATGAAAATTGATTTTGTCAAACAAAACAGTTAATTTTATCTTCACAGGAAGATCTTAACTGAAGATGGATAAGAAATTAAAGTGTTCATTTGCTGGGCCAGTAATTTACTTAACAGGCGGTTGATGTCAGTTGAATTATGTTCAGTCACTGCTGGTTCCCCGTGGAGTTTTGACTGTTCCTTCTCTTCGGGAGTAGAAAGTTTCGGCAAGAGCGCGTCCCTTACAGCAATGCCGGGGTAACTGTTCAGTTTGCCTCTTTAAGTGTTTTCAAGACTCGTCTGTTGTAGGTGTCCAGCACCGACTTCTGGCAACTGGTACCAAAAAACTGAGAGGAAACATATATCTCTGTTAAGTCTCACGTCTCCTGATGCAAATATGAGGCGACCTCCGATTCCCTCCACCCTTTCATCTTCCTCAGAATTTTGCCCGATACCCTGAGCATTAAATCTCAATCCATGGAGTTATATGAAAGTGTTTTAGGAGAGCGGAAGAGCGCATATTAATTCTAATAATAATAATAATAATAATAGCCCCTTCAGTCATAGCTGACTCTGGGAATGCGCCCTCAGTTGCTTATTTTCCTGTTGTTCCTTTCTATGTTTTCTCCTTTCTTCTGCTTGCTGTGTGTCGTAAATTAGATAGGTTTGAAAGTTATTTATGGTCCCGTCTGAGTAGAGTGGATGGTGATAAGTACGTGAGAGGTAAAGGTGTGAGAAATAGATTTCACGGGTGAATAGTTTAAGGAGAAGATCTGTCTCTGGAATGAGTAGTTTCTCTAGTACAGCCTATCTATACGACTGTAATTTAGTACAAGACAATCTCTCCCTCCCTATACATGTAAATATAAGTTTAACTACACACACACACACACACACACAACTATGCGAGTACAAGACACACAAACGTGAGAAAACTATGGTTAATTCGGTATGGGTCTGACCAACACACGAAGGTAAGTTTCTTTTGTTGTTTATTATCATTAAACTTGACAACATCGAATATCTAAAGAAAGATCAATTAAAATCAGAATTACATACATAGGAAATACCATAATAAATGTGCCCTCCCCTTTATTGAGACAAGAACCCAACAAATTAATAACCCCAAAGGTCAAAGGTTAGCACTATGTTACAGAATAGACAGTAAGGAAAAACAAAGTTCCTACGAAATGCTACCCAGTAAAGTAAACAATTTTAAGCACAATCAATGTTGGTGCAATACTTGTAACGAAGACAAATATTCACTCTATCTGTCATACTCTCTCTGTCAGACAGTGGCACTCAATCACGCCTACCCTATTCTTGGTGATATCCTTTTGGAATTACAATGGTTCCAGAATATACAGAATGTCAGGGGTATTATCCAAGTTGGCCCCAGTCCATCTTCTATAACAAATAAGATTTTATGAGGGGGACGCCAAATTTGGTGGTGTATTCCTGGATGCACAAATGTCACCTCGAATAGTTAGTGTAGAAACCGAGATCTTGTGTTCACAGCAAACAGTGAAAAATACTTCCAGTATTTGGAAACCTCTAGCTGCTAAAAACTGTTACAATTGTTAAATGATGGTAATCCTATCGGCTGGCTCTAGGTGAGTACCGATTATGAAACAGCGTAACTCTTCTGGATAAAATCCACTTGGATACGACTGTCAAAAGTCGGGAGAAATGTTATTGTTTTTTTTTTCACAACCCAGTGGGCTGATACAAAATGAAAAAATATCTGGTATTGATAAGTCCAGTTAAATTTACCATTTAAAAATGTTAATTTGTCTCTTTGGCCAGTCCTGTTCACAAATGAACTTGGGGACGCGTAAGCCAAGAAAAAGACAACATTAATCAATCAGTAAATGAAGAAAAGGACCAAAATAGACCGCTGGCCGCTCTCGATCAGGTCTGCTTAAGAATAAAGAAACATCAAGAAAAAAATGCTACTATTCAATATCTCTACATATATGTACACAGAAGGGGACAAGACGATCTCTTATCCACTCCGTCAGTCCTGATTACATTTAAAAAGCACATGGTGTCCTTAGCCTATTCCTATCCGGTCAGCTTGCGCTAGCGCGGCGTGTCTAGGTCGGGTGAAGGTATGCGCCCTTCCCGCCCTGACTCGCGCTAACGATCAGCGTACAATGTCTATTATTATTTAATTGTCCATACGCGCACTTACAAAATATCGCCTGTTGTTAACAGCTATTAAATTGTCGGCGTCTGTTTGTCATCTTATGGTATTAAATAATAGTCACTTACTGTAAGTACACAAAATGAAATATAATGTGAATTCTATTCTACCACTATCAGTCGCGCCTAGCGTATATTAGTCAACTAAACGTCTCTTCCTATGTGAGAAAGCGGGCCATTAAAATTAACATTACAACTGACACATCTGGTATAGAACAGCTACTCGTTATTATTTCACTGGTTGTAACAGCTAGAACTCTAAGTAAATAAAAATGGTAAAAGCTTTAACACTTTAACATTTAAGCACTAATTTCTATTACCAGAACATCAGAATGATAATCACCACGAATACTATTAACACATATAGCAAAAATGGTTCTTGTTACTGTGTGCTTAGACTATCCGAAAAATTCTGAGTGACAACTGATAGCTGGTTTCGAAAGACACAGTTTATATATCGTCATGAATGTATAATCTATAGATGTTGCTACTTTTCCCACTATGGTGCATAGCAAAAATAAGGAAATTAAGTTCCCCGGTTAAAAGGCTTTCACGGTCGCTCTGTCGAGCGTTGCTAATCGACATCAGAGACTTAAAACCGTGTAACGGGCTCCATGGAGATTTTTGCCCGTATCTGAAGATCAAAGAGTTAACTCCCCCTGTGTATACGAACATCAACGGGTACTCGGGGAAATAATTTTGCCCGAGCGTCTCACTTTTTTTTTTCTGAACCAGCGGCACTTGGGCTTTCAGCCCTTCGGCCCAATGACATGTCATTGCGAGGCTGGGGAACCTGAGGACTTTCCTTCCAACCCGGTCAGGAGCGTCGCTCCTTCCCATCCACAGAGGGTTTATCACAAGAGCCTTTCAGGTTATTCAGTCAAATTTCCGGCCGTAAACATTTCTTCAAACGCTGACGCCCGGGTTTGAACCATGAACACCTGGTCGCCAGTACAACGCCAAAGCCATTACACCAGCGCGGCTCCCAGCGTCTCACTTCAAAAAGGTCCGGTGTTTTTCCACGTGCAGTCTGTCCGATATCCGCTGATTGACAGATCAGCTCACGTGAGAAACTTGGTAAACAAACCATATTCGCTCCCCGCTATGACTGGCTGGTCGCGAAAGTTGGTAAACAACTTCGTTTGTTTATGTACAAGGAAAAGAAGCGTGGATTAAAAGGTGAGTAAACGCAGGCTGTAACTGCATGGATTTGCTAGCAAATCATAGAACGCTACGAGGTCACGACAGACTGTCATGTACTGTAGGCTATATTTCCATTATACGTCACACTATGAGAGCTTCTTTTCGACCAATCTGAGGTGGCGGCGTAGGTAGCATCGCTACTTGATGCGTTCAGCAGCTTCATCCTCCCAGGTTCCTGGATTTATGTCCAATGCCCTCATGTTTCTCTTGCACACATCTTTGAATCTCAGCTGCGGTTGCCAAACTGTTTTTTTGCCATTTGCCAGTTGTCCGTAGAAGTTATTTTTCGGGATGCGACTATCTTCCATGCGGCGGACATGGCCAAGCCAGCGTAGTCTGCGCTGTCTAAGCAGTGTATACATGCTTTGAAGGCCAACACCTCGACATTTGTCACTTTGTCTTTCCACGAAATACCGAGGATGTGGCGCAGACACCGTCGATGGAAGGTATTGAGCCGTCTTTCTTGCTTAGCATAAGTTGTCCATGTCTCGCTGCTATATAGAAGTGTTCTGAAGACGCGAGCGTTATATACCGCAGCTTTGGTCTTCGTTGTGAGTTTGGAGTTTCCCAAACACGCGTGCACATTAATTCTACACACATATAAATATACATATAAAACTTAATTTTAAAGGTGGATATATCTCTTTCTCTACCATAGCTGATGTAATGTTCTTCCTTGTACTTGATTCTTACCTCAACGGTTGGTTCATTACATCTTCCATGATAACATAGATAGTCAGATGGATGGGTAGGTAGACATACAAACAGACTGATAGATAAATAGATAGACAGACAGACAGATGGATAGATAGATAGACGTACAGACAGACAGACAGACAGACCGACCGACCGACCGACCGACCGACCGACCGACCGACGGACGGACGGACGGACGGACGGACGGACGGACGGACGGACGGACGGACGGACGGACGGACGGACAGACAGACAGACAGACAGACAGACAGACAGACAGACAGACAGACAGACAGACAGACAGATAGATAGATAGATAGATAGATAGATAGATAGATAGATAGATAGATAGATAGATAGATAGATAGATAGATAGATAGATAGATAGATAGATAGATATCATTACTACAACATAATCAGCAGGTGGGGGAAATTTTCATGTCACGTGATCTCATTAACCAATAATTTTTTATGTGCCAAGTCTGGTTTGTATGACATTGCCCTCCGAGGTCATTTTTTAGCAGCAGAATTCTCGTGTGTCATCCCATAATGCACCGCATAATTGTTGACTAAGAGACACGCAGGAAAACCCCCTTTTTAAGTCTTCCCTCACGCCCCATTCGTCCCATTCTTTTTTTTCCTTCCATTTGATATGTTATCCAAGATTCTAGTCTGCCTTACTTTCTATATCACCCGAGTTTACTCATCTTCCTGCCTCCTTCTCGTTGTTTTTTAATGCACGTACTTTCACAGGAGTTGAATTTTGTTTATTTTATATTTCAAGAGCGCACGGCTTTTTTTTCTTCATTTAATTGAACTTGTTGTTTGACTATACGTACGATTGCTTTTACCTATCTCAAACATTACCTGTTATATCTTTCTTTCTTTCTCTCATTCTCTCACTGCCTCTCTCTGTGTCTCTTTCTCTCTCTCACCGTGTCTTCCCCTTCATTCATGTCCTGGTAGTTTCTTGCTTCTGTATTTTTAAACTTAATAAATATTGCATCAAGATTAGAATTATATGTTCACTCTCTCTAACTTGTTTGAGAATATTCCGATCTTTCGTCTTTACTTGCTGTTTATCTATCTGGTATCTGTCTACCTTTGTCTATCTGTCCGTCTGTTTATTCATAGATGGAAGTCGACATGTATGTTTGCATAATGGTCGGAGAGTTCAACAGCCACTGGGGAAGATGGGGATACCGGTACAGATAGTATAGGTGAGGAAGTGGAGGACTGAGAGATGGATACAAATCTTCATCTTATCAACAGGCCAGATATAAACCCAGTTTTTACTCCAGAAGATGTCACACCACTTCCACGCCAGACCTAGCTTTCGCCACAGGGGACATCCTTCACAGAACTGACCGACAGATACTTGACCAGCTAGCAGGCAGCGACCACAGACCAATAAAGTTGGTAGTAAATATGGATAATGTTCCCCAGTTAGTAAAACCATTGCCCCGATGGAACTACAAAAGAGCTGACTGGGAATATTTTGCCGTGCTGACAGACAGGTTTTGCGAGAAAATCAACTCACGAAACAACAGTATGAAAACTATGGTTGAAAGCCTTAATAGAGCAATACTTCAGGCAGCCATCGATACCATTACCAGAGGGACAAGAAAGAATTACAAACACATTATATATATTGTCGTGAAACGACTCTCACCGACTTTTTCTTCTGTCTATTATTTTATTCCTCTAAAAATCTCTATCGTTAGATTGAAAACTTTTTCCCTTCAGTTGACTTTTTCATTCTTATAATGAAAGAGTCTCTCTCTCTCTTTAACAGTCTTCACTAGCTGATTCTCAGGCCAAAAGCAATAAATTATTCCTTAGCCAGCGAAAGTCGAAGGTGAAAAAAACACGAAGGTGAAAAACACAGGCTACGAACAGGAAGTCGACCGTCTTTTGTTTGTTCACGAGCTGGACGCATGAAAAACAGCCGGCAACGATGAACGCTAGGGCGAGTTGAAACAAAGGTAACTTAATACCTCTGGGACCAAACTAGAATTTGCAACAAGGCCACCCCCATCCCTGCCCGGAACAGCCAGCTGGAATTTTAGGAGGGAATTTTAAGCGGTCATTCTTCTTGTAACCATCGTTCGAAGCAGATGTGATTGTATGGGCCTCAAGGAGGCTACTTTGTACATGTTGCGAAACTCCTTAGTGAATTCGTTGAGCGAATCCACCCAGGTTGTGGTTACACTGTACTAACCCAGGTTGCGGTTACATTACTAAACCAAGTTGTGGTTACACAGTACTAAACCAGGTTGTGGTTACCAGATACCTAAACCAGGTCCAGGGTACAAGTCCATGGTACCAAAGATTACCCTTACCCACCATACCCTATCAAATAGGTTATCATACCCAACCTTATCCTATCACCCAGTAACCATACCATACATCCTATAAGCAGAAGAGGCATTCAGCAGAGGTGACTTACCCCATCCTTATCTGTGATGTGCACTGAGTCCAGGGAAGCAAACTCTGACACCCTCTGAACCCATTAACTGTTATGAGACCAACCTGCTGGTGCAGACCAAACCAAGAGAGTCCGAACCAAAATCATCTCCGCAGCTACTACAGTCCTTGAGGAGATGAGTATTAACACCTACCAGCAACACTACCATAGAAAAGATCTCTGGTCCAAGTGATGATCAAACTAGTTGTTTTTTTTTAAACAGTACAGCTAAACTCTTTTTTTTTTCATATTTATATGTATAATAAGAAATGTAAGATTCTATACCTTTTTATCCAACTTTACATAACAGAGTCTGTTGTTATTTTTCTTGTTAACTTTATTTGGGTTGTATTTTGTTTTAAATATAATCTACACCCTGGGGGCTCAGCCATAATTCAATTAATTTCTATTGGGTCGGGATATTTTAAATGTGGCTGGACACCAAATCTCTTTCTCAACCTTATGTGGTTTACACAGTCCTTTTGCAGGATTCCTGAGGAAGAATTTATCGTCCAGGAAATATCCTGTTTAGGTACCAGAATTCTCTTTTAAGTAAATTTCTAGTACACTATTTCCCGAGGAGAGGCAGTTTCTTCAAACTCGGAAGCTATCAATAAGACATTATTATCTTTATTCTTCCATTCCATTCAAGCTGTCCTATCTCCTCAAAACACCTCGCGACAACTGGGACGCTCGTGTCCGGGATAAACTCTTATTTCATATTTAGACACTTGTCTGAGATATGAAAACTCTTTATCTTTCCTAGACCACTACTGCTGTAGGTACTTGTCACTTATAGGTGTCCAAGTCTAGGATTAGATTAAAGAGGGGACATATAAATTACCCTAGACTAAAATACATAAAATTTTTTGCAAGAAACACATATTTTAAGTTGTGTTATGAGAACTCTTCTTGGTGGTACTGCTGGTAATTAGTTACATATTGTTAACTTAATTTTTAATTTGATGGTTATATAAGGCTGGTTTGATATAATATATGGTTTTGTAATACTTTAGTATAGTTAAGACTATAGAAAGTATTTTTGCCTTAATTATTGTTTGTGAGTTAGAGATCTCGTACTCGCTCAACGAACCACTACGGATATAATGGAAGAATCTGTAGAGTTGAATGAGTGGAGAACATTCTGGACAGAGTTAGCCATTGAGTGTGAACTCTTCGGAGAAGAACTGGATACTTTTGTTTCACAAAGGATGGAAAAATGCAGGATGAGAGAAGCAGAAAGGAAGAAATGGAGAGCAAAATACATGGAAGAGAATGTGGAACATGAGAGACAAAGACAATAAAAATCCCTCCAGTGTAACGAAGAACTGGAAACTCTGTTTCAACCTACAACAATGGAATCCAGGGATAAACTTGAATCTAGGAATATTCATCATACCACTCCTTTGCCAGGTGCATCACCATCTTCAGTGGTAAATATGACTGCACCGCATGAAGCCAAGTCTATGTCTCAGAATTCAGGCTCAGACAGAGCAGAGGTACAGATATCTAAACGAAGACATCTAGACCATCCTGAAAACAAGATTAAGCACAAGAGTGCTAATAATCTGAAGAGACCTTCCTAACCTCAGCAAAAACTCACAACAGGCATACCAACAACAACCGCACCAACAACCTGGTAAATAGGATCGCTCAACCAAATAGGATCACTCAACGGAAAAGGATTACACAACCCTATGGGAAGGGAAGGGATGTTCTTGAACATCACCTGTCGGCCAACTTACATCAGTTAGACTGTATGCGCCGAGACCCAATCCCACAGACTTCATACAAAGCTAAGGTCCCTACCATGGATGGGAACTTGACAAAGGATCGGAGTGGATACAGGGATTCTCAAAATGTGGAGACTGCCACAGTAAATGGAGAAGAAATCACCTGTTTGTATTATCAAGGTCTTGGGTGTGATGCCCTTGTCTCAGCCTCTGTCATCGACCTTGATCAAGTCACCGAAGAGGATGTTGAGGTAACAGCACCCATGATAAACAACAGAAGGATGATTTTGCCTTTAGCTTATGTAGAATTTAGGTCGAACTTTGTAAACGGCAAAGTAAAGGCCGCAATATTAGATGAACGAATTTACCCGATACCTCAAGGAGGGAAATATATCATCTTAGGAGACTCAGCACGATCCAGAGACGGCGTGACTGAACAGGCTATGGAGACTTCAATGCCTAACTCTTCTTCCAATATTTTCACTGAAAAGTTGGAAGAGTGCAAAGGGGATGACCACCCCAGTGCACTTAATTCTGAACAAGTTTTGATAGTCTCACCCACTATCTGCGTGCAGAAAGTGAAGCCGGGTCAGAGTTTCTTGGTACCTGGTGGGATGAAACATGTTTCAGAAATATCTTCCTTTAACATGGGAGAAGCAGCTGTAGACGAACAGGACCTTCAAGCACTAAGACTTCACTCAGTTCCGATAACCTCACCCACTCTCTGGGATCAGAAAGTGAAGCGGGTCCAAATTTCCTTGGTACCTGGTGGGCAGGAACAACTGGTAGACTTATCTTTCTCTGTCACTGGAGAAACAGCGATAGAAGATCATACACGCTCTCATACCTGGGGAGATAGGTATGTGTCTTAGGCAGGTCAAGCAATATGACTAAAATAAGGTTGTGTATGAGGCTGGCAACCTCATCACGCAAAACTATTTGCTATAGATCCAATTGTAAGCAGAGTGTAGGCTTTAGGGCAAGCTCTTTGCCAGGAGGCAAGCTTCAATGGAGGATCCACAAGGAGGAAAAGAACAGAGGGATATTTTTGCGAGCAGGCTTGCTCAACCCACCTCAACTACTTATTGAAGAGGAAACGGATAGCCAGGTGTGGATTACAGGCATACCGTTTGACAGAGAAAAAATAGGAAATATTTGGATTGAAGGAATGGAGGACACGATACATGAATGTAGTGTCCGACATAAGAGAAGAGTCGGCTCGAACTTGTTGGCCGTTGGCCGAACTTTCAAAAGGGGGCTTATGTCGTGAAACGACTCTCACCGACTTTTTCTTCTGTCTATTATTTTATTCCTCTAAAAATCTCTATCGTTAGATTGAAAACTTTTTCCCTTCAGTTGACTTTTTCATTCTTATAATGAAAGAGTCTCTCTCTCTTTAACAGTCTTCACTAGCTGATTCTCAGGCCAAAAGTAATAAATTATTCCTTAGCCAGCGAAAGTCGAAGGTGAAAAAACACGAAGGTGAAAAACACAGGCTACGAACAGGAAGTCGACCGTCTTTTGTTTGTTCACGAGCTGGACGCATGAAAAACAGCCGGCAACGATGAACGCTAGGGCGAGTTGAAACGAAGGTAACTTAATACCTCTGGGACCAAACTAGAATTTGCAACAAGGCCACCCCCATGCCTGCCCGGAACAGCCAGCTGGAATTTTAGGAGGGAATTTTAAGCGGTCATTCTTCTTGTAACCATCGTTCGAAGCAGATGTGATTGTATGGGCCTCAAGGAGGCTACTTTGTACATGTTGCGAAACTCCTTAGTGAATTCGTTGAGCGAATCCACCCAGATTGTGGTTACACAGTACTAACCCAGGTTGCGGTTACAGTACTAAACCAAGTTGTGGTTACACAGTACTAAACCAGGTTGTGGTTACCAGATACCTAAACCAGGTCCAGGGTACAAGTCCATGGTACCAAAGATTACCCTTACCCACCATACCCTATCAAATAGGTTATCATACCCAACCTTATCCTATCACCCAGTAACCATACCACACATCCTATAAGCAGAAGAGGCATTCAGCAGAGGTGACTTACCCCATCCTTATCTGTGATGTGCACTGAGTCCAGGGAAGCAAACTCTGACACCCTCTGAACCCATTAACTGTTATGAGACCAACCTGCTGGTGCAGACCAAACCAAGAGAGTCCGAACCAAAATCATCTCCGCAGCTACTACAGTCCTTGAGGAGATGAGTATTAACACCTACCAGCAACACTACCATAGAAAAGATCTCTGGTCCAAGTGATGACCAAACTAGTTGTTTGTTTTTTTAAACAGTACAGCTAAACTCTTTTTTTTCATATTTATATGTATAATAAGAAATATAAGATTCTATACCCTTTTATCCAACTTTACATAACAGAGTCTGTTGTTATTTTTCTTGTTAACTTTATTTCGGTTGTATTTTGTTTTAAATATAATCTACACCCTGGGGGCTCAGCCATAATTCAATTAATTTCTATTGGGTCGGTATATTTTAAATGTGGCTGGACACCAAATCTCTTTCTCAACCTTATGTGGTTTACACAGTCCTTTTGCAGGATTCCTGAGGAAGAATTTATCGTCCAGGAAATATCCTGTTTAGGTACCAGAATTCTCTTTTAAGTAAATTTCTAGTACACTATTTCCCGAGGAGAGGCAGTTTCTTCAAACTCGGAAGCTATCAATAAGACATTATTATCTTTATTCTTCCATTCCATTCAAGCTGTCCTATCTCCTCAAAACACCTCGCGACATATGTATATAATGGAAGCTATAGAGCGAAAGTTCAAGAAGTTCGTAAGACAATGGCTAGGAGCACCACTAGGTCTGTCAGATGTAGCATTGTACTGCACGAAGGCAAAGCTTGTGCTTCCTTTCAAGTCAGTTGTTGAAGAATACAAAGTAGGAAAGGCGAGGCTCGCAATGATGCTGTGCGAGTCAGCAGATTACGTAGTCCATTTTGCCCACATTGACAACTGCAAGGAAGTGCATAGTGGATGAAGCTGTTGGCGCTGCCCAAGAGTCACTCAAGCTGAGGGAGGTAATCGGATAAACGCAGACGAATAGACGGGGATTTGGCCATGATTACATCCGCTGATGGTACAAGGCATCAAACAGAGAACGCAGAGACATGGTAATTCAGGAAATACGAGGAGCTGAGGATTATAAGAGAATGCAAAAAGCTGTGCAGCAGGTCCAACAAGGCCAATGGACTACTTGGGAAGGAGCCCTGCAAATGTCCTTGACATGGAATGATGTATGGCATATGGTGCCTCTTAGACTCAGATTCATTATCAGATTAATGTATGGCCTCCTGCCATCGTCCGCAAACCTTGTAAGATGGGGAAAGTCTGAAGACGTTCAGTGCCCCCTGTGCCATGAGAGTCAGACACTTGAACATGTGCTCTCAGCTTGCAAGGTGTCATTAGGGCAAGGGTGATGCACATGGCGCCACAAAAGAGTACTAAATGAGCTGGCTGCTTCGATAGACCTGGCAAGGGTGAAGGCGAACAGCAACGTCAGATCGAGTATCTCAAATACATACTTTCTGAGAGCAGGACAGTCAGCACATCCCAAATCAAGTAAACCAACTTGCAGTCTACCATATATTTCTGACTGTGCAAATGATTGGTAGATGGCAGTAGATCTACCTGGGCTAGGGGCATATCCAGAGAGTATCAGATCTCGAAGACGGACAGATATGGAGCTGCATTCCTCATCATCGCACCCGATTATAATGATCGAGCTGACCGTGCCATTTGAATCAAGATTGGACGAACAACACTCGTTCAAAGTGGCCAGACACTGCAAGGGTGAAGGCTGTTGAGGTAGGTGGAAGAGGTCTCATGGCTGCCTCAGTGTATGATCTACTGAAACTGTTGGGTTTGAAAGGACAGTCAAGAGCAAGGGCACTTAAGAGGCTCAGCGAAACTGCGGAAAGGGCATTGTTCTGGCTGTGGAACAACCGCAACAGGCTATGGAACTCGGGGCAGTAATTTGTTTTCAAGAATAGGGGTTACTTTCCCAATTGCCCCCAGCTGGCAGAAACAGGAGTGAAGTTCAAAGCTGCAACCAAGGTGAAGTGGGTTCAATTCTCTGCCCAAGGCTGACTCTTGGGAGTCATGACATAAGGAAGCCCGCCCCCTTATAGTGTAAACGAGATTAAGGGACCCAAACACTTGATCGACACGGGACTACTTCAGATGATCAGATTGCCTCCTGTTGAATCGCTCTGTATAGGGTTTCCTATCATAATTACATGGTCAGATAATTGACGATTGTGAAAAGACCGATGGACTTTTGGAAAGACATATAATACTGGGAAAGATTAGAAACCAGCTGACCTGGTTGGCAGCCCCGTAAGTTGTAAACAATCGCTGTAGGACTCACAAAAGATAAAAGCCTCCAGGATTCACCAAAAGGTTAGGGGAGGGGGGGGGGGATGATGAATCCACAGGTGACCTATTGGGATCGACCAGACCAGTTACACGACTTTGAGTTCTGACCAACGGTTTGAATTTCCATATGCCTGTGATATGACATTCTCTACTCAGAAAGCCATGAAAATCCACAGAACGAAAACGTTGTGTGGAAGCTCATCAGTTGCAAATCAGCAGCGCTCTGTTTCGACAGAAAAGACGTTAGAAGATCTCAGCCAGGAGTCAGTCCACAGCGCGGAGAATATTCATGTTGATCTGCCTGATGATGATCTCACACGCTTTTTAACCTGGAAAATAAGTGCTCTCAAGTTTGCCCCTGCCAGTGCAAAATGGCTTTCGGAATAGCTGGACGACGTCTTGTTGAAATAGCTGGATAACAACCTGAAGCAGATAACCTTGGAGAAAAAGCTGGAAATATTCTGCGACATAATATATCTTTACTGGTGTAAAGTGTTTGGAGTCAGGGAGGCAATGGAAAGTAACGCACCACAAAAAAGTAGATAACAAATGAGAATAGAAGAGATCAGGAAGTAGAAGAATCATGCCCGTTAACAGTTCAAGAATGCAGTGGACACCGACAAGGAGGGTTTACGACAGGTTTGGGAGCACCTGAAAGGCCAACATAATGCTCTTTGTAGAGCAGAAAGGTTGTGCAGGAAAAGAATGAAAACACGGAGGGATTGGGAAAGATTCTTCAGGGAGCCCTTCAAAGAACTGTTTGAACAGCCACTGTCGGGAACACTAAACATTGGGAAAGAAGACCTGGAAGTACACCTTAGAATGACCTGATCAGACGGTCGCAAAGATCAGCCTCTCAGCAGCATAGCAGGACTTATATGGCTTAGTAAGCCAGGAGCTGAATTCAACAGCAAGCCTCCAACAATATAGAATAGGGTAGCTGGCGAGTCCTTTTTAGGGATTTATGCTAGTGGGGCGTGAGGTTTTTATTGGCTCTAGGATCAGTATAATACTGACAATTACAGAAATAGAATTTCTGCAGAAAGTGGTGAAGTCCCAGTGTCTGAGAGAACTACTGGTATCACAAATTAGTTACGGCTGTGAATGATCTGATCTCGAAACATTAGTGGAGAGGAGACAGACATAAATTGTCACCCCAGCTGTGTAACTAACTGCGATATTACAAAAAAAAAAAAAAAAAACAAGGAAACAGATTTTACTTACCAATTATAAAAAAATTGACAAGTCGTTGAAATACAATTTCCCTATTATTTATTTAGTATATACACTATCTACCCTTGTGCTGAAGGGTGAATGTTGAAAAATGGACTGTAATGGATTTGTAAGTTTACATATGATTTACAAATATTTATATTTATATAGATATATAAATATATTACAACAAGTTTTCCAATTATAGGAACAAAAATTATATCAGCTGTGCTGTTAATTAAGTATATAACATTTATTAGCTATGCTGTTAATCTTGTCTCTTTCTATGCTAAATCTCTTTTTCGTCACTGACAGTTAATTGCTCACAATTGCCGACGGAAATGGTACTAATGTGTACTCATCTCTCAAAACGTTCTATTCTCCTTAGTTTGTTTCACACAACATCTGCTGAGGATCGTTACTTTAGCCCACCCAAGACTGAGAGGGACTAAAGATGTAGCTTCTGTGCAATCTCTATGCTCCTGCGAAGTTTCCGGCAGCTGGATTGACTCGAACATACGAACTCAGGTTTGATGACACGAATAAAACCTGTAACAAGGAAAAATAGGGGCTAATTTCTAACCTCACGCCCACCTATTTCTATTGTATATGATATGAGCGTGTCTCAGGTGTCTGCATGTAGGATGAATGACAACATGGCTCAGTATGATTTAGCAATAGCGAGACAAGACAGGTGTCTACTTGCAAAACATTCTTTCTGATAAATTAATACATGAATATATCCAATAATATAAATTCAATACATGAATACATCCAATAATATAAATTCAATACATGAATACATCCAATAATCTGTACCCTTGGTGTGATACAACCGTTTCCTTCCCCCTATAATATACCAGGCTCTCTCTGACAAGTGCTAAACTGGCTGGTAACATATATCCTAACAATATTGTTGTGTTCTGATGATAGGAATTATATGAGACGAGGACTGTTTGGTGATATATCAGGTTGGAGTTATATGGGACAATAAATCGGAGTTAGATAAGACAATAGATTGAGTCCTAACAAGAACTGTTTTGGTTATATTTCAGTAGGTTTTATCTGAGATAATAGACTAAAGTTATAGGAGACAATAGATTGAGTTATAGGAGACAATAGATTGAGTCCTAACAAGGACTGTTTTGGTTATAGTGCAGTTGGTTTTATATGAGACAATAGATTGAAGTTATAGGAGACAATAGATTGAAGTATGAGTCCTATTAGTCTTCGTCTATTCAATCATATCAGGAAATACAATCATTATACCTAATTCCCCCAAGATACAATCAGTAACCTGATACGTTCATATTGAAACAATTTATATAAAATATATACAGGTGTAGGTAGTATAAATGACACACAACCAATACCAACATTATATATCTGCTGTAGGCCTATTTGCCTACAAATAGTAAATTATATTTACCCTCCAAGATTTAAACAGGCCAGTGACTCGACTAATGAAGCAGTCTGCCAGGTCAATGCACGCAGGTAAGCAATAAATCAAGGTTGACAGCTCCTCTTCTTCAGTCGGTCGTCTCTCTGGCTTCGTGTCGGTGTTGTGTGATTATGCATAAAATTCGCCCGTATATATAGGTAGATGTGGGAACTTTTACTGCTTAAGGAAAGCTTGCTGATTGGCTGTATGCGGTTTCGTACCATGCTCCGTACCGTCCTTGACCGAAACGAGTCCCAGAAAAACAGGGCTTATGGCTAATGTTATTCTGTTTTTCCGCCATATTGGATGACAAGATAGCCGCCACCGACATCCGAAAAACAGGGCTTAAGTTTTTCCTGGCGTATACTTCGTGTAATTTATTCTGGCTCAGCGACTGTGCGTTGATTGGCTGGGGCAAATTTGTATCCCAACATAATGATTAAACTAAGAAGTGGGTTTACACACACTCGTTTCACGACAGCTAGCAGATAGATAATGTTGGTCCTTTTCAGGGCTTAGTATCTATCAACGTTGATCGGGATAGCAGTCAACAGAGTTGATTTTTTTGGATGGTAAATGCGCTCTGATATAACCAAATAGGTTGAAAGGCACGTGCCTCGCCAGAAGAAGGCAAAAACCGAACCAAAAAAAAAAAAGCCTCCAACAATGTAAGTAATAAAGAGCATTGTCCAGAAAGCACGGTCAGCTCCAGGTCCCAATGGTGTCCCATACGTTGCATATAAGAGATGTCCTTGTTACCAACAGATTACTGGTGACAATGTATATATATTTATGATAGTATTGATCTGTCGGAGGAAAGGTATTTGTTTTTAGAATCAGGATGCTTTCCTGGTCAAGGCGATATCACCCATGTTGAATTTATACTTTTATTATATGGGTTATCTTTCCTGAATATCGAACTCAGCATAGGAATCTAGGTTTACAGCGATCTATTCTTTGTTTGGTTAGAAATAGATTGTTCTTGCTTCAGAATATCTATGGCCCGAATCTATGTGTATTTCTTGTCTATGTAGGACGAGTCTGTCTTATATCTTAATATCTTTGAATGTCTAAGTCGAACTATATCTTCGGTGTCGAACTCGGGGTCAAAGGTTGTTCGGCGGATGTGTCGCTAAGTGGAGGTGAGAAAATTCCGCCCTGATGGGTGCTGAGTTGTTGTAGCGGCCTGTCGCCGAAAAGTGATTTCTATATTAGTGGGGAAAGAGGTAGTCTCTTTAGACATATCATGTATTATTCACCCCAGTGTTTATTCTTACTGCCAAGGAATGGCGGAATCATATTCTAGTGTATTTCTGATACCAAGATAAAGACGCATTTCTTATGAACTTTTCCTGAGGCATTGTATTCGATGGGCAGTTGTACGGTTGTACGTTTAGATGAATATTAACCAGATGAAGATGACATTCATACCTAGCAGCATCATATTATGTGATGAAGTCAATAGTATCAATGGTAGAATCTACAAAGCAATGAGGACATTTAATGAATGATCAGCTTTGATTGCGCTTCATAGTTTGTATACTAGGTGATTGACAACTCACTGGGAGGGGAAGCCATTTGGAATCCTATATTTTTCAATCATCGAGGAGAGAACAGGGATGCCCCTTACTATCACCTGATGAGTCCAGAGATCACTGCTACAGAAGAGAACCCACTACTAGTGGTTCAATATTGTTATCAAAAAATATGTGCTGAACTTTACCTAAAGGAATCTTCGCTAGACGAGCTTAGGTCTAGGAACCATCTTGAACCATGTTTATGAACTGACGTGCTCTGTCAGTAAAGTCAGACGATATATATGTATTGGAATTACTGAGTGCTTGTCTACTGACATTCCATTGGTCCTGTTATGCAACATGAATGCCCATGTGATAGTGTATTTCATTGATCAACATTATTATGATTTATGCCAACCTGTCTGCTGTCACTGTACCCGTGCTGTCAAGTGTGATCGTTCCAATTAAACTGTATGAAACGTACACAGTAGTTGGCGTAAATGACTTCCAGCCATAAGTGAGTAAGATTGGTCTATTTGTCAACTCTAACGAACGTTTGCCATCATTCGCATGTACTGTATCCTCACTCCATGTCTACACACCACTGCGTAGGTCGAGTTGACCTTTTGTTTGTCTTCATTTTGACAACACCCATCAACACCCTCCGAACACGATTGCAACCAAACAAGCAACAGTCCTGAAGTTCTGAAACGGCCGCTCCGTTTGCTGAAAAATGCTTGGAAAAACTAGCTTGTAAGCAAAGAATGGAGAAAGGCGAATAGAGCCGAAAGAACACAATTCCACAGACATCAGTCAGTTCAGGCCAGTTTTACTACTTAATGTGGAAGGGAAGATATGGTTCTCAGTGGTTGCTTAAAGGCTCACCACATACCTCCTGGTTGGAGAATGGGTACATTGACGCTGCCATCAAGAAATGAGGTATCCCAAGTACACCACGGTGTCTAGAGCATGCCATAATGATCTGGGAAGCAATTCAAAAGGCTAAGTCTGGCAGATCAAATCTCCAAGTAATCTGGTTGTATCTAGCTAATAGGAAGATACTTGAAAACATGTTCACAGTGGTCCAGTATGGATGGACAGACGTTATTTGGTATTAAGGCGGCAGTTAGCAAATGTCCAGTGCCAAAAAACACGGTTGATGACAATCTTGACGAAGATTAAGACACGCACAGAAAGATAACATTGGTGATGTTGGAGCACGGAAAGCTACGTTATCGCTTCTGCATAGACCTTGTTGCAATGGATAATTACGAGAAAGTGACATCTTGGAAGAGATTATCAGTAATAGATCTATGAAGTAGTGAAATGTAAACATGATAAATACCGCGGAAGTAGCAAAACCCTATAAGGTAATGGAGTTTGAAAACAATATCTTATGTGTCATGTAGAATGTTCTACATCAGAGATACGGGTGGGAGAAAAACCTATAGACAGCGAGGAACTCAGAATATTAGGTCCCCAAATATAGGACAGGTCAGAGGACCGGACGTGAATTCTATGAGTAGAAGAGAGTAACCCCAGAGAAACCAAGTTTGCGCTTTACGTTCTAGGATCCTAGTTCAAGAGCACATCAGTTAGACACCTTACCCACCTAAAGAGACGGCATCTTAAATGAGTTGCCCGACAATATTTTAACGTTTCCTGTGCAAAACGTCTGTGTTTAATTTGCCCAGAAAACGCAGGGTAAGTTGTAATGTGTATTTTATCATTTCATATTTTGTATTTTGACATGTATAATTTGCTTATGGATGTACAGTGGCATTTAAGGCTGGCAATTTTATAACTGTAAATAACTTGACACACGAACGACCACTGCAACAGCTGGTGACGGCTTCGTGCGTGCTTCCTCACAAAGAACCAACAGCAGAGCTGGTCTCAAGACTCAAAGAGAGCAGAGAGTAGTTGATGATATCATTTTGCTAATATTTCTTATTGTCACAAAACGTTTTGTGCATGTACTTTTGCGCCCATCTCTCTCTCCCTCATCGTCCTATTCTTTGACATATTTTATGCCCGTACATTTTTTGTTCTGAGCCGCTCCCATACGTGTTTACGTTTGGCATTGTGAATCGTCGTAAGACAAGGCTAATTAGAGAGGTCATCAGATAATATTTTTATCACGTAAGTCGTTGTAGTAAAATCTGCGAGAATAATCGCTCATTTCAGTAAGATTTTAGTCATAAAATGATAATAAATACAACAGCCCTATTGTGTCTGACGGGGATGCTCTCACACGCCAGCATAGCGCTGAATTTAGTGCATAGGAACGGCTTAGAACCGCTCCCCCCGTTTAAACCTACTCGCGTTCCTTGTGACGTACATTTTTAACATGTTGCCCGATTTGATAGAGACTGTGGCAAGACTTATAATTAACGATTTGGAGGAAGTGTGCCGCAAAATAACTATCTGAATTAACGTATTCTGTCAACTTTAACGCAAATTTAGTAGTAATCCTTACATTTTTTGGTAGTGTTACACGATACAATACAAATTATTAACGCCAATTCTTACCCGCCATGCACTTCCCCTCGTTTCGTTTGACACATTCTGCCATGCAGATATACACGCGCGAGCAAAGCCAGCCAAAGCAAAGCCACACAGACAAATTTATTTTCATCCGTGCGGTAGCATTTCTGACGTAACTGAAACAAGTTAGTTATTTGAAAAATACATGCTAGCGAGAGAGGGAAAGATGGCCGTCTTGTGCAAATTTTATTTGACGATTGGCAGTGGAAAAATTGTAAAATCTAAACCAATATCAAACTGACCATAAAAATCATATGATAATATAGCTTAAAGTTCAATGAGCAAGAATATGTTTGAAATAATATGATAGTCACAATATTAGCCCAGTTATTGAAGAAATACTAAATGTCTACGGACGCACTAACAGACTGACGGTTGTTCCTGCTTGTTAATTTTTTTTTTTTACGTTAGTAGGAACGCCGGCTTAGAAATAGCGGCATTGAGGTACATTCAAATTCGCTTGGGTAAACATAGAGTATAGGGAGAAAGGGGGGCGGTAGGAAAAATGTAATTCAAAACGAAACATCTTTTTGCATTGGCATAACTAACGCAGGCTGGCCAATCGAATACCAGACGCAGAGTTGGGAATCATTTTTTTTTAAAAAGAACTGCATTTGAATTCTGGTATTCGAAGGTTTCGATTGGCCAGAGATACAAAATATTAGCAAAAAGCTTTCGCTGCTCAGTGCCAGTTGAGAAAATTTTCATTCAGTTACGCTGAGATCAGCTGTGATAAATTTAAACTTAAATAATAGATAAATATTCACAGTCTGGGCAGAGCACATGGAAACTGAGGCCATTTCTTTGAAAAGTCAGCGTCAATTGTTTATATTTTCTTGAATTGTGGTAAGGATGCTTTATGAATTACTATGTTTATTCCAACTACCAAAGTTAGATACTGCTATGGGGGAAAGTGAAGGACATGCCGGGAGCAGACATTGTTGCGTCCTCACTTTGAAATGTATCTAACTGGTGTATGTTGTCATGATTTTGTTTGAATATTATTGCATTAGAATAGTAATAAGCCTCTGTGTTCTATGAACACTATTAAGCATGCCTGAAGCATTTATATATAATAAAAAAAAACAGAAGAGAAGAGAAAATCATACCAAAGGAAATGTGGTTACTCCACATTATTGTATTGAGGAAAAATATGTAAACGTACAGTGGCGTATCTGCCATAGGGACCTAAGGTGTGGTCACAGCAAGGTGGGAGTCATGTAAAATTAGGGGCGAGTGCCCCTTAAGGCACGCGAGGCTGACCCCATACCTCCTTAGGAGAATAACAAATATAGTGAGTGATCAGATGTAAAAGGCCAGGGTGTCCTTTTGTTGCAGAAGTTCTATTTCCTGGTGCCAGCTGGTGACAGTAAACCTGCTGAGTCAGAAACATACTATCAAGTCTCCGACCCTTCATATGCTGTCAACAGATAACGGGAGGAGCTTGGTGCACGTTTGAAAGAGATTTTCTGCATCTACATATTGTATTTCATTCTACCAAGGAATCCCAGGTGATGAGTTAGGCATCTGAGTACATCTGACACTTTCGCTTTAACAAACACTAATATTTCAACATATACTCAGGAAGTTTTGGGGCGTGATGAAACTACAGCCCCTCATACACAGTGACTCTCCCTGCTAGAGTAATAGAGTAATAGCTGTGAACATTTCCCACAGGACAGAGATAAATATATATATATATATATATATATATATATATATATATATATATATATATATATATATATATATATATATATATATATATATATATATATATATATATATATATATAATAATGTTGGGCAAATTCTCCACACACACTTTTAGTTGATCCTTTTTTATGTAAACTATCTTGTCCTCATTTTTATAGGCCTGTCCAAGAGATATGACTGGACAGGCAAAATAAATTGTACAGAAAAGATTAATTTAAAAGAAAACTTTAACCACTGTTTTATTCACTTCCTCATAGAAAATTAAAGTGTTTTTGTGGTGTGTGCCATCATCTGATTTCTCCCCTAGACACTGGGTACATCATACACCATACACTAGAGCCACAAGAGTGACCGTGTGAGATCTAGGGAGGTAGCGTTAGGTACCCAGCACAAAATTCATCATTATCATCTTTTAGAGTCAGGGGCCCACATGTGCTTGACCTCACACGGTTTATGCAGACACCGATTTCATTCTTTGTTAGGATACCATCATAACCTCCCCAGCAAAAACAACTTTGCTACAGTCGTCTAGCCACCTTTGTGAGAGTTTATCTTTGTGGACACAATGTGGTAGCGCACGGTCGTTGAAAAGAAAGCCATTTTGTCAGTCTGAAAAATCCGTCTGGGGGATCTACGCAAACACGGGTGATAATACGTAATCGCTTCCGCTCGTCCATCTCTGTGTTATTATTACCGATAATATGTATGGGGACACAATATGGGCAGAAAGTAGCTAGACAGGAAATAAGTTCACAGATTTGTATTTGAGCTTGCATAAAGAGGTAATCGGAAGTATTAATGCCATATTAGAAAGAGGTCACGAGTTTGAATTTTAAGATTTGATATTTTTAAACACTTTGGGGATATTAAGATTTAACACCCCGACCCATAAAGTTCAAAAGAGCGCACTACAGGCTTGATTTGAGAACCGGAATAAACTTTAACTTTCATTGGCAAGTTGGTCTAAAAGTACAATCTGGGACTTGACCTGAGAAATAGCAATATAATCTAGCGAAATCGGAGTCACAAATCAGACTGCATAGCAACGTCAAATTAGCAACTCCCATGAGTCATAGAGACATCGGACTAAGGATTCCAAAATTATAAGGGACAGATCAAAGTATTTGGGCAACTTTGAAACTTAAAAGTAAAACAGCAATTTTTAAATACAAAGACTGGTAACTTAAAAGACCAGGACAGAGTATTTGGGCAACGTTGAAACTTAAAAGTAAACCCGCATTTATAAATACAAAGACGGGAAACCTAAGGAATCAGATCACCAGTCATGAGAGGAATAGTAAAATTTTCAAGGCCAAGTGATTCGAAAGCATCTAACCTAAGTTGCTGTGTCCATTCTAACTGTGCCAGGAGATTTTAGATTCCATTTGGGGTAAGTTGTGAACATATATTTTTAAAATGTGAAATGTAACATGTTGGTACTTGCTAAGCGGTTATATATGAGGTTGGCAACCTCAAAATATGAAAATAATATGTTCATAAACCACCACAGCAAGCGCTGGTGTTTGTTTTATTCTAATCCGCTCAGAAAAGCAAAAGCAGCAGCAACCCCAGACTCCGAATGGAGCAGTGATGAGTGATGATTACATCACATGTGCCTAAAGTGTATAATATTATTTTGTGAGATATATGTACCTTGTTAATTGTAATTCAGGCACGCCATTGCCCTCGTGCTGTACAAGCACATATTTTCCCAGTTTAATACCCAGAAGAATATTTTTCCCTGAGCTACGCTGTGTATACTCAAAAGGTCTAATTATTCAGAGATGCTAACATTGGTTGGTGGACAGCGAGACAATGCGCCTGTTCATCTGCAGCCCACGAATGTACTTAGCAGAGGCATTTGTTCTTTTTGTTTTGTCTAAAGTTCGTGGAACGAAGCTATCAGACTGTTCATGGTACGACGCTGCAAGACTAAAGTTTCGACGTCACTAGTTGTGAGTTAAAAGCAGGGAATCAACACTAACCGCCTACATTGGACGAGTTGTGTGGAGAAGAGCCCGCATCACAGAAGAATTGACGAAACCATGGCTGCAGGACTCACTTAGACCAGCTAAGTTTATTAAGGAAACAGCAAAAGGACAATTGTTTTTATCAATCCTCAAACCAAGTCTCAGTGAAGACAATTTTATTTACATCTAAAATTCACCATCATTCCATCGCTATTTTAACCCATTAAGACTAATTTATTATTAAATTTGTTACATGTTATTTTAAAACAAAACAATCATAGTTGATTCAATTATTATAGTTATGAAAGCAAACGTATGAGCAAGACTCTTTGAGATATATATATATAGCCATGGTTTCGTCAATTCTTCTGTGATGCGGGCTCTTCTTCACACATATATATAATAATAATAATAATAATAATAATATAATAGCCCCTTCAGTCATAACTGACTATGGGAATGCGCCCCTGAGGTGACAGCCCTCAACTGCTTATTTTCCTGGTGCTCCTTTCGACGTTTTCTCCTCACCTCTGCTTCTTGTGTGAGCCTCTCTTCGCCCAATCTGAGGTGGTGCCGTAAATAGCATCGCCACTTAGTGCGATCGGCAGCTTCATCCTCCCATGTTGCTGGATCCATGTCCAGTGCCCTCATATCTCTCTTGCACACATCTTTGAACCTCAGCTGTGGTCGCCCAACTGTTCTCTTGTCATCTGCTAATTGTCCGTAGAAGATATCTTTTGGGATGCGACCATCTTCCATGCGGCGAACATGGCCAAGCCAGCGAAGTCTGCGCTGTCTAAGCAGCGTATACATACTTTGAAGGCCAGCACGTGACAACACCTCCACATTTGTCACTTTATCTTTCCACGAGATGTCGAGGATGCGGCGTAGACACCGCAAATGGAAGGTATTGAGCCTTCTTTCTTGTTTAGCATAGGTCGTCCAGGTCTCGCTGCCATATAGGAGTGTGCTGGTGACGCAGGCATTATATACCGCAGCTTTGGTCTTCATTGTGAGTTTAGAGTTTCCCCAAACACGCGATGTGAGGCGGGCAAAGGTAGCTGCAGCTTTGCCAATACGGCTGTCGATTTCTGTATCCAGTGAGAGTTTGTCATTGATGGTAGACCCTAGGTATGTGAAGTGGTGCACCACTGCCAATTCATAGTTATCGATAGTGATAACTGGTGCAGCACCCACATCCTGACTCAGCACATTCGTTTTCTTTAGACTTATTGTGAGGCCAAAGTCCTTGCATAATTTAGTGAAGCGATTCATCAAGCTCTGAAGCTCCTGTTGGCTTTGAGTGACGACTGCAGCATCATCAGCGAACAACAAGTCTCTTATAGTGACCCTTCTGATTTTTGTTTTTGCCTTCAGCCTTGAAAGATTAAACAGACGGCCATCTGACCTAGTGTGAAGGCATATTCCTTCAGTTGCATCTCTGAATGCATGTTTCAAGAGTAAGGCAAAGAAGATTCCGAAGAGGGTTTCTCTGGATTTACACCTGGGAAGGGGGGGGGGCTTGGGCGGGAAGACGCATACTTGATACTCTTAAGTGTTGGCCACTGGTGGACTTTGAAGACGCATACTTGATACTCTTAAGTGTTGGCCACTGGTGGACCACTACTGCAGAGCTAAGGGGAGGCAATCCGTTACAATTATACAAGCACTTTTGTAAATTTCATATATATATTGCAATTATTATCTTCCGCTATCCAAAAACATTTTCATCCGACTCACTGGGGTTAAATTTAACACTCAGGGAGGGTAAAATAAACAGAGGTAGATGGAAATGACGGATGGTAGCGGAGGGTGCCTGATGCTCATATCAGGAACCCAATACTCAAAAAAGGCATTTGGTTTCTTCTTAGTTCGTGGTACACGTTTGTGGTACAAGTTGCCAGCAGTCGACGCTAGACACCTCATCAGAAGGATTTTGAAAACGCTTGTCGTGACAATCTAAACAGTTACCTCAGCCTTGTGCATGAGACGTGCTGCTGCTATAATATTTGACTATTGGCAAGAAGTACAGTCCGAAGAACATGTGGGAACCAACAGTGGCTGACGCAGACGTCAACCTTACCCTCACTTTAAGTTAGGTACCATAACAAGATATTTCAAATCTTTTCACAAAGTCCAGCATAGTTTAAATCATCTGCCAATGATCAATATCATCGTTTATTTGCTTAACAAAATTATTTATTTTAAATCTGGTTACATTCTAAGTGATTATTAAACATGTTGATCTGTAATTAAAGCTAACATTCGATTAATCACTATTGAATGAATTGTATGTCTGCACCCGTATTTTGTGTTAAATACATAAGATGGACTACATTTTCTACATTGGAAGATCTGGAATATGCAGATGACATTGCACTGCTAGCACATTCACATCAACACATCCAGGAAAAAACGGATAGACTTAATAAGTATAGCCAGCAGGTGGGCTTGAACATCAACCTAAAGAAGACAGAGGTCATGACGCTCAATGTGAGCAACCCTGAGCCCATATCAATAAGGAATCAGCAACTGGAACAGACAGATGCCTTCACATACCTAGGATGCATAGTAACACCAGATGGCGGAGCAAGCAAAGACATCAACAACAGAATGAACAAAGCAAGAACAGCCTTTTTTAGTCTAAACAACATCTGGAAGTCCTCTCAGTACAGCACAAGCACAAAATTAGGATTATATCAGAGCTGTGTGCTTTCTGTGCTTCTCTGTGGCGCGGAGAGCTGGAGAGTTACAGAGAAGGAAATGTCGAAATTGTCCTCTTTTCATACAACATGCCTAAGAAAAATTCTCCGAATCTTTTGGCCGAATACCATCACCAACCAAGATCTGCTTACTCGGAGCAAGCAAGAGGACATGCACACCATCATAGCTGGCAGACGCCGGAGCTGGGTTGGCCATGTCCTCAGAAGAGACCCCGATGCCATCACAAGAACAGCTATGCTTTGGACCCCTGAAGGAAAACGAAAGAGAAGCCGACCAAAAACAACTTGGCGGAGGACTGTGGAAGCTGAGATGCAAAGAATGAACCAGAGTTGGGGAACTGTACGAAGGATGGCCGCCGACCGAGCAAAGTGGAATCAATTTGTTGTTGCCCTACAAGACGCCACCAGGCGTAATGGCCACTGACTGCTTTGACGGTCGGCGGCTAAGGATCAAAGAAGAAGAAGAAGACATAAACATATACAGCTATAAAATTAATAGTTGCTAAATCAGCTTCAACTGAGGGCTCAGAAAACACGTCAAAATTACCTCATAGAAGAGCCGGGAGAAAAATAAAAGTTCATGAGAACTTAGATTATCTCAATCGTTGTGTTTCTTTTACATCCTATGAGGCTATCTTAAATGAAAGCGCCATTCTTCTATTTATATATCTGTCAAGAGCAATCTTGAGCGAAGGTTGAGACCTATGAATTCCCTAATCATTATGCTCGAAATTTGGTCATTGTTGGACTATTACTGCGGAGCAGAGGAGACAATCACACCACACCATCATTGATGAACAAAGGAGTCATGACAACAAAAAGCTTGTACAAGAAGAGCACATGATGGCAAAGTTAACAATGGAACAAATGTAAGAGGCGATGAGGGCGCTAAAGAAAAAGGAGTCACCTGGAAAAGATGGGGTAACATATGAAATGTTAACAGGCCTAGACACAAAGGCAAAAACAAAATTCTTCTGCCCATCCTAAACCACAGCTGGAAATAAGGAATAGTACCACAGGTGTGCAAAGACGCCATACTGATTCCAATACCAAAGAAAGACAAAGATCAGACAGAACCAAATGGCTACAGACCTATCAGTCTACATAGCAGTGTAGGAAAGTTGATGGATGCATAATTAATGCCCGACTGATGTGTCATCTGGAAGAAAAACATCTCTTAGCCTCACAGCAAGCAGGATTAAGAAAACACAGATCCACTGAAGATCAGATCACATTTATAGCTCAGAAAATGTAGGACACCTTCCAAGAGAGAAAACACATTTAGATGGGTAGGGTGGCCTTAGAAAAAGCATTTGACAAAACGTGGAAAGAGAGACTGAAAGTCAAGCTGACAAGAAGTGAAGTGTGTGGGAGAATGTACAAATGGAACAGCCACTACCTTGACAATAGAACTGCTAATGTAAAACTTGAAGGACAGACCAGTACACTGATGATATTGGAGCTGGATGTTCCCCAAGGGGGAGTCCTGAAGCCCACGTTGTTCCTTGCGTACATAAATAACATATCAGAGAATATTCAAAAAAGAACCCACAATGCCTCCCTTGCAGACGACTTAGCCTTGTGGATCTCAGAAGAATATATCACTCTGGCAAGCATTCGAATGCAGCAAGCCCTAACATCAATGGAGGAGTGGACCAAAGCACGGCTAGTGAAGATAAATGAAAGAAAAACAACATACACAATGTTTTCCCTCTCAAATAAACCACACGGCTCCAAATTAGTGCTAAATGTGAAAAATCATCTGGATGAAAACCCAAACTACCTAAGCATTACCTTTGATCGCCGTTTGGCTTGAAAAACCCAGATTGAAAAAAAAAAAACAGGACAAGAGCAAAGCAGAGAATGGCAATCATGAAAAAACTTGCTGGCATGGGCTGGGGAGCGGACGAGAGAGTACTAAAGAAGCTCTACACTGGGCGAGTGAGACCAGTCCTAGAATATGGCATTGCGGCATGTCAACTAAGTCAAACATTGATAAAATAGATAAAATAAACAGAACCCAAAAACAAGCAATGAGAATTATAACTGGTGGCATGAAGTCAACACCCATTGAAGAGTTGGAAAAAATTACATACCTGCAGCCAATGGAGGATAGAAGAGATAGCAGAGCCCAGCAACAAGCCGAGAAATTCAGGAGCCTGACAATGTACCAGAGAATAAATGGACTCGGGAAAGGGAAGGCTGAGGCAAAGGAACTTTGTTGAAACAATCAAAATAAAGATGACAGCAGATCCCATCAATGCCATATCCATCTACACTGAACACAAGCTACCAGGTTGGAAACGACAGCACTTCCCTGAAATGATAGAAAACATTTCTGGTATTAAGAGAAAGAACAGCCAGAATAATTAAAAAGAAAGAAGAGTCCTTACCAGAACATACATAGAGAAACATTACACAAGAAACACCTGGATTCCTGCATAAACAGGTGGATCAGCAACAAATGCAACAGAAGATGGGGGTTGTAAATTGCGCATGTTAAACATCCCTCGTCAGCTGGAAATTGGAAAGAGTGGACCGTACGGCCGCTTCTCTGGTAAAATTTAAAAATTAGAAAACCTATCCATCAGAAAAAAAAATATTTTTAGAATGTATGATTCCTGTATACACACAATAGGATCCTCGCATGTGCTACGGAGCTCGTGCACTGTGCTGAGATCCTCCTTGTGTGATCTAAGGGAGGAGATCGGAGCACTGATGGAATTGTCAGTGCGCAATGAAGATGGTCCTTAAAATAAAAAAATAACTTATGAAGAGGCAACAAATTTTATTAAGAGCAGACGATACAGGAGAAAGTTGCAAGCACAGCATCAAGGCCACTAACAACAAATTTTATCAAGAGCTGATACAGGAGAAAGTTGGAAGCACAGCATCAAGGCCACTAACAACAAATTTTATCAAGAGCAGATACAGGAGAAAGTTGCAAGCACAGCATCAAGGCCACTAACAACAAATTTTATCAAGAGCAAGATACAGGAGAAAGTTGGAAGCACAGCATCAAGGCCACTAACAACAAATTTTATCAAGAGCAGATACAGGAGAAAGTTGCAAGCACAGCATCAAGGCCACTAAAAAAATGTTGCATATTACCAGCTCAGCAAATGTGAAAAAGTGGTAATCTTCAGACTTTGCACAGGTCAGAACAGATTGGGATACCATCTATTCAACAAGGTAAAGATAGGAACTAATGATGTGGCACCGATGTAAGGACTGCGGAACATCTGCTTCAAAGATGCCCAACATATGAGGAACAGAGAAAACGCATATGGCCATCACCAGTACCATTCCTGGAAAAACTCAACGGAGATATCAACAGCCTCAGGCTGACCACTGCTTTCTTTGAACATATTCAAGTTGACATCTGAGGGTGAACTTTGAACTTATTCAAGTTGACGTCTGAGGGTGAACTTTGAACTTATTCAAGTTGACGTCTGAGGGCGAACGAAGAAGAAGCTTGCCGAATCTCATTATACACTGCCTACTACCTCGAGCTATAAATATAGAAAATACAGCACTCTCAACACCGACGACTTAAAAAAAAAAAAAGATCGATGCAGACGGAAAGGCAGTAATTTCTTTAATGACCTGAAAAGAAACGGTCATATATTATTACGGGGTGAATTTTATTAAAGGTAGACGCTAGAACTGGGATGGCCATGACCTCAGAAAAGATCACCAAAAATGTCAAGCTATGGAGCCCAAATGGAAGACGAAAGAGAGGCCGACCAAAAACAACTTTGGCAGAGAACTGTGAGGTCCAGATGAAAAGTACGAACCAGACTTGGGGCACCGTACGAAGAATGGCCACGGACCGAGCAAAGTAGAGAGGTTTTTTTTTTTTTTTTTTACCTGCCCTACAAGACGCCACTAAAAAAAAACAGCCAAACATGGAAGACAGACATGAAGGACAGGGAGACTTAACGAGAAGGCGGAAAAATAGGAAAGGTGGGCAAACAAGAAAAGAGAAATAAAACGGGGACAATATTGAAAACATAAAACAAGAAAAAAAAAATAGAGACAAACATTAATATAAACACTGAAAAATTGAGACAAACAGCAAAGACAGACATTGAAAATTAGGCCAAATAATGAAGACAAGCATTGAAAATCAAGACAAAAACTGAAAATGTAGACACATTAAAGAGAAAACTGAAAATTTTGACAGCACTTAGACAAACACTGAAAATGGAAGCAAACACGTATTGCTGAAAAAAAAAAACCTATGAAAGTAGAGGGTGGGGACAGCAGATACTGAAAATAGAAATAATTTTTGTAATAAAAGAAAGAACATGGTTAGCATTTAGTTAGCAAAAATTGGAAAGCAAATGCGAACAATGCAAAGAGAGGAAGAAAAAAAAAAACATTTAAACTACAAAGACAAACAGGAAATAGAGAAAGAATATGAATAGCAAACATGAAACAGGAACGTCAGACGAAGTCAAGTGAAATAAACAGAAAAAGCAGACATTGAAAATATAGATACAAACAGAAATACTGTGACTGTCAAACAAGAAGCAATAAAGGCAACGAAGTAAAGAGAAACAAAAATAGGCAGACATTGAAAACATTTAGACAAACAGAAAGAAGAAGAATGTACAAACAGAAAGAGTATGAATAGCAAACAATAAATAGGCAAATAGAATTAAACAGAAAAGACAGACATTGAAAATATCGAGGCAAACAGAAAGGATATGAATGATAAACAGGAAATAAGAAAAGAACAATAAACAGAAAAGACAGACATGAAAAATATAAAGACAAACAGAAAGAATATGAATGATAAACAAGAAATAAAAAAAAAGAGAAATATACATTATAGACACGAAGGCTTGTGGGAACAAAAAAAGGCGGCAAAAAATCGATCAGGACAGAGTAGCTTCACTTATCGACATTTCTAAACCTACATCTAAACCTCCCTCTGAACCTCCGTTCTCTTTGTATACATAAATTATTCTCTCCGCTTCCTGCTTTTTCATTTCCAGAAACCCCTTTAACCGCCCAGGAGCTGTGCTCCGCGCCTGAGAGTTTCTTAATTGATAAAGCCAAGAAGCGTCAAAGGGCGTCCACTTGTAACCATAGCAACCATAACAGGGGTGACAATAGGAAGATGCAAGTGGAAATTTGGAGAGGGTGAAAGGAGAGTGGTGAGTTTTGAAAAGAGGTAGAGAACGACGGAGATGAGAGAGGAGGGAGGGACGGATGAATAAAATGAAAATAACAAAAGAAGGAATGAGAGAAGAGACATAGGGAGAAAAATGCAATGGCTGGTATTGAGAAAATATCATAACAACAGGGAAGTTAAAGAAGTTTATAAATGAGTGTTTGCATGAATAGATGGTAGGACAAGATAACCTGTGTGCAACTAATGGACACAAGCAGACAAATATCAGTGCAGCAACAGGTAAGGCCAAACAATTTTTTATCTTACTTGTAGAAATACACACGGAAGAAACTCGTTGATAGTATTACAAGTTAGTCCTTGTTCTGGAACCCCCAGAGGCATTGAGTGAGACTTAACAACACATGGTGAAGGGGAGATTCAGTACAAGAAAAATACATATCAGGTGAGTGGTGACCTCGTACTAAGTGGAAATATTAGAGCAGAGGGAGGAGAAAAGCAAAAAAAAAAAAAAAAAACCAAAGCCTGGTGGAGGAGATATACATGCGATCAGGAAAAAAAAACGATAATTGAGAATAGAGACAAAGAGGAGACAGGGGACACAGGAAAGAGAAATTGGGAGATGTAGTACGGATGTACAACAAGAATATACATGGAAGAGAGAGAAACAAGACAGAGTGAATGTGTTTGTAGTTAAGATCTAAGAATGTTTGTAGTTGAGATCTAGGAGTGTTTGTAATACGTTTTAGGAGTGTTTGTAGTTAAGTTCTAGGATTGTTTGTAGTTAAGGTCTAGGACTGTTTATGACTGAGACCTAGAAATAGGTGTAGTTAAAATCTAGGAGTGTTTATAATTATGATCTTTGAGTGTTTTTAGTTAAGTTCTAGGAGTGTTAGTAGTTAAGTTCTAGGAGTGTTAGTAGTTAAGATCTAAGAGAGTTGTTGTTATGAAATTGGCGTGTTTGTAGTCAAGATCTTGGATAAAAGTATTCCAAGATATCAGGTGAGTGATGACCTAGTACTAAATGGTTATGTTTCCGTGCAAGGGGTGCCGTTTGCCTGTGGTTACCCGCATATAGGCTTTTTGCCTGCGCCATTGCATATCTGAATCTATTTAACCGACAACACTCCAAGCATGTACCTCATTGTCACAATGGGGGTATCTCGCGTACATGTACAGCCCAAGACTATACGCATCCCTTCATTTGAATGCGTTCTAGTCGTTCACATTGTGTTACTGACAGCGTGAGTATTCCCAGCCCATATTCAGTGACTGATATGACTAGCTGATAATAAAGAGGAAATAGTAATCTCTGCTCCATATGTGCTGCGGCCATTATTTTTAGGTCTATCAGACATCTCCTGCATTTCTGTATGATGTGATTGTGGTGAAAAATTCTAATACCCATATATAAATTAGAACATAAATGTAAAGCAGAACGAAATAATACGATAGGAAGAAGAATGGAGAAGGACCAGTGCTTTCCCAGTATAGATAACGCCTTAGTTGTATAACGCCGTAATGGCAAACACAAGATTTCTACTTGTCCTAATTCGTTCGTTCCTAAATAAAATGCTTAGGCCTAACGATACGCCGATAAACGTAGTTCTAAAAATAGAATGTGTAGTAAAATCTTTTGGACGACCTTGATTTTAAAAACTAACACTAGTGCAAAATTGCGCACAAGGTTAGCCTTGGAAAGACAGACGGGCTTAGAAGAAAAAAAGCAGAGAGAGATAGAAGGACCATGGAACACAGTAGCGCAAGCCACTCGCTGTGTGTCTAAAAATAAACCAACTCTAGTGGGCATGGCCTGATTTTTTTTCAAATAAACAGTGATGAAAAAAACTAACGATACGATGTTAGGTTTTGAAAACAGGTTTAATTCTTATTAGGAAACCTGATATTTACGTAGGGCTCCTGACTTTATACTGATAGTACAGTCGTAAAGGATTGAACAGGTGGTAGTTGAAATTAAACACTTAACATCGAAAAAAGATCGTATTCTTAACTACACCACTTAGCCCCTTGAAAATCATATATTCGTGTACAGGAAGGCTAGTGGACTAGGAATATGTAGTAAATTATCTAAAAAGTCCATTAGATAATTAGATATTGGTAATAAAACATATAGAGAACAGAGATACTGTCAGGTTTGGTCATATCTGCTTGGGATGGAAATCCCTGACTTTTGTGAAACATAGTAGTGACAGAAAGTCTAAGATAGTACGTGGGAGGCCATTGGCTGAACTTTGAAGTTAAAGAAATTGGATTGGGTGACCTATGAATAACAAATAAATGCCTAGAAACGGAGTAGAAGTGAATGAAAATATTGGAATGACTGGGTACTCTTTTGAATATATTCAAAACGATTGGTCAATACACTGGATATTGGCAGAAGAAATTTTAGAGGGGACGCCATATCGTTACACATTTTGAGAGATGAGATCAGGCAGTGTTATCCAAAATTAAATATATGATAACAGCTTGGACATACCGCAGATCAAACTGTGCCAGTCATCTTTAGTGTGAATTCCTTACGAATTGTGGTAAGCTAGACATTTTTAATCTGTATTTTATATGAAAATTGAATGTGAAATGATAAATTATGTCTGTATGTGTGCGGTTCAGTAGCAAACATGAGGCAAAGCCTAGATATTGCTCCACCATGTAAAAGATTGTCAGAGAGGAGAATAACTGCATATATATATTGGATTGCCATATAGTAACATAACACCTATCCTATTGTATGGAAGGGATTACAGCTGGAATTGCAGAGGCGTTGTAACCATTAGGGAGAGGAATACTGGTGTATATTGTCACATGAAAAGCTAGCAGTTGGCCTAAAGCGCTGAACTTTATGTTTGTTTGTACTGTCATGTACTTTAGTGTGGAATAATATTGTATACTAGTTAGTAAGAAGGATGCATAACCTTCACTTTCAGGGGCCGTGGTATAGATGGTGATATTACATCTTCCGGTCTGAGTACTGCGTGATCCAGAAAGTTGGCAGCAGACTCCATGCACAAGATAGCGGCCATTGTCTATCATATTATCAAACTGAGAAGCAAGCGAGCAGAGGATACAGGTTTCCTGCAGCTGCATAATGAGATAAGAGCACGTCAGCACGTAGAGCCCAACCTTGAATAAACTAACCCTGAACTGAACTGTATTATAAAAGGGACAGAAATTTTAAAGAAAGAGAATCTGTGAATCCTTTAATATTATTTCCACCAGTAACAAACACATGAAGTCGTGATGACAAACAACAACCTAGCTCTAAAAGCCAGTATTACCTCATAATAATACATCACAACACTACACTTATATTACAATACTATTATATGTCTGGACAAAGATCTGTTGTATAAATTCTTGTACATAAACATTGTGCTTACATTTGATTGTGATTCCTGATTCACATTGTAGTAGGATCAGGATATCTATATATTGAAAAAGCTAATACATTGTATAAAATTTAACACTCGACTTACTTAAGATAAATCTTTAGAGTTATGTGTTTGTGATTGTCATAGTGTTGTAAATTGTTGTGAATCTTAACTTAGGTGTTTATCTGTCTGTTGGTTGTTGTGAACTTACACTTCATCACTATCATAACCCTAGACATTAAACGAAGTCATCATACAATTCAAGAATAAGTCTGATTGAGGTCGATATGTGGTAGCAAGCAAGGTTCTCTGTAACACACCAACCTTATTAGATACAGAGACCTTTACAGCTGATCTCATTCAGTACACTAAGTCCCCTATAACTATATCTATATAATCCCAACTCACCACAGTGATCAACATCGTACTTACACGATAGCCCGCGAATGAATGTAACCCCAAGGTATTTCACCTTTTCTTGCCTTTAAATTTTCTGTCGATTTTGTTATACAGATTAATATAGTTATCTTCACGAATACGAAGACAGTTTATTTTAGTGTGACTCAAAGTAATTGACTGCATATTATGCTTGGGTTACTTTGAGATTAGAATAGTTACAACTGGTTATGTATATAGTTTTAGTTATTTAAATTTCTTCTTCTTCATCGCGGGAGCTACGGAGATCGTGCTCTGCCGACGACACCTTTGGTGACCCCAGTTGAAAATATATTCAAGGGGGGGGGGGGGGGGGGGGGGGGGGGGGGGGGGAGTGGAGTAAGTCAGATGAGAGATGGATAAACTACCAACAAGTCATCATCAGTCTTGGTAGAGAGTGCAGAACCTGGGCCAATGGGAGAGCAGAGCTGGAAATTGATCAGCTGATAAATGATAATGCTAGGGATGATGATGCCATTGTGTACACTGATGGGTCTGTAATCCGTGGTAATAAATCAGGGTAGGGCTTCTCTGCTAGAATAAAGGGCAGAATCGTCGATGAACATAGCGGGTCTTACATGATAACAACCTCCAGCATGAGAATAGAGGTACAGGCAGCTACTGCTGCCTTAAGATGGCTGTCTGAGACTTTATTAACAAAGGCAGTTATTTTATCAGACTCGCAGTCGATGTTTCGAAAGGTCCAAAATGGATGGCTCCGACATGAATGGAAAACTTCCATAGCAACATTGAATCTTCAGGAACTGATATGGATCTACTGTCCTGGTCATGCAGGGGTACATGGCAATGAAAGAGCTGACAGACTAGATTCAAGAGCACCCATAAAAGGTGCATTGGCAATGGATAAGGACGAAATACTGAGGGCAATTCATGATCGTCTAATAGAGAATGACACTGCAATCGATGAATCATCAAGGCTAAGACTGCTGGAATTTGGCATCAAACGTAAGACCAGCAGAGATGGACGTATGAGAGGACGCATTCGCCGTGTATACAACCAGTGCGCAACAGGAACAATAAGCATTCATACCCTTCGACATTTGCTGAGGGAGACTGAGCACCTATGGGTTTGCCATAACGTCGATTCTGATCAACAATAACAATAAATTTCTTGTGAGCGTGAAGCCCTCCCTCGTGCGTGTGGCACATTGAGATGAAAGCGTTGCTCTGTTCGCTCCTTACGGAGCATGGAGACGCCACTGCGGCGGGCGTCCACAGGAAACCTGGACGAAGCATTCAAATGCTATCGCAGCGGGTGTTTCTGAAGCAATGCATTTAATATGATGAGATTGCCAGCCTCATCAGTCGTCACATACGACATTCTTGAGTGTACAAGAATGAATATTGATGTGGATCGGTTTCGTCGTGGTAGTTCATCCTCATTAAGGAGAGTATTGGTCGAAGTAACAAGAAGAGACATAGTACGCAATCAGACGATACACCATGGCCTCGAAACCTAGCCCCTGCAGGCCCGAGTGGAACAGTTCCAGATACGATGGTTTGGCCATGTCTGCAGAATGGAAGAAGATCGGCTACCACAGCAAAAGTGCCTGAGATTCAGACCTCCAGGACGACCCAGAGTTCGCTTGGAAGACATCAGACTTTCCTTAAAACTGGACTGGAACTAGGCCGAAAGGAAGACAGCTGATAGGATAGAATGATGCTCTCTCTGACAAACATCAACACCCCAGGATGGAAGATGAACGACCAAGTAAGTAGGAGTGTTTGTAGAGTGTAGGTGGGATTGTAATTAGAATGTAGGAGTCATTGAAATTAGAATGTGTGGGTGTTCATAATTAGAATGTGTGAGTTTGTGTAATTAAAATGTAGAAATGATTGTAGTTAGACAGTAATAATAGTTGTAATTAAACTGTTTGAGTAATCTATGCTAGACTGGAAGAAACTTCATAAGAGATTAAAAGAGTTTTCGCAGTTAGTGTGTAAGAGTATGTGTAGTTAAGGAGAGTACTATTTTCAGCTGAGTAAGAAAGTAATCGTTAGAGTAATAATAATAATAATAATAATAGCCCGTTCAGTCATAACTGACTATGGGAATGCGCCCCTGAGGTGACAGCCCTCAGCTGCTTATTTTCCTGGTGCTCCTTTCGACGTTTTCTTCTCACCTCTGCTTCTTGTGTGAGCCTCTCTTCGCCCAATCTGAGGTGGCGCCGTAAATAGCATCGCCACTTAGTGCGATCGTTAGAGTAATTCATTCATAACCCTCCACTCCCAAAGGAGCATAGGCCTTCAACAAACACATGCCAAGTCCTCCTGTCACGTGCCATCATCTCAAGTTCTTTCCATGTTCTCCTCATCATTTTCACCTCTGTTTCCAACTCTCTTCTCCATGTGCTTCTTGGTCTACCTCTGCCTCTCTTGCCCTGGGGGTTCCAGAACAAGGACTGCCTTGTAATGCTATCAACAGGTTTCCTCAGTGTGTGTCCTATCCATCGCCATCGTCTTCTTCTCATCTCTTGTTCCACTGGCACTTGTCCAGTTCCTGTCATCAGTTCCACGTTGGTAACCTTGTCATACCATTTTAATCCCTCTATTCTACGCAAGCACCCATTTATGAAAGTCTGTAGCTTTTTGGTTGTTATCTTTGTTGTTCTCCATGTCTCAGAGCCATACAATAGGACTTACTTCACATTTGAGTTGAAGATTCTTATTTTCGTGTTGGATCCTATTTCTCTTGATCTCCATATATTTCCCAATGCAATGAAAGCTCCTCTTGCCTTTTGTATTCTTATTTTGATATCACTGTCTGTCCCTCCAACTTTGTCTATATTACTGCCAAGCGTTAGAGTAAAATGGTCCGGTAATTGTTAGATTGACAACGTAATCGTTAGAGTAACAAAGTAATCATTAGAGTAACAAAGTAATCGTTAGAGCAACAAACTAATCGTTAGAGTAACAAAGTAATCGTTAGAGTAACAAAGTAATCGTTAGAGATCGTTAGAGTAACAAAGTAATCGTTAGAGTAACAAAGTAATCGTTAGAGTAACAAAATAATCGTTAGAGTAACAAAGCAATCTTTAGAGTGAGAAAGTAATCATTAGAGTAAAAAAATAATCTTGAGAGTAAGAAAGTAATTTTTTAGAGTACGTAAGGAATTTTTAGAGTAAAAAAGTAATTAGTAGAGTAAGAAATGAATGTTTTAGAGTACGAAAAGATTTATTTTAGAGTAAAAGAGTAATCAATAGAGTTAGGAAGTAATTTTTTAGAGTAAGAATGTAATCTTTAGAGTAAGAAAGTAATCAGCATCATGTTCCTTTTGACTCGCCACAAGACTGGAGCTACCAATGCAGCTAGACCCTCGTAAAGCCTTCACCGAGCTCCTGCAGCGGTGGTTTCTGTGGTAATTTGTATTATATGATGAGGTTGCCAGCCTCATGGAGTACTGCGTATTGGCCTTCTCTTACGACTTGTCTGAGGTAACAGTAGTCTTATTATTTTTGCGTCTCTGACCCTCAGAAGCGACAACAATATATTTAATTTGCACACGTTTTATCAGACAGTAATGATGTGTATCTTTGTTAGATGTTCTCTGCAATACTGAGATTCTGACAGAAAAAATATCCATCAGAGTCGATATTAATTACAAAGATCCCGGTCTAATGTGTGAACAATGACTACTATTACAATCTCCGGGACTTTAGGACAAATACATCACACATGAGTGTGTCCCAGCCATATTGGACCATCGACCCACGGGGCTAAAGTCGTGTTACGGCAGTCAGTTTGCTCAGTTCCACACATTTTTTCAATTTGTTCCAGTCTGTTTGCTAACTGGTATTGTGCGGCGTTCTGGGGCTGTTGGATATTATGGATCCCCGTTTGATGTCATTTTGGGTGTTTCCAGCACTAATTAGGAATATCGATCCTTTGATGTCATCTTTTGTGCTTCGTTTATCAATTTGTCATAGATGTCAACATGGCAGACTTGTTTAAAAATTGGATATAGATGAGCACTTTTTACAGCCTGCTGCAAGTGAGTAGTAATTGGAACTGACCAGTGTTAAGACTATGATAGGAAACTCTATACAGAGCGATACAAGAGTTTCCTATAGAGGGGTATTGAAAAGTCGCTTCTCAATTTTGAATTTTTATGCCCTCTCTTGTATGCACTGAATATACGTGAAAAAAAATGTCAGCACAATCAACAGTAACTGTCATTTGACAAATAAGTTATATTTTTTCATATCTTATTCCCAGAAACACAATAAAACAAAACAACATTTAATGTAGCCACTAAACTTAAGTTGCAAGAAACAGTAAAAAGTGTTGCCCGGTATGAACAAACGTTGAGCTTACGTTGAGCTGTTATGTAAATGCAAAGTATCACTTCATTTAATAAAATGACAGTAAATTCTCGTTACTTTGATGTTTGTTTTATTTAAATTATTTGGACTGGAGTGAAGCAATTACAATTTACAAATAGGACGTGACTGTTCGATCACCCTTTAGGTGATGGGTGTTACTGCACGAAACCTTAAGACATGAAGTCAAAGACTCAGACAGAACCTAAGTGTATGGTGATTATAAGACAATGGTAAAGGGTGGAAGCCATATTGGACATATTTATTAGAAGTTAAAAAAAAACACTACAGGGCAAGGAAGTGTTAGACTGGCAGAGCTTACAGGGATCGAAACATGTCTCTCGTCCCACTGACCTGGTCTAATCGTCTTCCCAGCTGTCAATGAGCATCTGACTCTGCTCACCAGTTACATAAGGTAAGAAAAGGCGACGAAAAAGGTGAACTGAACACCACACCTCACAAAGCTGGACTTAGTATAGTGAGGTCCCTCACACTTCACCTCCATGCCACACTTTCGGCTATCAGACTAATTTTTTAACAGGGCAATAAGATACTATACCCACGGATACAGGCTACTTTATAGTATCTTTAACTGTTTAAGATAATGAATGTAGATATCTTTAACTGTTTAAGATAATGAATGTAGATATCTTTAACTGTTTAAGATAATGAATGTAGATATCTTTAACTGTTTAAGATAATGAATGTAGATATCTTTAACTGTTTGAGATAATGAATGTAGATATCTTTAACTGTTTAAGACAATGAATATAGATATATTTAACTGTTTAAGATAATGAATGTAGATATCTTTAACTGTTTAAGATAATGAATGTAGATATCTTTCTTTAACTGTTTAAGATAATGAATGTAGATATCTTTAAATGTTTAAGATAATGAATGTAGATATATTTAACTGTTTAGGATAATGAATGTAGATATCTTTAACTGTTCAAGATAATGAATGTAGATATCTTTAACTGTTTAAGATACTGAATGTAGATATCTTTAACTGTTTAAGATAATGAATGTAGATATCTTTAACTGTTTAAGATAATGAATGTAGATATCTTTCTTTAACTGTTTAAGATAATGAATGTAGATATCTTTCTTTAACTGTTTAAGATAATGAATGTAGATATCTTTAACTGTTTAAGATAATGAATGTAGTATCTTTAACTGTTTAAGATAATGAATGTAGATATCTTTAACTGTTCAAGATAATGAATGTAGTATCTTTAACTGTTTAAGATAATGAATGTAGATATATTTAACTGTTTAAGATAATGAATGTAGATATCTTTAACTGTGTAAGATAATGAATGTAGTATCTTTAACTGTTTAGGATAATGAATGTAGATATCTTTAACTGTTTAAGATAATGAATGTAGATATCTTTAACTGTTTAAGATAATGAATGTAGATATCTTTAACTATTTAAGATAATGAATGTAGATATCTTTAACTGTTTAAGATAGCTAATGTTGACACAGTTATTTTTCTTCTATTATTTCATAAAACGTGTATACTTTCAGCCACGAAGATGCTTCCTTCAGTTATATCAGTATCGTGTTTGGTATGATATCATCATTACTTGTCAGTTCCCTTTGAAGCATAGGACTTCAATAAATTCATGCCAAAGCTTCCTGTCCGGTGCCATTCGTTTCGTGACTTTCCCTGTCATGTCAGTTTCCAATTCCTTATTTTTTTCAATCTCCCTCTATCTCTCTCACCCTGGTGATTCTCCAACAAAAATGGCCTTCTCTTGCTATAAACTGGTTCTTTAAGTGTCAGCTCTATCAGCCGCTAATGTCTTTTGTCTGTCCTCTGGTTCCGCTGCTACTTCTCTGGTCCTTTCCACCATTTTGTCATTGGTGATCGTGTCATTAATGTCAATTCTTGCTTGTGTAACTTCTAGATCACCGTTTTTTAAATTGTTCTCCATGATTGACAGCCATACAATAGGATTGCTCTAACATTGGAAATGAAGACTTATTTTTGTTTTTGACTTGATTTAAGTTTATTTGAAATATTTCAGAATGAAATCAAAGGTCACGTTGCCTTTATGTATTCTTATTTGAATATTATCGCTGTTTGTTCTTCCACTCTGACTATAACTGCTGCCAGTTTATCAATATATACACACGAAAACACGCACATACACTCATAAACACACACACAGAGACTATATATATATATCATCATTGTTAAGTCCTTTTTCGCATAGGAGTTAAGTGTGCGAGACTTAACATAACTAGATTCAATTCTAACTGTGTTAGATG
Organism: Oreohelix idahoensis; assembly: GCA_024509875.1. Classification (NCBI taxonomy): domain Eukaryota; kingdom Metazoa; phylum Mollusca; class Gastropoda; order Stylommatophora; family Oreohelicidae; genus Oreohelix; species Oreohelix idahoensis. The sequence goes on from JAMPIV010002861.1 coordinate 606,571, forward strand.
CACTATATGTGAACATCTGCGTAAGTATTATAGGTTTAATTAATTACGTACCAATTGTTGCACTAAAGAGCGCAACTTGGTGCGATGGGGTTTGGATTGTTGCCTAACAGCGCTGACGCTGAGAGATGTAAATAGCCGGTGGTCGAAGACGGTTGTCTTCCAGGAGAGTTGTTTGAAAGTCTTTACCCCCATGTCGTGGGAAGACTTCAGGTTGTATTTATAATGCTACCTTCCTATATGAAGTGTTAGCCTTTGCCAATTCTGGCTCATCTTTTACCAGTATCCCGATTTGATACTCGTTATGAATACTCAGTAAGATCCTAGCAGGGCTTCGGCACGCCTATTCATGACCTGCCGGTAGTGCGACTAGAGGTCCTCTGCTGGTCAAGATTTGAATCATTATACTATGGAATCTCAAGCGATGATATCCGGCTTTTAAATATATATATTATTATAAAATGGGATCTATTAATACAAGTAATATTCACTGCAATACTCCCGCCGTCCATGGGATTTCAGCGGCCAGTGAGGTCAGTCAAGTTTGACATTGCTACTATAAATATATTCACTTCATGCTGAATTTTTCGTATGCCATTTTGATGAACGAGTATATCTACTCGTGATGTTGCCGTCCATGTCTTTGAACTGCCGTCCATGTCTTTGAATAATAAATCGTTGTGGAGACTGACCGTCAAACCATGAGTCCAGTATCTATCAGTTATATCTGAACGTTGGTATACATTACCATTGGCCCATCTTTTCGGCCCACACTGTTCTACCATTCGCGTTGAAACATTAGTCGGCTACCATTGTAAGCCCGACCAAAGCTGACAGTATTTAAGTCAGCAGATATACTGAAGCACATTAAAAACGCACCACTATTATATATACTGATGCCGAGAAGCTGGCAAAAAAAAGTGTGGGAATGGATTTTCCCCGTGTTTGCCATGAGGTAGAGAGCGAATGGCTGCTGGAATGGAAAGTGCAAGATTCAACCCATGGGTGTGTGTACAGACTACATGAAAACGATGAAAGTTACACGTGCAACACGATTCTCAACAGCTATGACCCTGAAAATGTGTACGCGTTGTGGCAGTATACTCGGTATAAAAAGGCCGTTGAGACAAAACACCCAGTACATGTGCTTGAAATGCCACGACTATCTGAAAACGACCGCCAACGAGCCATTGGTATGTTGGAGACCGGAATGAGCTCGCGGGCCATTGCCAGAAGGATGAATTGCCACCACAGCACTATTGTACGTCTCAATGAACGTTACGGAACCACTGGCAGTGCCCGGGATAGACTTCAGAGTGGCCAACCACGAGTTACTACCCCTGCGCAAGATCGTCATATTGTGCTGAGTCACCTAAGGAATTGACTCTCCCGGCAAGTCAAACAGCAAGAGCAATAGTGGGTAGACATGGGCAAGTCTCTCGAATGACAGTCATACGACGACTCAGAGATACAGGTCTTACTGCAAGACGACCTTATGTTGGGCCAAACTTGACTCACAGACATCGTTAGCAGCGCCTGCAATGGGCAGAGCAACATATCAGATGGACTAGACTGCAGTGGAATGCTGTCCTATTCACAGACGAGAACAGATTCAACATATCCTTTGCAGATGGACGTATGCGGATTTAGCGATGGTGTGAAGAGCGCTTTGCAGATTGCTGTGTCAACCGATTTCGAGGTGGCAGTATTCACATTTGGGGAGGATTCAGTTTTCACCATCGCTTGCCTCTTCACGTCTTCCGTGGAAATGTTAATGCTGTGACATATCGAGATGAGGTTCTGGGTGCACTAGTTGCTCCTGCGTTCACAATTTATCCAGACTTGCAGCTTCTCCAGCAGGATAACGCACGTGCATTTTTTTGTATTTTTGGTTTTCTCCCTTGCCTGCACAGAATGCAATTAATTTCATAACAATCAAATGTACAAATTAATGACCAGCATGGATTCATAGGAAAATGAATAAAGATTCCAAATATGTAAACTTGTATACACTTACATTTACATTTCACACTCTGTTCCTGGATTATACAGGTAGTGCGTTTTTAATGTGCTTCAGTATATATTGACAGTATAAATACGACGTTATTGACAGTCACGTATAAATACGACGTTATTGACAGTCACGTATAAATACGACGTATCAGCCAAAGAACCGACGTATCAATCATCATCATGTTTTGTCATTAATACAACAACAACAACCAAAAAAAAAAAAGGAGGGAGTTGTTTGAATTAATTGATAGAAATAGAGGGAGTGCAAAGGCACCCCTTAAGGATGATGGAGCCACCCCTGTAGCTGATCCCCTCACTGAAAGCTTGCACCCAACATTTACAGGCTCTTGCAGTAGTGGTTTCTGTGGCTATTTGTTTTAGATCATGAAGTCGCCAGCCCTCTTTCCTCCCCCCCCCCCGGGTCATATTGGTCGTCTTGTGCAGTAGCCTTATTCTTTCTTTCTCACGTCAGAGACCTCCGGGAACTGCCCCCGGACGACGCTATATAGAATAGGTACAGCAAATGATTATGGTGTTCTCCTTTCATTTCCTGACGTTTTTAAATTCACGAAATCAACTGACCAGAGCTCCTCACACCTTTGTTTCACTTCCCCCACACTCCCTTGGTTCCAGCTCCCTCCCATGAGAAGAAGATTCAATCCTTTGACGTCGCCTTGGCTACTGTGTTCTACATGATTCTCCTGAGGGGAAGCGAGCTGTGGCATACTGGCCAGGTCACACGGGAATCTCTTTACAAATTGGTCACTGCCACACCTCATTACTTAATAGAGTTCTAACACAGTTGCCTTCCTTGATAGAAGATCGATTAATTGTGTCAACTTAAATTGTTTTCTGATGTTCGTTTCTCAAATATTATTATTATTATTATTATTTTTTTTTTTTGGTTTTTGTTGTTGTATTAATGACAAAACTTTTTTTTTTGTCCTTACCAGGGCGTACTTAAATTATTTAGTACCATGGGCGGATTCTTCCTTTGGCGTACTCACATTCTCTATTCGTTTTCATAAATACACATACAGAAATATACATTATGCTTGCTATGATAGGACACTCTGTACAGAGCGATACAACAGGATGCAATCTGATCATCAGAAGGGTTCTCCCCGTCGATCAAATGTTTCGGCCCATCAATCTCCTTTACACTCTAGGGGGGGGGGGGGGGTACTTAGGTCATGACTCCCAAGTGCCAGCCTCCTGTTGTCTAGTGCAGAGAATTGAACCCACTCCACCTTAGTTGCAGCTTTCAAATTCACTCCTATTTTATGTCAGCCGTAGGCAATTGTGAAGGTAACCCTTATGTTGAAAACAAATTACTGTCTCCAGTTCCATAGCCTGTTGCGGTTGTTCCACAGCCAGCACGATGCCTTTTCCGCAGTTTCGCTAAGCCTCTTAAGTGCCCTTGTTCTTGACTGTCCCCTCAACCCCAACCGTTTCAGTAGATCATACACCGAGTCAACTACGAGACCTTTTGCACATTCCTCAACAGCCATGGCCCTTGCAGTGCACCCATCGCGTCTCAAGTCCGCGGCCAGATAATTTTACTTGGCCACTTTGAACGACTGTTGCTCGTCCAGTCTGGACTCAAATGGCACGGTCAACTCAATCATTGGGAGCCGCGCTAGCGTAGTGGTTACAACACCGCTCTGGCGACCGGGTGATACAGGATCAAACCCGGGCGACGGCATTTGAGGATTTTTCGTCGACCGGGATTTGGACTGGATTAACTCGAGACCTGGCGAGGACATTTGAAGGAGTGTCGTCGACCATGGACTGGCGGCTCCTGAGCCGACCCAGCTGCAATGGGTACCTCCGAAATCGGCGAGTATTTGCCTGAATGGCGAGGGACACCTGTCTCTGTACAAGAAATAAAGGGATACTCACGTAAAATCAATGTCAGGTTAGACATAAAATAATAACCTGAGATTTCGCCTCGAGTATTAGCGGGCGTACGGAAAACTCAATCATTATAATCTGGTGCGATGATGAGGAAAGCAGCACTATATATGGCCGTCTTCGAGATCTTCTGATACTCTCTGGATATGCCCCTAACCCAGGTAGATCTACTGCCATCTCCCAGTCATGCGCGAGGTCAAGAAGAGATGGTAAACTACTACTTGATTTGCTTGGTTTGGGATGTGCTGACTTTCCTGCTCTCAGAAAGTATGTATTTGTGGCGCTCGGTCTGACTTTGCTGTTCGCCTTCACCCTTGCCAGGTCTACTGTAGCAGCCAGCTCATTTAGTACTTTGTTGTGGCACCATGTCTATCGCCCTTGCCCTAATGACATCTTGCAAGCAGAGAGCACGTGTTCAAGTGTCTGCCTCTCATGGCACAGGGGGCACTGAGCATCATCACAAGGTTTGCGGACGATGGCAGGAGGTCATAAATTGATCTGATAATGAAGCTGAGTCTAAGAGGTGCCATATGCTATATATCATTCCATGTCGGACCTTAGCAGGGCTCCTTCCCATGTAGTCCACTGGCCTTGTTGGGCCTGCTGCACCATTCTTAGCATCCTCTTATCATTCTCAGTTCCTCGTATCTCCTGAATTATCACGTCTCTGCGTTCCCTGTTTGATGCCTTGGACCACCAGCAGATGTCACCATGGCCAAATCCCCGTCTATTCCTCTGTGTGTATCCGATTACTTCCCTCAGCTTGAGCGACTCTTGGGCAGCACCACAATCTTCATCCACTTTCCACTTCCTTGCAGTTTTCAGTGTGGGCTGAATGGACTTACCTACGACATCTGCTGACTCGCGCAGCGTCATTGCGAGCCTTGCCTTTCCTACTTTGTATTCTTCAACAACTGACTTGAAGGGAAGCACAACCTTTGCCTTCATGCAGTACAGTGCTACTTCCGACAGACCTGGTGGTACCCCTAGCCACTTTCTCATGAACTTGTTGACCTTTGCTCTATAGCTTCCACTGTACTGGTGCTTATTTCATATATAAGCAGTGGCCATAGCAATTTAGGTATCAACATGAACTGAAGGCACCACAGTTTTAACTTTCCTAGGAGTCTGCTTTGGTCTATGATCTGTAATCCTCTGTCTGCCATTTCTATTGTCTGTTGAACTGCCTTTGAGTCTTTTAATGAGGCATCATACACCCTGCAAAGACTTTTCACAGGTTCCTCAATGACAGTAGGGATTCTTTGGTTTAAAACCATGAATGCGACCTCAGATATCTTCCCTTTCCTGATTGATAGGCTTCTCGACTTCTTAGGTTTGAACCTCATTCTGCACCAGCTGACTAGTTCATCCAGGCGTGCTAACATTCTCCGGGCCTGATGTTCATCTGATGTCAGAATTGTTGTGTCATCCATGAATGCTTTAAGCGGTGGCATATGACACCTTCCATTGAGCTTCAGACCTGTTGCAAATCCCTCAGCCGCTTTGAGGATTACCTGCATAGTCAAAACGAATAGTATCGGAGAGATGGTACATCCCATCGCAATTCCAACTTGTAGGTCAATCCACTTCGTTGTGTACTCTCTGGTTAAAATCTGACAGAGAACCCTGAGAAATACAGCTTCAGCATTGCTGCAATTTCTTGTGGAACATGGTACATTTTCAGGGCCTGCCACAACATCTGGTGTGGAACTGATCCATACGCATTAGCTAGATCCAACCAGATTACATAGAGATTTGTTTTGTCAAACTTTGCCTTTTGAATTGCTTCCCAGATCATTGTGGCATGCTCTAGACACCCTGGTGTACTTGGGATGCCTTCTTTCTTTCTGGATGGTAGTGTCAATGTATCCCTTCTCCAGAAGGTATGTGGTGAGCCTTTTAGCCATCACTGAGAAGAATATCTTCCCTTCCACATTAAGTAGTGAGATTGGCCTGAACTGACTGATGTCTTTGGAATTTTGTTCCTTCGGGATGTAGACTCCATTCGCCTTTCTCCATTCTTTGCTTACGAGCTGGGTTTTCCAAGCATTTTTCAGCAAACGGAGCAGCCGTTTCAAAACTTCAGGACATCTCTTATACACAACATATGGGACATCATTAGGACCTGAAGCCGACTTGCACCGTGCTTTCTGGACAATGCTTTCTATTTCTTGCATTGTTGGGGGCTTGGTGTTGAATTCAGCGCCTGGCTTACTAAGCCATTTAAGGCCTTTCATGCTGCTGTGCGGCTCATCTTTGTGAACATCTAAATAGGACATTCTAATGTGTTTTTCCAGATCTACTTTTGCGATGTTTAGTGTTCACGACCGTGGCTGTTCAAACAGTTCTTTTGCAAACTTGAAGGGCTCCCTGAAGAATCTCTCCCTATCTCTCCGTGCTCTTCAAAGAGCATTATGTTGGCCTTTCATGTGCTCCCAAACCTGTCGTAATCCTTCTTTCTCTGTGTCCACTGCGGTCTTGAACTGTTTTCGGGTATACTTCTTCTGTTTCCTGATCTCTTCTATTCTGATTTATCTTCTACTTTTCTGTGGTCGGTTACTTACCATTGCCTCCCTGACTCCAAACACTTTGCGACAGAGAAGATATATTATGTCGCCGAAGATTTCCAGTTTTGTCTCCAAAGTTATCTGCTTCAGGTTGTTATCCAATTCTTTTGACAAGGCTTCGTCCAGTTGTTCCCAAAACCCTTTTGCACTGGTAGGTGGAAACTTGGTTGCATCTCTTTTCCCATCCAAGAAGTGTGTGAGATCATCATCAGGCAGATCTACTCGAATATTCTCTGCGCTGTGGATTGACTCCTGGCTGAGGTATTTTAACGTCTTATCCGTCGAGACAGAGCGCTGTTGATCTACCACTGATGAGCTCCCACACCCCTTTTTCGTTCTGTGGATTTTCATGCCTCTCTGCGTTGAGAATGTCCTACCACAGGCACATGGAAATTCCAGCCGTTCATCAGAACACAAAGTCCGTGTAACTGGTCTGGTCGATTCCAATGAAGCGCCTGTGGATTCATCATCCCCCCCCCCCTTTTTCGGTGAATCCTGGGGGCATCTATCATTTTTGGGTTCTGTAGCAATTGAATACAGCTTACGGGGTGCTAACCCGGTCAGCCGGGTTATAATAAACAAAACTTTAAATGTTATTTTCAAATGTTTAAAAGTTATGACATGGACCCCAGAAATCAATTGGCGGACTCCCAGTGGATCAAAAGTTAAATAACCGTGCACTATGGAGAGACCGAAGAACACATAAATAACCGTGCACTATGGAGAGACCGAAGAACATATAAATAACAGTGCACTATGGAGAGACCGAAGAACACATAAATAACAGTGCACTATGGAGAGACCGAAGAACACATAAATAACAGTGCACTATGGAGAGACCGAAGAACACATAAATAACAGTGCACTATGGAGAGACCGAAGAACACATAAATAACCGTGCACTATGGAGAGACCGAAGAACACATAAATAACAGTGCACTATGGAGAGACCGAAGAACACATAAATAACCATGCACTATGGAGAGACCGAAGAACATATAAATAACAGTGCACTATGGAGAGACCGAAGAACACATAAATAACAGTGCACTATGGAGAGACCGAAGAACACATAAATAACAGTGCACTATGAAGAGACCGAAGAACACATAAATAACCGTGCACTATGGAGAGACCGAAGAACATATAAATAACCGTGCACTATGGAGAGACCGAAGAACACATAAATAACAGTGCACTATGGAGAGACCGAAGAACATATAAAGATGAGAACTGGAGACATGAGGAAGACAGTGAAAGGTCTTGACCTGATGACACGTGACAGGAAGACTTAGCATAAGTTTGTTGAATGCCTATGCTCCTTGTCGAGCTGAAAGGCGATAATGATACATCTTTTACAATGTGACTCGCCAGAACATTTTGACAAGTCAAATCTGGACACACAATGTCAGCGCTCAACACAGAGATGCGTGCCTTTAATTTCTCTCTGCTCTTTTAATCACGCTTTATGTGAGCTGGGTTGATCACTTAATGTCCTGGGATTAAAGAAATCACAGGTCAACAATCACAGGCGCGCTCACATACAAACACACACTCAAATCCCGCTTTTGCCTCTAGTTATGTAATTTCCATTTAACGTTTACACTTGACAACAGCCCTGAGCCATGTTCGTTTTAAAAATAAATCATTTTCTGAGACACACATAAAGAAAGTTGTAGTAATAAATTAAACGATTAGCGGGGAATAAAATTCTGACGATGGGTTATTTAAAATGGTTATGGTGTTTTTCTTCTTCATGCCCCATATCAACAGGCGTGTGTGATCATGTCTCTCCACCCCTTGATGTCCACAGTCATGTTTATCAATTATGTTATTGACTATTCCATCAGCATTTTTCTTAGCGCTCCTGTTGGAGCACGGAGTCACCACTGTAGCTGGTCCCCTTGTAGTCCGCCTGTAGCAAGCAGTCACGTGCGCTTGCAGCGGTGGTTAGAAAGGCAAGACAAGCTGAAGTTCCTCGGAATAACATTCGATAGTGAGTTAGCACACAAATACCATGTTGATCTAATCACACAAATACCATGTTGATCTAATCACACAAATACCATGTTGATCTAATCTCACAAATACCATGTTGATCTGATCATACAAATACCGTGTTGATCTAATCATACAAATACCATGTTGATCTAATCACACAAATACCATGTTGATCGAATCATACAAATACCATGTTGATCTAATCACACAAATACCGTGTTGATCTAATCACACAAATACCATGTTGATCTAATCACACAAATACCATGTTGATCTGATCATACAAATATCATGTTGATCTGATCATACAAATACCATGTTGATCTGATCACACAAATACCGTGTTGATCTAATCACACAAATACCGTGTTGATCTAATCACACAAATACCATGTTGATCTAATCACACAAATACCATGTTGATCTAATCACACAAATACCGTGTTGATCTAATCACACAAATACCATGTTGATCTAATCACACAAATACCATGTTGATCTAATCACACAAATACCGTGTTGATCTAATCACACAAATACCATGTTGATCTAATCACACAAATACCATGTTGATCTAATCACACAAATACCATATTGATCTAATCATACAAAAGTGCACCAGAGGTCTGGCAGCCCTAAGAGCAAAGGCCGCAGTGCATCTGGAGCAGAGACTATATTTTCTCCTGTATAATAAGCTAGTCATGTCAGTCATGTCAGTCAGCGAGTATGGTCAGGCAATACTAACGCTGTCAAAATTACAATGTGAACGACAGAAACGCATTCAAAATGAAGGGTGGCATGTAGTCTTGGGTTGCACGCGAGATACCCCCGTTGTGATGATGCGGCACGTGCTTGGATTACTGTCAATTAGATCTAGATATGCGATGTCCTTGGTAAAAGCTTATATGCGAGTAACCACAGACAGAAGGCATCCCTTGCATGGGAAAGTAGCTAACATCAGAGGAGCAAGAATAACGAGGGGGATGTCATGGATGGCGCAGACAGAGACAACTATTAGACAGGTGATCACAGCAAGAGTGGTGTAAGTCAGGCTAGAACTGGACGACGTACCAGCTAGTCATCATCATCAGCCTTGACAGACAGTGCACAACTTGAACCAATGGGAGGCCAGAGCTGGAAATTGATCAGCTGATAAATGATCATGCTGGGATGATGATGCCATTGTGTACACTGATGGGTCTGTGAATCCGTGGTGAGAAATCGGGGGAGGGGCTTCTCTGCTAGATTAAAGGGCAGAATCTTCACTGAACATAGCGGGGCTTACATGATAACAACCTCAAGCATGAGAATGGAGGTAAAGGCAGCTACTGCAGCTTTAAGGTGGTTGTCTTGAACGTCATTAACAAGGGCAGTGATTGCATCAGACTCACAATCCATGCTTCGGAAGGTACAAAGTGAATGGCTCCGGCATAAATGGAAAACCTCCATAGAAGCCACGAATCTTCAGATACTGGTGTCTTTTGCCCTGGTCATGCAGAGGCAATGAAAGACCTGACAGACTAGCTTCAAGAGCACCAGTGGATGGTGCGCTGGATATGGATAAGGGAGACGTACTGAGGAAAATTATTGATCGCCTATTAGAGAATGACACTGCAATCGATGAATCATCAAGACTACGATTGCTGGAATTTGGCATCAAACGTAAAACCAGCAGGGATGGACGTAAGAGAGGACGCATCCGGCGTGTTTACAACCAGCGCGCAACAGAAACTACTAGCATTCATACCCTTCGACATTTGCTGAGAGAGACGGAGCATCTGTGGGTTTGCCCGGAGTGCAATGACGTCGATTCTCATCAAATACCAACAACAATAACAATAGAAGCAGTAGTTTCTGTAGCAATATGTGTTACATGATAGGGTTGCCAGCCCCAGTCACACCCTCATATTAGTCGCCTTGTACGACATGCTTGAAGGTGCAGTAGATCAATTCTTTCTTTCTGTGACTATGGATAGAACACACTGAGGAAACCCATTTATAGCCTTGCAAAGCAGTCCTTGATCTAGAATCTCCAGGGTAAGCGAGGTTGAGGGAGACACATGGAGAAGAAAACTGGAGATAGCAAGGAAAGGAATGAGGAAGACATGGATACACGAAGGAAAGGAACGAGGAAGACATGGATACACGAAGGAAAGGAATGAGGAAGACATGGATACACGAAGGAAAGAGCAAACTTTTATTTTGGAAAGTTTGAGAACTGGGCACGCAGGCCCGTCTGACATGCTACCCTTTGTCTTTCATCCTGTTTCCTGGTATTCACTCATGCGGTCAAACCGTCAACAGTTAATCTACATTTGTTCATGTATCATCAATACTACAGAAGATTTAAATACATTCTCGCATATATCATCAGCATAGTGAAGAAAAATGCTTTCTTACGTGGAAAAACCTTGAGCTGATGACGCTGCACAGGAAGACTTGGCTTAAATTAGTGTCACGGGTTGCCCCCATTTGTCTGCAGTGATGGTCCAACAATGGCCACAGCCTAGAGTATCTAATGTGTCTTCAAAGGTATCTACCTTCCCACAAGATTTCTCTTGGCAGAGATACAGATAGAACGATGATGATGCTTCTACCTCGAGGGAGTATTCACAAGATATTCACGAAGCAAGAACAATGCTGAATGTGTCTTAGCACAGTTAACTTATTATCTGCCCGACAACTTTTGTGAAGAGATATGTTGTATGATTTAGCTCGTTCAAGCCCCCAACTGATTTAATTTAGTAACATCTTAATTTAGTAGCTCTGTTTTAAGTGTATTTAAGGTGACTGAGACATACGGGCGCTTTGCACTCAAAAGGATTAAATCAACTATAAATTTCTATATATACAAATAAAGAATTTAATAACCAAGATCTTTAACAGTGTAAAATGAATAATTCTTTTAAAAACAGGTACTCACCACGAGGTGATGTAATGGATATTGAGGGAAGGGTCTGAAAATTCACTTGGCAGCTTTTACGTTTGTACTTAGCTGAAAGTATGTTTGTTGGTTTCTGCTCCAGCCGATGTTTGGTTCTTTGCAGGTTATGGACTGGGTCACTCTAGTAGCTGGTCAAGTCTGAAGGTTGTGACACGTTCCTAGAAATATCAGAGAGTAATCCCGAAGCTGGTCCAGCAGCTTCAAGACCCGTATGATGATGGTGTCTAGCGTTGACAGCAAACCACTAATACCACACACTTTGTTCCAGAGATAGCACCCTCAACTGGTACCACCGACTAGTATTACGAAATAAGAGAAACAAATACTCTCCTGAGCATTGGGTTTCCTGACACAAATTCATGTGGCCCCCTTTTTCATTCCACCATCCCATCTACTTCAGAACTTTACCCTCTCTGAGCATTAATATTAATCCCAGTGAGCGGAAAACATTCATTACACTTATATTGAATATCTTTACATTTGCACTGTGTAAAGTGCAATCTTTACTATCTTGCAATATAATACATTTATATACTTATTATGTTCGCAAATATTTTGTAAACAAAGTATTTCCTTTTTTAAGTGCTTAAGGAGAAGTCATTTTTGAGTTACTTCCCTTGAAAGGAGTTCCGTCATCTTCGATCGGACTCCGCGGACGAGTCTAGGCCTACTGCGAGTTATTCTTTGGCTGGGTAGGAATAGATTGTTCTTGCTTCAGTATATCTATGGCCTGAATTTATACGTAGTGTTTGTATGAGTAGGACGAGTCTGTCTTATATATGGATATCTTTACATTTCTAAGTCGAACTATGTTGGTTGTCGCTAGAAAAGGTCAAAGGCTATGCAGCGGAAGTATCGCTAGCAGGGGGTGTGATTCATGGCTGTCATCCTGTCGGGATGTCGAATTTTGTTGTAGCTGGCTTATCGCCGAAAAGTGATCTATAAGTAAATGGGGAAAAGTGATAGTCATTTAGACATGTTGTATGTACTTTACCCCAGTGTTTATTCTCTTTTGCCAAGGAATGGCAAAGTTATATTTCGCATAGAAAGGTAAAACCACAATTTATTATGAACTTGGGCTTCGCCATCGTTGTCGATAAGCAGATGCACAGTGGTACTTTTGAAAAGAATATTTATTCAAAGGAAGATGACATTCCTATGTATCAGCACTAGATTATATGATATTATTCAATTACCTCTATGATAGAAGCTATGAAGAAATGAGGACATTTAACGAATGACCAATTTTGGTCTGTATCCAATAGTGAGTGAAGCTCACGAGAGAAGCACCGCCATGTTGAAATCCATATACTTTGTATTTATCGAGTGAGAAAAAGGGATGCCTGTACTATCGCTCGATGAACCAAGAGATCACTGCTACATGTGAGAATCCATGTCTGGGATTCCTATATCTTTATGGAAAATATATATTGAACTTTACGTGAAGGGATATTCGCTAGACGAGGTTAAGTCTAGGAGCCTTCCTATATATTGGTTATGGTCTGACGTGCCCAGTCAGTAAAGCCAGATGATTTACATGATGGAACTCTGAATGCTTATTTACGAATGCTCCATTATGATATTTGCCAAGCATGAATGCTAACTTAAGATGATATTCCTGTGATCAACATTATGCTGTCTATGTCGACATTTGTTCCTGTAACCATACACGTACTGTCCAAGTGTGCGTCTCATTAAATGTTATAAAAAAAACCACCGTAGTTCCAGTACTTCTTGAATTCGAACAGTGTGAGCATGAGTGATGTACTACCAACCTGTCAACTCTATCGAATCATTCTACCATTCGCGTTCTGACATTCATATACACACTCATTGTCTACACTCACATTCTTGTCGGAGCCTCATCACGTTCCAGGACAAGATGACCTGTATGACCAAAACTGTGCTGGGTTTAATGAGTTGACAATCGTTACACTTTACTACACCAGTCCCAACATCTACATTTATCAACTGGTGGACATTCACGGCATTTAACAAATAAAACGTGAGTTTAACAACTACTGGCCAGTATGATTTAACACACTGATTGAAAAGGTGAATAATATAATAAGTATGTACATCAGTTCTATCATCATCCACTCTCTGCTCCATATGGATCTTGGGATTACACCTGCTTTTGGTTCTCTGTGAGAAACCCCGCATAAAGCAGTCACCAGCTCTTGCAATGTGGTTCATGAAATCATTATTCTATATGCTGAGGTTGCCAGGATGTTATTGAAATTAATAAAGATATCCTGGACACAAAAGTGTATCAAGTGATACCAGGATAGTGCCAGATAAGAGTCTGGTCTTAAAGTAATACCCCCTTCTCTGAAAAGAGTAAGGGTGTATAGATAACAAAGGTAGGATCAAGCTGTATAAGTTCCTAGAGAAGATGGTAATACTCGTATATTACTCTATGTCCCTACTTGCCTGCCCCTCTCCAGATCCTCCTCTGTTAATTTTATTATTATTATTAACTCTGCTAGTGGTATTAACTAAATCTATCTACCAACAAGAACTGTAACTTAACTTAAAGAATTTAAGTAAGTCTGCTGGTAAATATTTACAATTTATTTTTACAGATTTTCTTTTCTGTTTGAAAAGCTTTCAAGAAAACTCAAAATTCAATTACAAATTTAAATAAATAAACATTTGAAAATTGTTCAAAACAAATATCAAAGTCTCTGAAATTGGTAGAAGGTTCTCTCTTGGATGAACTCACTCTTGTAGAATATCAAGGCTATATCTTTATAACACTGTTATTTCACCGTCCCCTGATTTTAGGCTATCACTGGATATAACCATGCCCCAACATGGGTCATCATTTAATATTACTGTCTGTAATCTTGGTTTGACTGGAATACTCTACACAGTAGCCTTGTTTGGCCACTTATCTTGTAACTTGAAGCCGGTTCCACTCTTGTCCTGGAAGGAAAGATTAACTGAACTTCCTCCAGGCAGTAGGTACTTGATGACTGGCCCTCTGAACTCAAAAGGCGCGTGCACCAGGAGTCCCTTCAGTAGTGGCTGACTTTTTTTAATGTGTGGTTGGGTTTACAGGAAATAACCTGAAACATATTGGATTAACCACTATCCCTTTATCACTATCCCTTTATTATAGATGTAGGGGATGTGAGACAGTTTTCAGACAATGTGCTAGCAGACGCACAGGGCACAATAGCAGTAATAACTTAATCTATTTCACCGTGAATATATCTTACTCTCATTCCTTAGTTAGAGCCATTTGTCTATGATTCGCCTCCATACAATGATTAGGTCTTTTATAAAATACTAAGTAATAGCTTAAACAATACAGTAATACAATTCCTTTCATCCTTTTCTCTGTTCCTGGTGGGTGGTCCATTCCTTCAAGAAATAATTCTTTAAATGCTTTCCTAAACTTATAGACACACGTTTGCCACCATTCGCAATTTATTTGAATATTCACAAGCTTGGCTTTTGCCTCCAGAAATTTACACAGTAGTTCAAACACATCTACACACTTTCTAATGCACACTGTACTTAATCAATAGAAATACATATAGTTATATACATATATACTTTCTTACCCTCAGGCACACACAGTCGAGCTGTTAATGGGTATCTATTAGTCTGCTCTCAGATACAAAAGGCAAAGGCAATCTGCATTAACACGCTGATGCTCACTGTGTTTTGAAATTCTTATGGCCTGCTTTTTTATTTAGGGCACGTCCTATAAATAGCCCAAGGCTGGACGCCAGAGGGAGCTTACTACTCAAAGTGTGTTTTGTGTTCCAAAACTGTATGCAAAATCTGTCTATGTGTACAAATCAGGAAAACTAAGATTTTATTTATCTACGTTATTCCTGGAGCGGTTTTATTCATCTAAGGCTTAAAATAAGCTCTGAATTATCCTTTAACTTTCTAACTAAGTGTCTTTTACTTTCCTAAGTCCATTTTATTCTATGCGTAACCTAAACAGCAAAATTATGGACTAACCTGAGGTCTTGATGCATTCCACTAGAGATTTCTTCCTTCCTATAATACTATTCGTTGAAGTCTCTGCACAGACATGTAGAGCAACATTCCTAGTATTGTATTAGTGATCTCTTCCAGGTGGTACTTCTCTCATAATACTGTAGTTAAATGTCATCTTCCACTTGTTTGCACAAATTTGGACTGGCCATTTTGACTGACGAATGCTTTGGTAAACACTGCATGAAGGTACCATCCGAGTGGTCCGTGTATCATGCAGTTTTCATAAAGTATGGCGCGCTGTTTGGTCAAAATTACTCAAAATGACGTGTTGTGAATCAGACCACTTCACGACAATCTGACCAGGCTCCAACCAGAAGTGTTGTTTATAACATCTAGAATTGCCCAGCAAATTGTATTCAACTATTCGTGTTATGATAACTTTCCTCGTGGAATTTTCTGTGTGACTTATGCGTTTTTCAATCATAAAAAGCCTCTATGCCAACTTTACATGCAGTGTTTGGGCAGAGCAACCTAACCTTTGAGGTGAAGACAGGAGTACGACAGGGATGCCCTTATCAACAACTCTATTTTTAACAGTCATAGACTGGGTGATGCGCCAGACAACAGAGGGCAGTCCAAGAGGAATAAGACGGACTACATTCTCTACATTGGAAGATCTGGAATATGCAGATGACATTGCACTACTAGCACTTTCACATCAACACATCCAGGAAAAAACGGATAGGCTTAATAAGTATAGCCAGCAGGTGGGCTTGAATATCAATTTAAAGAGGTCAGAGGTCATGACGCTCAATGTGAGCAACCCTGAGCCTATATCAGTAAGGAATCAGCAACTGGTACAGACAGACACCTTCACATACCTAGAATGCATAGTAACACCAGACGGCGGGGCAGGCAAAGACATCAACATCAGAATGAATAAAGCAAGAACAGCCTTTTTTTAGCCTAAACAACATCTGGAAGTCCTCTCAATACAGCACAAGCACAAAATTAAAATTATATCAGAGCTGTGTGCTCTCTGTGCTTCTCTATGGTGCGGAATGCTGGAGAGTTACAGAGAAGGAAATGCCGAAATTGTCCTATTTTCACACAACATGCCTAAGAAAAATTCACCGCATCTTTTGGCAGAATACCATCACCAACCAAGATCTGCTTACTCGGAGCAAGCAGGACGACATGCACACCATCATAGATGGCAGACTCTGGAGCTGGGTTGGCCATGTCCTCAGAAGAGACCCCGTTGCCATCACAAGAACAGCTATGCTTTGGACCCCTGAAGGAAAACGAAAGAAAGGCCGACCAAAAACAACCTGGCGGAGGACTGTGGAGGCTGAGATGCAAAGAATGAACCAGAGTTGGGGCACTGTACGAAGGATGTCCACCGATCGAGCAAAGTGGAATCAATTTGTTGTTGTCCTACAAGACGCCACTAGGCGTGATGGCCACTGACTGCTTTGACGGTCGGTGGTTAAGGATCTAAGAAGAAGAAGATTATGCGTTTTTGAAATTCAAACCGTCACTCTCCATATAAGGTAGTGTGATTTCCCGTCTAGGATTATCACATTTACAACTCATAACTTCCTGAATTTATTACTGATCATATCTTTCAGGTAGCTATTACAACATTCCGTCTTTCAGGTGCGTGTCTACAATATGTCATCACGTGGTTAATTTACTGCCCTGTACCTTTGCAAACAAACATTCATCGCGTGGCCATCTGGGTTGTGTCCTCTCCACGAGAGAAATTAGGAAATCACAATAGCCAAATCAGCGATAAGCAACTCGCGGGGCGATCTATGTGTTAATCCGGGGCGCTCATGTTTCGGTACACGAGAATTTTACCAACATGACTGTCGGTCAATATTACATCACCTGTCTACTCTCTCAGCAGGGATCATCAGGTAAACCAGACATGACGAATTATTACAGGAAGAAGTGTAACCAATGACTCGAAAATACCAGATATTGTCCGAGGTAGGAAAATATAACGTGAAGAGCAAAAATGAATTACGGGATGGCACAAGACATGACAAATGTGTCAAGGCCATTCTGTGACAGTTGAAAGTCTTTGCTGTGGTAGCGCAGTGGTTGGTTAATGCACTGGCTTCCAAGATCAGTGGTCAATGGTTCAATCCCCTGTTGAGCTGGGATTTTTTAGACCTCAGACGGCTCCTGGGTCGACCCAGCCTCATGAATTAAGTACCAGAGCAACCCTGGGAATGCTAAAGGCAGCTGGCGTGATGCTGACCACTTCACCCCTAGTGTGCCGTTTGGTCAACAGAATATGGGCTTAGCTAACACCATATTCCCAATATGCCTCAATGGGCGTGTAACGGGATCCTAGGCTGCTTGCGTAGCTGAAAAGTGATGACGGTGTTTCGTACTTCTTAGATTTCGAAGTTTTGAAAAATAAAATATAAAAATGCTTCTACTGAGTATTTTATATTAATACCTTTTAAAAAATATCTGCGTCTGTGTTTGTTTTCCCTGGTGTAGCCAATGTTAAGGGACACATCTGCCCTTTTGTTTGATGTTGCTGTTATTTTTAACTGCTGTTTGAATTAAATTTAGCTATTGAGAATATTTGTCATAAAACATAGCGTGAGAGAATTTCTAACAATTATAGATAAAATCTAATTTTGGCCTTGGCCAACCAGATGTGCACAATGGCGGGTGGGTTTTTTGTTTTTGAGACTCTCCTTTTTGTACAGTTGTGCACGTATTTTGGCTTTTATCTTGAAAACCCTACAGACCAAGATGCCAGAGATAAGAAAAAGCAGCATGATGAGTTACGTGCATGTGCGTTATGTCGTGTTCAGCTCTGGCGCGTATTTGTTGCCCGCCTTTCGGATAACTGGAGCCCGGGGCATTTTGTACGCCTCAGCAACACGGAGTATACAAGGGGGAGTGGGTTTACCCTGGCGTGAGATTAACAATAAAAAAGAGGCAAAGAAAACAGCGGTGGGTAGATTGGATGACATAGATGAAGCTGGAAATGATAGCCCAGTGTTCGCGTGGATTAGAGTAGGGTTTTGTGAGATTGAAGGAGAATATTAAAAACCCATTTCAATCAATACCTTTATCTCCCAAAGGAGCACAGGGCTTCAACAAATGCAAACAAAGTCCTCCTGTCGCGTGCTGTGAGCTCAATGCCCTCCTGTCGCGTGCCGTGAGCTCAATGTCTTCTCATCCTTTTCATGTCATCACTAGTTTTCTTCTCCTAATGTTCTTCGGACCGACTCTATTTCTCTTGACCTGGGGATTCCGTTAAAAGAACTGCCTGGTTATTCTATCGACAGGTCACCCCTGTGTTACCGGTATCAGAAAGAAAGTAAAGAAAATTAATGTTGTAACGTACGAGGGTTCTAATCTGCGACTAAGGACGGTTGGGCACTGTGCCGACTTCTATGTCCTGTAGGAACGTTTAGCCACAAAAAACATCAACAAACGACAAGAACAATTCATTCAAATAAAACAACAACTCGTAAGCCCATTCGGAAAGTTTTTTTTTTACATATTGTTAAAGATAATAAGACATTTCTGCATCAAACAAGTTCAAACAAAAACCAAAAGGAACTACACTGTACTGAAAATACGACATTAGTATGTTAACTCTTTGACTCCGGAACAACGCTCAGAGCGTTGTTTTTAGTCTATCACGAATTAAAATTACGGCACAGAGTGGAAAATAATTGCGGAGTCAAAGAGTTAAACAGAGGATATGCAGGCCCGAAAAAAATGTGGTTGTGAGGTGTCGTGACTACTTCCTGTGAGATTCATTCGATAGCGAACATCATTTCATCATCATCATCATCAGCATCATTTTCAATTTCGCTCCATATAAAACGTGGCAGCTGGTCCCGATATAGGAAGTCTGCAGCAAGCGTGTCACGTGCTCGTGCAGTAATGGTTACTCTAGCAAGCTGTCTTACATGATGATGTTGCCAAGCAACATAACACTGCCCTCATATTAGTTGCCTTCTACGACATGCCTAATAGTGCAGTAGTCCTCTTCTGTATTTTTGGCTCATTCCAGAGACCCCCCGGGAACTCTCGGGTCTGTTAGTCTGTTTAGTCAGAGAGGTTTTATGATCGTACTGTTAGTCAGATAGAGGTTTTTGATCGTCCAGTAAGTCAGAGAGGTTTATGATAGTCTGTTAGTCAGAGAGTTTATGATAACGTCTGTTAGTCAGAGAGGTTTATGATCGTCATGTTAGTCAGAGAGGTTTATGATCGTACTGTTTAGTCAGAGAGGTTTAGATTATTGTTAATGAGAGAGGTTTATGAATCGTCTGATAAATGAGAGAGGTTTATGATCGTCTGTTAGTGAGAGAAGTGTATGATCGCCCCTGTTAGTCAGAGAGGTTTATGATCGGTCCTGTTAGGAGAGAGGTTTTTATGAATCGTCTGATAGTCAGAAAGTTTTTATGGAATCTTCTGTTAGTGAGAGAGGTTTATGATCGTCCCCTGTTAGTGAGAGAGGTTTTAAAAAGATCGTCTGTTAGTCAGAGAGGTTTATGATCGTCCTGTATAGTCAGAGAGGTTTATGATCGTCTGTTAGTCAGAGTAGGTTTATGATCGTCTGTTTAGTCAGAGAGGTTTAATGATCGTCCTGTTTTAGTCAAGAGAGTGATTTATGATCGTCTGTTAGTCAGAGAGGTTTATGATCGACACTTGTTAGTGAGAGAGGTTTATGATCTGTCTGTATAGTCAGAGAGGTTATATGATCGTCCTGTTAGTCAGAGAGGTTTATGATCGTCTGTTAGTCAGAGAGGTTTATGATCGTCTGTTAGTGAGAGAGGTTTATGATCGTCCTGTTAGTCAGAGAGGTTTTTTGATCGCCTGTTAGTCAGGAGAGGTTATTTCTGTATCGTCTGTTAGTTGTCAGAGTGGTTTATGAACGTCTGTTTAGTGAGAGAGGTTTATGATCGTCCTGTTAGTCAGAGAGGTTTATGATCTTCCCTGTTAGTGAGAGAGGTATATGATCGTCTGTTAGTCAGAGAGGTTTATGATCGTCTTGTTAGTGCCAGAGAGGTTTATGATCGTCTGTTAGTCAGAGAGGTTTATGATCGTCTGTTAGTGAGAGAGGTTATATGATCGTCCCTGTTAGTCAGAGAGGGTTTATGATCGTCGAGTTAGACAGAGAGGTTTATGATCGTCCCCCCTTGTTAGTGAAAAAAACAAAGAGAGGTTTATGATCGTCTGTTAGTCGAGTGGTTTATGGTCGTCTGTTAGTGATTGACCAGGTTTTTGATCGTCTGTTAGTCAGAGTGCGTTTATGATCGTCCTGTTAGTTCAGAGAGTGTTTTATATCGGTTCTGTTTAGTCAGAGAGGTTTATGATTCGACTGTTAGTCAGAGAGGTTTATTGATCGTCATTTAGTCAGAGAGTTTTAAGGTCGTATGTTAGTGAGAGAGGTTTTATGATTGTCCTGTTAGTGAGAGATGTTTATGATCGTCTGTTAGTGAAAGGAGGTTTATGATCGTCTTGTTAGGTGAGAGAGGTTTATGATCGTCTATGTTTAGTCAGAGATGGTTTATGATCGTCTTGTTAGTCAGAGAGGTTTATGATCGACCTGTTAGTCAGAGATGTTTATGATCGTCTGTTAGTCAGAGAGGTTTATGATCGTCTGTTAGTCAAGAGTGGTTTTATGATCGTCCCCTGTTAATGAGAGAGGTTTATGATCGTCCCTGTTAGTCAGAGTGGTTTTATGAACGTCTGTTAGTCCAGAGTCGTTTTTACGATCGTCTGTTGGTCAGAGTGGTTTAAATGATCGTCTGCTAGTCAGAGTGGTTTATGATCGTCTGTTAACGAGAGAGGTTTTATGATCGTCTGTTAGTCAGAGTGGTTTTATGATCGTCTGTAGTCAGAGTGGTTTATGATCGTCCTTTAGTTCAGAGTGGTTTATGATCCGTCCTGTTAGTCAGAGAGGTTTTTATGATTGTCTGTTAGTCAGAGTGGTTTAATGATCGACCCCCTGTTAGTCAGAGTGGTTTTATGATCGTCTGTTAGTGAGAGAGGTTTATGATCGTCTGTTAGTGAAAGAGGTTTATGATCGTTCTGTTAGTCAGTTGTGGATTTATGATCGTCTCTTTTCCAAGGGAGGGGGAGGTCTGAAAGGAAAAAGAAAGAATAGGTTTACTGCACCTTCGGAGCAACCCGTCGTCACAGGCGACTATAATATGTCCCACGTCATGATATGACGGGTTTGACTTGCTTTGAAATAGGGGAGAGGAAAGCACTAAACTTCCTGCAGAATGTTTTTTAAAACGTAACTGCACAGAAAGAGAAAACCAATGATAGTGAAGATGACGTAAAGATGGAAAGAAACTGAAGGCAAGCACTGAGAGAAAATCAAGATGGGCAAAGCAGCATGGCATGAATGGTATAAGCACCAGAAACGGTGAAAGTACAAGGGAAGCATCATGCGACTCAATTTTTTTTTTTATCTCTAACCAGCGGCACTCGAGCTTTCCAGCTCTTATGCCCCATGACCAAGTCCATTGCGAATGCTGGGGGGTCCGTGGAACTTTCCATCCAACCCGGTCAGGAAGCTTCGCTCCTTTCCCATCCACGAAGGGTTTTAATGGTGCAGGAACCGTTCAAGTTATTCAAGTCAAAATCCCGGTCGTAAACATCCAACTGGAGTAAGACAAGGTGGATATCCTGTTCACCTTATCCTTTTCATACTTTCCCTTCATTGACGATGTCATCACGGCATGTAAGTAGAGAACAAGAAAGTATTCAATGTTGTACTGGAAGATGAAACAGGACTGTGTTTCAGAGCCTGGCAATTTTGTTTGAAGAATTGTAGCCCCTGATTGCTAAATCAGAGGCACATCCTATTTTCTTATTTTTTTCTTTATCCAACGCTGCAAGTACTGGAAGGAAGAGCTGGAGAAGATAGTGGATGGGTCCATAAACAGCTCTAAAACAAAATCCCTTGTAATAATCACGAGAAGAAAGAAGACATCAAGATTAAGCATGGATAACGAGTTCCTGGAGCAGGTCGCCCACATAAATACCTTCGGAGCAATTAATAGACAGAAAGGGGATGCAATCAAAGAAGAGTTGGCCAACTCGAAAAGCAGCAGCTGGGAGACTTTTTCAGGCCATAAATCGAGGATTCCTCAGCAAGAGAGAGGTTGGTAAGAAAACGAAGATGGCTGTATACCGCTCCACCTATGTTTTCCGCCTAGGGTTTTTCCCCACCCTTGATTATATGGATGCAATTCATGGGCAATTACTACAAACCCACAAAAGCCAAGATTCCAAACCTCAGAAATGAGGTAATCTTGGGGGGAAGGTTAGGACGTTAGAAAGTAACAAGAAGAGAACATGTGTCCCGCAACCCAGACGATTACGTCAAGGTCCTAAAATCCCACCCCGTTGCAAACCCAAGTAAGAACAGTCACCAACTTAGATGGATTTGGCCATGTCCTGGCAGAATTTGTTTGGGGGGAGAAGATCTGCTACCAACGACAAGCAGGGAAAACAAAGAGCCAGGGATCCAGACCTCCCAGGACGACCCATAGTCCGCTGGGAGGTAAACAAAATTAGACAATCTTTGTAAGGACCTTAGAAACGTAGGACTGAGTGGTGCCAGGGCCGAGGAGGAAGTACCAGTGAACCGATAGGATCAGTCCTGGTCCGCTCTCCTCTTTCCAAACTTCTACACCTCACTTTAGTAAGGGGAACCGACAAAGTAAGTAAGTATCTGAAGAGATTAGACGTCCGTAGGCCGCAAGCATATGTTTTGTTTATGTATCTGGTGTAAACACTATCTGGCCGGATTTCGGCGACGTATTTTATCATCAGCTTTCGTCACCACAAGGATCACATATCGTCAGAGACGGAAACGTTATATCTAACCTGGTCTTGGGCACCTCTATCCCCTCTCCCCCTGTTTCCTATGTTTATCTTTATTTCAGATAAGGGGCTCTTATCCTCAAATATCCATCTCACGACTCCATGAGAACGTTTATATTCTTTTCTCCCTACACACCTGATAAGACCAGGCAATGGTTGCCTTGGTTGGCTATTTCCAACTCCCATTTTTTTCAAGCGTTTGCAAATGATTATTGCAAACGTGCTATAATTACACTCCGTCTACTTATCTGTCTGCCTGACCACCAGAAGGAAAAGACTCTAGATCTGCTGGGCTAATTTTGAATGTTTTGATCTAAATAAGAAAGAACTAAGAGAAATTTACTGGTTTACTCAAGCTTCAGTTTCAAGGTTCCTGTTTTCTTTCTCTTCCAATGGTAAAGCTCTGTTCTGTCTCGTTTTTTCTCGTTTTAAATACCGGACTACGGGATCTTTTAGGAAGTCACATGATTTCATGCAATATCTACTTCGTCATCGAAGTGGCTTTAGTCTACAGACAAAGCTGAAGGTGTACAGAGCTGCGGTGCTTCCAGTGCTGCTATATGCATGCGAAACATGGACTGTATATAGGCGCCACGTAAAGAAGCTAAACCACTTCCATACAGTCTGTCTCAGGAAGTTAATGAACATCAAATGGCAAGACAAGATCCCGGATACCGCCGTTCTTGACAGAGCTGGTATCCCTAGCATCGAAACTATTCTGATGCAGTCACAGATTTGCTGGGCAGGTCATATAGTCCGCATGCCAGACCATCGACTGCCAAAGATACTCTTTTATGGTGAGATGCAGAAGGGTAAACGCTCCCATGGTGGCCAAAAGAAGCGCTTCAAAGACACGTTAAAGACGTCATTGAAAACCTTTGACATAAACCCAGACACATGGGAAGCTGCTGTGCAAGACCGAACTGCCTGGCGCACATCTCTTCGTAAAGGTGCAGCGGCATGCGAATCATCAAGAAGAGCAGCAGCGGAACAGCGGAGACAAGCTAGAAAAGACCGTGTAATAAAACCTTCACATGAAGCAAACATTCCCTGCCCACACTGTCCAAGATCTTTCCAGGCCCGCATCGGGCTCTTCAGTCACCTTCGTACCCATAGACTAACCCAGGGGTCGGCAAACTTTTAGTAGTGTCGTGCCGAAGTAATGTTGCAAAGTCACTCAGCGTGCCAACCTAAGTCCACCATATTTTTATATACAACAATTATTGAAACAATTTAAAAATGATCTTGTATTAACATGTTTCCGATACATTAAATAACTATTCTATTCTTTGTAGATTATTCAATATTTTAATATAAATAGGAACAAATATCAATACAAATATTATGTTTTGCAAAATTTAAGTCCTGAACACATTAGTTTGAAATTTTATAATAAAATTGCCATATGTATATTTTGTTAAGACAGAAAGTCCAATAGTTTGAAGAACAAAACAATTAAATAAACCAAACATAAAACACGTTATTAAAATTTTAATATGAGTAATCATTGATTATTATTGATCTGAGTCATTAATCAATTAATGGGACCCGTGTCCTTGTTTCTCCTTGGCTAATTGTTCAATATCAGGTGTATATTTTGTCAATTTCAGCTTCACACAGGCTTCTGAATGCACAGTTGTTAGGCGACTTCTCTGTGGACTTAAAACAGCTTTCATGTGTGAGAAAATTTGTTCACATGTATAAGTTGACCCAAAAGCCGAAAGTAGAGCAAATGCAACTTTCTTCAAACAGGTGAACGCTTCAGGCAGGGATGTCCAGCAGTTGAGGATGGCAGCTGACTTTTTTCAAGCAGCTTCCTTCAAGAGTTTTTCGCAATTCTACAAATGTTATCGTCCATAACTCTGATGCCTTGAATTCGATGTGTTGCATTTCAAAATTGTCAACATCCATCCACTCGAAAAGAGATAGGTCAAATGGGATGTTAGTATGATCAATTAAGTCAGGCTTGATGAGGTAAGAAAACACATGGGCCCGTGATTTTTGAAGTCTTGACTTCGTTTAGCAAACTCTCCTTTGAGCGCTTCAACGTACTTCTGAAGCTCATCTTTGTTGACTGTAAAATCGATTTGAATGAGCCTTTACGTTTGGAAAGTACTTGTATGTGTTAGTGGTAATATCTCTGCAAAATATGTCAAATTTTGACTCAAATCCTTTCCAGTGCTCAAAAAGATCAAGTACTGTTTGACCCTGCCCTTGTAAACGCAAGTTTAATTCATTCAGATTTGTAATTATGTCAGCTAGAAACATCAGCTTGCACAGCCAGTCCTCATCATTCAATTCCGGGAATGTTCTTTTTCATCAAGAAACACCTTGATTGCTTCTAGACATGATACAAATCTGTTCAAAACATTACCTCGACTAAGCCAACGAACATTGCTGTACAGCGGAAGGTCCGCATATGCGCTCTCCATTTCTTGTAGAAGAGACTTGAATTGCCTGTGGGTCAATGAAGAGCGAGAAACTATGAAGTTAACTATCTTGACAATAGTTTCCATTACAGAGTTCAAGGATAGTGACGAAATCTTCGCACACAAACTCTCCTGGTGTATAATGCAATGGAAGCTCAATACTTGACGTCCAATACGATTCTCAAGAAGTTTAACAAATCCTTTGTTCTTTCCGACAAATGCAGGGGCGGCATCAGTAGTAACACAGAATATTTTATTCATGTTAATGTTCTGATTTTCGAAATAGCTTACAAATGCAGTTATAATGTCCTCTCCCTTGGCTGTACCATCAAAAGGTATCAAGCAGCACAGTTCTTCATAAATACGGTCGTTGTCACAATATCGCGGAACTATATCTGGGCACCCCACGTCATTCACATCGACACTTTCGCCAAGAGCGACACTAAATACAACAGCTTGTTGTAACCCGGTTGTTTGTTTTATGGTTACATTTTCAGCCATATCAGTTATATGCGCCTCTCGATTGATCTCGCAGAAGCCGGTATTTCTCGAATCCGAGACAGTCTTGTTTTCTTTATGTGGGAAATCACTAAACAAAATTTCAGCACTGCTCAAAAAAGTTTCCTTGATGTATTTTCCATCTGTGAAATGTTTGCCCTTCGAAGCCACACACTGTGCAATTTTGTAACTACATTCGGTAGCTTTATTTTTGGTTCCAATTACTTGATTAAAAATACTACTTTGTTTTTTGTAGCCAGAAACAGACATTTTTATGACTTCACTTTTCTCCTCAGAGTTTTTAAACATGGACTGATGTTTGGTTTGATAGTGTCTTTGTACACTTGACGTACGGCACCCGACACACTTTCATAACATAAAGCACAAACAGCACGATCCTTTTGTTGTATGAATTCATATTCGTTTGTCCAAAAGTCTTGAAACGAGCGTATATCAAGTTTTTTGTCTTCTTTTTTGAGTCATTTTAACGGCACCGTATTACTTAATAACAGCATCAACTTTTGTGCTGTGGTCAACGGAACTGTACGGCATGAGTATGCGACAGCCGAGAGAACTGTAGAGGTGGTGGTGGTCGGGAGAGAGGGGAAGGATAGGACGGAAATATATAAACTTCGTCGAGGTCAGTGTGGTAAAGTGGGATGTTATAAATATTTATAGGGGACTTAGTGTACTGACTGAGATCAGCTGTGAAGGTATCTATATCTAATAAGAGTAGTGTATTATAGATAACCTTACTTACTGCCACATATGTATACCTCAGTCAGAATTACTCTGGAATAGTGTGATGACTACGTTATATGTCTAGGGTATGTGTATGAAGAAGTGTAAGTCATAACAACAACAGACAGATAAACAATTTAATTTATTCCACCACACTTGACAACACTGTGACACTCACATACATATAACACTCTAAGAGGATATCTTAAAGGAGTCACTGATAACTTTTCAAATAACAATATGTATTCAGTGCTGTCATGAATGTATATGTGTCCTGATTCAAATACAAAAGGGAACCAGGAATCACAATCAATTTTAATTACAAGTTATATGTACAGAATTTATTAATATGATTCTTGTAGTGACATATATTATTAATGGTATCCTATGTGTGTCAGTTGTGTAGTGGTAATATGAGGTAATACTGGTTTTGTTTTGTTCAAGCTCTGTTGGTATTTGTCATCATGACTTCAATAGTTTGTTTCTATTGGAACTAGTATTGGACATGTTCACAGTTCCTGGTATTAAAACAATTAAATTCCCCTCTTAATGTTATTTTTACAATGTCATTTTAATATGGGGGTACCTAATGTTGAGCTCCATGGCCACACTCTCTTATCTTGCGTGATGACTGCAGTAAAAGACTCCTCTGCTCGATTTCTGTAATGAGTTCTGGAGCCACCCCACTGGTTGCTATATGGACCAAGGAGTATGCTGTCCACCTCTGGCTTCAACAAAGCTCTGACCAGGTGCTGCTCAATAACTTTAAGACCACGGTCCCTGAAACAAGAAGGTTGTACCTTCTACGTCAGAACTAATTTATACTCCATTTCTACACTGAGCACAATACATCACAAACATTGAGTTCAGAGCGTTAGGCCAACTGTCAGCTCATCTGAAATACTTTATACCAGTATTTCCCTCCCTAATGGTTACTACGCCTCTGCAATTCCAGCATTATTTCTTTCTAGTTAATAATCTAGGTGTCAGTGTACTGTTTGGCCATTCCATGCAGTTTTACTTTCCTCCGACACCTTCTGTTCAGGCTGGAGCATTATAGGCTTTACATCATGTTTGCTACTGAACTACACATATATACAGGCATAAATTATCATTTAACATTCAATTTTTATAAAAGACATTGAATATTTCAAGCATACCTACAATTCATGGAAATAATATATAAACAGTTTTCGTTGAACTGGCATTGAATATAGACCACTCCGAATCCGCCGATTGTCCCAGGCTTTTATTTAATTAAAAATTATACACTAGGTGATCAACGCAACTGCTTCATAGTAGGTGTTATTACAAGATGGTGTGCAATGATCAGTACGCTCTATGAATTGTGTAATTCTTTCGCATCTCTACCCCATCACACAACGTCTACAACATCTTTTCAAAAAAAGTACCGCCCTTTCCTCACGTTTCCCCTGACAACACAAGATTGTATTAATAGTCCCCGACCAATCGTGGTTTTAAGTCTTTCCATTTGTTGCGCTTCCAATTCAATAGGGAGAAAACCTTGTAGGCTATTTTCCGTAAACGTAATGTTTTTTTTCCATACACGTTTATAATAAAATTTTATGAGCAGAACTGATTTCAAAGCTGTCAGGCACCCCCACTATTTTATTTTGGGCCATAACTTGGTAATTCCTAGACAATTTTGCGTAACGTTTTTTTTACATACTTCCTTTTGTCAGCAAACCCCAAGGAACCCAAATTATTACGAATTTAATGGAGCTAGGTGGCTGCGTTCAAAATGTTGGATTTTTTCTACCACCTCCTGTTTCACTTTCAATCCCCATGTGTGTTTTTGGGTACTGTCATGTTTTTCAAACGGAAACCCATCTAATGTCATCTTTCCAATAAGCGTTTTTTTTTCTGGATTTGAAAACCTAACTCTGGGAAGGGTAGTGATATTTTATCAACTGTCGATTTCAAATAAAAGTTTGTGCCATGTGGCCTTCCACACGCGTGATGGCAGCAATTGTTGTATCGCGCCGGACGCGTGGGTTTTAGTGTCTGCCGTGTCTCTGCTTTCTGCCCATCTCCTTTCTCAATCTAACCTTTAGTCCATCTGTCTTTACGTTACCCCGTGTTTAAAAATGGAATGAATGAAATATTAAATTTAGGTCATTGAACATCTTGCGAATCTCAATGTTTTTTCCAAAGAAATACAGTCACACACGTTTCATTGAAGGAATAGCGGGTAATAATACAGTAGTGCTTTTTACTATTCAACGTGAAAGCGTTACAAAATTTGCCGTACCGAAGTAGAAAAACAAGGGGGGATTTTCGAGGTACAGTGGCATTGTGTAACAGCCATGTTCTGTACAATTCTTCTTTCCCCTTTATTAATTTTTATTTGTTGAGGCTTTGCATTTACGTTCTTAATTTTATATATGGGGATTAGAATAATTCACGACATCTCCCTCTTAAAACAGACATTATATGTCAGTCCTTTATTCTATATACACATAGAGAAATTTATTATTATTTCTGGGGTTTACGGTGATTCTCATCACACGGATGGCGGCTTAAAAAATCCGCTCCCAAATTTGTTTTTCCAGATATATACTCAATGCTAAAATTTATAGGGAGCAAAAGCAAGGACCATCGGAGTAAACTAGAGTTCACATGCCTTAGCCTGGGCTAGAAAACGATAAACGTTTTGTGAAATCCGTTTTTGCAACTTAAATGCCTTCCCATATAGATAAATATTGAATTTCTTTATTGCCCATATTACTGCAAGACATTCTTTTTCGCTAGTTGAGTAGTTGATTGCAGCTTTATTCAACTTTCTGCTAGCATATGCCACTGGGCTTAATTCCCCATCCAATGCATCTGATTTCTGTAGTAGAGGTGCACCCAACCCAATATTACTGGCATCCGTCCTTACTATGAATTCTTGACTTAAGTCAGGTAATTTCAAAATAGGTTTACTTGTGAGCTTTTCCTTCAATTCTTGGTAAGCCATTTCACATTGTGGTGTCCATGTAAATTCGATCTGGAAGTCTTTAACGTGTCAAATCAGTAACGGAGCACATATTGGAATTTAAAGTTTTTGAAATAACTTCTGGTAGAAACCACATAATGAGACAAAGGATCTCACGTCCTTCTTGGTTTGTGGTCTCGGGGCTTTCTGTAGTTTCTCTAAATTCTTTGGGTCAGGGGTCATGTTTCCCTGATAAACTGTGTGTCCCAAAAATTCCACTTCTTTACATCCAACGCAACATTTGGTTGGTCGGGCTGTTAAATTTGCCTCCCTAAGTCGATCAAACAGCATGTTCAGAGAGTCAATGTGTTCCTCAAATGTTTCTGTTGCTATAAGGAATATCCTTCCATGAAATGTGTTTTAAACATGGATTATTTCAGAGGGTCCCAATAATTTTCTCATCATTCTAGATAAGTCATTAGGCTCATTCTTCAAGATCTCCAAATGGCAAGCTATTAAAAACTCAAAAGTGTCCCTGACTGAGGTACAAAAAGCTAGGTATGGTCTAAAACCTCCAGGCTTTACTTTGGGAATACTGAATAGAATCCTTTACTCAGATCCACTTTTGAGAAATATTTAGCTTTATTTAGTCTGGCAAACAGCTGATTTGTATCCGGCAATGGATCCACCTGTCCTTCTGTAATAGCATTCAGTCTCCTGTAATCTATACAAGAGTCCTTAAGTACCTCCAGAGGGCATCCTTAAGCGTACAAACACCGGAACTATATGAGGATTCACTGTGTGAATTAATTTCTTCTTTCAATAGATATTCTATCTCTTCCTTCAAAGCTTTCTCCTTTATCAAACGAAAAAATCGTATATGGTTTTCAAACAGACCTGAGTGGGTGGACTATCCAGTTTCATATCATATTCCAATAGGTTTGTATGCCCTGGTCGGTCTGTTAACACCTCTGCGTGATTATTTAGAACCTGTTGCACTCTCTCTTTCTGAGTTTTCGTTAAATGTGTACTGATTTTCACCTGTGCTGCTGTCTCACAGGGGTGTAATGGATATTCAAATGTTGAAAGTGGTTTCTTTTTCATCTCCATGGCGATGGACAAGGTCAACAAGTGTGTCTCTTCCTGATGTTCTCTTTCCAAATATTTCTTCAGGAGATTCACATGATAGATTTTTTCTTTCCCCTTCTTATCTATCTTATAATTTGTTCTAGACACCTTCTCTCAAACTGTATATGGACCCTGCCATCCAATTTGTAACTTATTCTGACTCCCGGGCAAAAGAAGCAGTACTTTCTCTCCCACAGCCAAATTCTCTGGTCTCTACGCCCTTCCCTGTTATACTAGGCCAGCAATGTTTTTTCATCTGGCTTGTTTCAAATTTTCATTGGCAAGTTTCCAGCCAGTTTTTTAACCGAGTGGTCAGCTCATTCACATATTGGTATGAAGATGTAATGTTTTCCTCTGCCTTTTCATCAGTCCACGTTCTTAACAAAGCTACATATGACCTTTAATTGTGTGGACCTATTTGTCCATGCACCGGTATGGTCTCTTCCACTCGAAGCTTTATAGTGATGATTTTTCCTCCCAGAATTATCATTCACAAAACGACCGCTACCAATTTTTCTTTTGGGGCGTTCTCCCCACTTAAAATTCTTGATGAGAGATTTCCTCTCTACATCCTCTTCCTCCAGTTTGTTTAAGTCCGATTGAGGGATTTTCGGCTTATCCTGGGGTAAGACAACTTTTTGCACTCTCCGCATAGTGGCCATTGTAAAACAGTTAAGTGAAGCTTGTCCGTGAAAAGGGGCTTCCCATTCCCCCCCCCCCCCCCCCCCCCCCCCCCCACCCCCCCCCCCCCCTTTTTTTTTTTATATTTGGTCCACCTTTATCCCCCAAAAATTATAACTCTTTGTATTTTCAGGCCTACTTTTGCCCTTTGGCGTGTTCCAGGGTCCCTGATCATGTTCCCACTTGTGGTGTTCCCTCATGTGCTATGCTACACTTTCTACAAAATCTCAATGTCCCATCTTGCTTTTGGGCCAATAATAATTGTGAGCCACCTTTTGAATGATGGTACCTATTTCTCATGGTCCCCATCTGGTTTCACATGTAGGCTCCTTATTAAGTCTGCCCTATATCTTTTAGGAAGTACCAGCTGTCCCTGACCTTTGGATCTAGCTCCAGTCTTCCTATACATCAACTTGTTTTTCATGTAAAAATCTCCCTTGCCTGGAGTTGTATGACAAGTTGACAATTTCCTGAAACAAGGCTTGAGGGTTTTATCCCCAGCCTGTGCCTTCCTCATCTCTTCTGGAGTGGTATTCAACATAATATCCTCCTCCTGTCTTGAGGTCGACCTGACCTGAAGGGTTGCCATATACACAGGTTTCCTTCTGCAATGGTCAGTGTCATGATTGTTCATCTTACAATTTTTACACCACCTTTTTCCTTGGTTGAAAGATTTTCTTTCATCATATTTCCTTTCATCGAATTGTGGGGTTTTATTTTTTATTTTCATACCGTGGCCTATCAAACTGGTGCTTACCTTTGTTTTGATCCCTAGGATCAAATTTATTAAAGTTCTGTGGTGCCCTAAAGTTATCCACTTGTTTCTTTTTATTACCTGTTACCTCTGCTTGAGCTGCTTGATACCTTTCAGCAACATTTAGCAACTCACCCAGCCTCTCTGCACCTTGTTCCATGAGAAACTTTCTCAGGTCTGGAGCCATGGACTCTCTTAATTGCTCTATAAGGACCATTTCCTTAAGATCTTGGGTTTTTCCCCAGAGAAGTCCATTTCTCCAAGTATGTCTCTATTCGTGCAGAGAACTGGTGATAGGTTTCACCTGACAGTAGTTTAGCATTCCTAAATTTTTTCCTATAACATTCTGCATTCTTTTCATATCTTAACAAAAGAGCCTGCTTTAGCATGTCATAATTTTCCTGATCACTTCTGCTCATTTTTGCAAAAACTTCATAAGCTGCCCCACGAAGTCCCTGAGATAACTTTAAGCTCCACCTTTCTCTCTCTAACCCATATGTGGTAGCTAATAGTTCATACCTATTTAGATAGCTCTCTATATCATCGTCTTTCTCAACAAAATGATCTAAAAGAAAATTCATAGCTGAGGTTGAGGCTCCTTGGCTAGCAGTGGCATCAGAGGCAAAGGGACTGGCACCATTTTCAGGAGCATGGCCTTGAAACACAAACTCCCTTAGTCGTAACTCATGTTCCCTTTGTAATCTCTTCTCCTCCTTTTCTGCTTCCCTCTCCGCAGTCAATCTTCTGTCTTCTGAAGCTACATCTTTGTCTTCTCTTTTCTGCGCCAATTTCTTAGCCTCAGCCTCAATCTGCAACCTCTAAGCCTCAGGCACAATCTGCACCTCTTAGTCTCCAGGCCTCTAAATTTTCTTTTCGCCACTCTTTTTCTAATCTTCTTTCTTCCCGTTCAATATAATTGTCACATTCAGCAGTGACATAAGAAATCATAATTTGCCCGTCCATTCCTAACTCTTTCGCAGTCTGTACAGCAGCAGATCGAAATTTTGCCAGGTCGGCCATTGTCTAACAGATAAATGTCTAAACAATTTTATCTATGACTAATTAACTCAAGACAACACAGGCACTGTGAGCTCAACCTTATTTATTTTCACCCAAGGATACCTTTTAATTCTTATTATTCCCTGAAGTGAATTACCCCCAGTATTTGTAATAGGGAAAGATTCAAAATCCCGAGGGCGAGACCCCAATATATGTGGTAAAGTGGGATGTTATAAATATTTATAGGGGACTTAGTGTACTGACTGAGATCAGCTGTGAAGGTATCTATATCTAATAAGAGTAGTGTATTATAGAAAACCTTACTTGCTGCCACATATGTATACCTCAGTCAGAATTATTCTGGAATAGTGTGATGACTACGTTATATGTCTAGGGTATGTGTATGATGAAGTGTAAGTCATAACAACAACAGACAGATAAACAATTTAATTTATTCCACCACACTTGACAACACTGTGACACTCACATACATATAACACTCTAAGAGGATATCTTAAAGGAGTCACTGATAACTTTTCAAATAACAATATGTATTCAGTGCTGTCATGAATGTATATGTGTCCTGATTCAAATACAAAGGGAACCAGGAATCACAATCAATTTTAATTACAAGTTATATATACAGAATTTATTAATATGATTCTTGTAGTGACATATATTATTAATGGTATCCTATGTGTGTCAGTTGTGTAGTGGTAATATGAGGTAATACTGGTTTTGTTTTGTTCAAGCTCTGTTGATATTTGTCATCATGACTTCAATAGTTTGTTTCTATTGGAACTAGTATTGGAGATGTTCTCAGTTCCTGGTATTAAAACAATTAAATTCCCCTCTTAATTTTAGTTTACAATGTCATTTTAAGATGGGGGTACATAATGTTGAGCTCCATGGCCACACTCTCTTATCTTGCGTGATGACTGCAGTAAAAGACTCCTCTGCTCGATTACTTTAATGAGTTCTGGAGCCACCCCCACTGTGTTTGCTATATTTGGACCAAGTGAGTATCTGTCCCCACCATTAGATCGATTTGAGGGCTTCAACAAAGCTTCTGACCAGGTTCTGGCTCAATCACTTTACGAACACGGTCCCCGAAAACAAGAAGGATGCACCTTCTACGTCAGAACTAATTTATACTCTTTTTCTACACTGCGCACAATACATCACAAACATTGAGTTCAGAGCGTTAGGCCAACTGTCAGCTTCATCTGAAATACTTTATACCAGTATTTCCCTCCCTAATGTTACTACGCCTCTGCAATTCCAGCATTATTTCTTTCTAGTCAATAATCTAGGTGTCAGTGTACTGTTTGGCCATTCCATGCAGTTTTACTTTCCTCCGACACCTTCTGTTCAGGCTGGAGCACTATATGCTTATAATACATCATGTTTTCGCTACTGAACCATTTTACATATATACAGACATAAATTAATCATTTTACATGTCAATTTTCATTAAAAGATATGTATATTTCAAGCTTTACCACAATATTCAGGAAATAATACTAAAAAAACAGTTACGTTAAACTGCAATGAATATAAGCAACAACTCCGATCTGCCGATGTCCCTAGGCTTTGAGACTTAATGGAAAAAATAATACACTGAGTGCTCAAGGCGTACTGTATTCTTCCTTAGCAGTTTATTACAAGAATTCAATGAAGACAAACCGTTCTTTAATTGATGATATTCGCGAGCTCATACCCCAATCACAATAATTAAACCACGTCTACACATCTTCAAAAAAGTACCCCCTATTCTTACGTTTTCCCCTGAACCAACACAAATCTATTTATATCCCGACCAATCGTGTTTATCTTTCATTTGGTGCGCTCGCAATCAAAAAGTATATTAATAGTCATGATTTATATTTTAAAAAACATTGGTAGGTTATTTCCGATTAACGTAATGTTTTTTCAAACACGTTATGAAAAAATTTTTATGAGCAGAATGAATTTTCCCATGCTGTCAGGGCAACCCCACTATTGATAATTTTGGCCATGAACTGGTGTAATCTCCTAGAACTTATTTGTTGGTAAACGCTATTTACATATTCTTTGTCAGCAAACCCTAAGGAACCCAAGGATACGAATTTAAGGTGCTAGGTGGCTGCGTTCAAAATGTGCATGTTCTACCCAAAACCCTAATTCCTGTTTCACTAATTCAATCCCCCATGTGTGTCTGGTCTGTCATGTTTCAAACGTTAAACCCTCTAATGTCATAAGATTACCCATTTTTACAAGCGTATTTCAGGATTTTAATATTCCTAATTCTCTGGTACTGGGTAGTGAATTGCTATCACTGTCGATTTGAAATAAAGTTAGGTGCATGTGGGACCTTACACCGCGTGATGGCAAAGCTAATTGATTGTATCCGCGCGACCGCGGTGATTTATTGTTTGCAATGGTGTCCCTCGCTTTCTGTCCTTCTCCGCTTTTCTCTCTATCCATTAGTCCTTCTGTCATTT
The DNA here is from genome assembly GCA_024509875.1 of Oreohelix idahoensis. NCBI lineage: Eukaryota > Metazoa > Mollusca > Gastropoda > Stylommatophora > Oreohelicidae > Oreohelix > Oreohelix idahoensis. The sequence continues at coordinate 642,508 of JAMPIV010002861.1, forward strand.
TAGTTACGCGTGGTATAAAATGGAATGAATGGTAAAATATTAAATTTTAGGTCATTGATCTGATTGAGTATCTTCAAAGGTTTTTCCAAGAATTATAACAGTATCACGTTTTTGAAAGAAATTAATGTAATGACAGCACGTGAAACGTTTCCAACTTAGCAGACGAAGTAAAAACAAGGTAGTAGTCTTCAGGCATTGTCCCCGCCCCCGTTCCTTTTAACCATCCTATCTTGTCCTTTATAATTTTATTTGTTAGGCTTTGCATTTACGTTTATGGGGATTAGAAATAATTCACGACAGTCAGTCATTAATGCACAACACTCACACTGGGAGTCCAAAAACTGCGATTAAACGAAGTTAAAGTACACTGTCCAGGCGCAAGCCAGACACTAAGTATGCTTACATTATTGGGGTAGCTTCCCGATTTACTTGGGATTTGTACCAATAAATCTCATCCTGCAAATTACGGTAGGAGGTATAAATGTACAGACTAGCGGGCGCCGCAAGAGGTATTATAAGAGTCCTCTTCTCCTGTGACCCCCAATTCGTTCAGAGAACGCTTCTGGTGTACCTCGGAAAGCCGGTACGTGTCGGAGTATAGTTTGGAATCGGGAAGTTTGGTGGGGACATTCTGTATTGTCCTAAAAACTACTTACTAAAAAACTTTGTGGGTGTTGTTTGAAGGGGTAAAAACAGTAAAAGGCTCTATATAATTAAAAAAATTCATTTTTTTTAAAATGGACATCGGTGTGTACAGTAATTTTTTGGTACAGCGAGCCCATAGTGAAAAGGTATGGGCTGTGGTGGGGTTGAGTTTGCCGACCCCTGGACCGTGGTGGTTGGATATTCCTGAGAAATTGAGGGGGTATTTTGGTACGAGGTGTTGGTGGTAGAGGATGGAACGAGACCCCACTGTGTCGACAGGTTTGGATTAGGTCGGAAGTAAAATCTGGGGTTCTTAACTTCGGCCCGGCTAAGAAACAAGTTTCTCACATCATCCACGGAATGCTGGGCCGATTATTGACAGCATGTACTACGGATGTACACACACGTTAGAGGGGTATTTGTTTTCAAGTAGATTTTTGAAGAGATACTGGTATATATGGATAATTTTTGGAGAGTCCTATATAATCCAACAACGTATGGATGTCTTCGGGTCAATGTGTTATGAGGGTAAGGAGCATTGGGGCCATGTTAGACCAGTGGGCGTCCGTTTAGATGGGTATTCGAGGGTGTATGGTGAACGGGTGCTGATTGGCAGTTTTAGTTGGAAGGAAAGGTATGATGGGCTTTGTTAAAATATATGGGAATGCTTAGGCGCTGTGGTCGTGGATTTGCGTATTGTATCCAAATTCTTTATTATTGTTAAGTGGTGGCATAATTTTGTGAGTTAGGAGTGGGAAGCCTGTTATATGAGTGGTCGTTGGCTTGGTACTAGCTTCGATAATAGTTTGATATTAAAATCGGGAATTAGACTTGGATAAAAAAAAAAAAAGGATGGGGTTGAAGGCACCCACATACACAACTAGACATTGGTGGATGACTCCACTCAAAAAAATAGTGGTAATAATGCAAGGAAGGTTGGACGTGCGTAAATGAAACAAGGTAAAAATTTATAAATGGGGGAATTGGTAAAAAAAATTTAAATGTATATAATTAAATATATTAATAAATGAGTAAATATATTTTAAATTGTATAAGAGTGAGTGTTGAATTGGGATGTATATATGTAAAGAGGTAAATATAAAAATTAGTTTAAGTTTTTGCGGGATGTGGGTGGTTTAATTAATTAGGCCATAAGTCGATTTGGATTTATAGGTAAATTAGATAAGATAATAGGCAAATGTGGGTTATTAAAAATAATTGAATTGGGGTATGTGTCAAGTTTAGCGGGTTTTTTGTTATGTGTTGTGTTACCTTTTGTGAGATACGGACACGGGGGGGGGGGGGTTGTGTGGTGTTGTTTTGTGGGTGGTATTTGTTTGT